>JZKD02S2430651.1:74794-97691 GCA_000966675.3 Picea glauca
ATAGCCACGCTACATACAAAGTGGATCTATGTGCCGATACAAATCATACCTACTCCATCGTATCTTGGATCAAAACGATGAGACCCAAGGTCTTCAATCCCGTCACCTGAAAGTAGGAATATATGCTTGTGATTACATGTGCCGAAGTCAAACATGGTAGAAACCACTTGATTATTGGTCATGGATGAAAACCATTAACAAGTGAGAGGGAAATCAACATTGATGTCAATGACTCCCAAGGTACCGAAGTACAATCTGAACGAATGCGAATGAATGAGCTGACATCGAGCACTCAACGGAATCTTTTGATCAGGGATCAATGATATGAAACCCCTGTCGAAAGTGAAGAGACCTGCCATTAAGGCATGCAGGTTCCAAGGTACTAAATGATTTCTAAGTATCGTTCCTGGATAATGAGCTGGATTCGATGGAAAGAGACTCGTCACAGGAGGGCCTTGATGTATCCCCCATCAATGACACAAAATAAGTAACATATTTTGAGGGTGAATAAAAGTATGAACATGGGTTGGAACAGACATAGGGAAGGCTGACGTAGTAAGAATGGACAACTACAGATGGCCAACTCAATAGAGGGTTTGTTTGAACTTCTCTTGAACATATGGATGACACGACCAAGGACTTGGAAACAATGACTCAAAGACGACCCAAGATATGACCTTGTAGCAAGTCGAATGAGAGACAAATGGATTTCCCAAACCAGATTCAAATGACAAATAGGGGGTGTCATGTTCAAGAGTGACGCTTACTGCCATCAACATAAATACGAAAAGACATCCCTTTCCCAAAATTTCCCCCACCATCTCTGGCAAGTACCTCTTTATTTTTACACAAGTTTGAGGAGGATAACATATGCTTGTCGATGTAAGCTCATCCTTTGGACGAGTCCCTCAGAGTATATTTAATGAACCCTAGGAAGGAGTGGTTCGGTCCCATTACGGGTCTTTCGATGTTTGTTTAACGAGTCCAAGGATAGAAAACTCAAGATTTTTTCATTTTTTGAGAGTCTGAAAAACACTTAAAGAGAACTCTCCCAGTTCCTTTTTCGTAAATGAGTTCGACGAGACCAAAAAAGTGATAAACTATCGCCTGTTAAACATTTTCTTCAAATACTTTAACGAGCGTGAAAAGAATAAGATCGCTCGGAAATCTTTTCGTTTTTATGGAGCGTGAAAAGAGCTTAAAGGATACTCCCTTACGTTCGCCATTTTTGTGTTACCATGAAGAGTATGAAAAGATGAGAAAAAGTATACTCGGTTGCGTTCTCATATATTTTCGAGCGCGAGAACGAACGAAGACTAAGCTCGAGGTTTTTCCTACAAAAAACCTAAAAAAGTAGTCGTACATGCGACAAAAAGAGAAAACACCCGTACCCCCTCGTTCAGACTTCGAAGTTTCTATATCTGCGAAAAAACATACTCACAAGGCTATTAGGGCATTAGGTTTTATAAGCAAAGCAATAAAAATAATATAAAAAACCAATAAGAAATGGTAAAAAGTGAATAAATATGGGTGAAAAAGACTTTTTACCATTTTATTGTTACTTTGCCAAAAACTTGTCCAACATACCTCATTTTCCCCCAAATTTCTTTTCTCGACTGCGGGAGGCACAAGCGATCATTCGGCGAACAGTTTCAGCCAACGAGGTAAGCTCTTGATCCTTCAACTTTTCCATGGTTTATTTTTGGTTTTTATTGGCAATTTTTAGAGTTTTAAGTCCATTTTAGCGTCAAACCATGCACTCAAGAATTCTCACAGGTGGGCCTTGCAGGACCTGAGAGAATCTAAGATTCACGTAGGTGGGCCTTAGGGAACCTGCAAGAATCTCGCACTGTGCAAACGGTTCACCTGCGAGGGCCGAAAAATGGATTTTAATGTTTGGTTTTGCTCAATAAAAATTATTCAAGAGTCTAAAAAAAGTTGTTGACTTCCTTCTCATGGATCTATTGCAGGTGTTGACCATCACAATGTTGGAATGGAGGGAAAGAGAACATGAGGAGGATGATTCCATTGCCGGGAATGACCCGGGTACAGTCGCTGCCCTCCGGGAATGTGGGCTCTTGAATTTTTTTAGGATCTTGGGCATGAGAGCCCAACTCAGGTTGTTAGAGTACCTGGTCCACATGTGGGATGTGGATCAACAATTATTTCACGTGGGAGTTTACACACTGACACTAGATATTGAGGATATCTATTTTCTAACGGGGTTTTCATGGCATGGATACTGTGCTACTTTGACCGGAGGTAGAGGCGGTGGACTTCCCATGAGCAAATCTGTTCGCCAATACTGTGTTCTCGAGGCAGAGAGAAACAAGGGTAAGGTTTCCATTTGGGGGGTCCAAGATTTGACCCTACGGAATATCTTGTTCACTATTGCACGCATGGTTTGGAGTGCGGCTCTGCACATGGCTTTCTAGAGCTATTTCCAATACGCAATAGAGTGCACAGAGCCTCGAGTCTTCAACTGGTCGGACGCAGTTCTCCACAGTATGAAGAGGCAACTGGCAAAATGCAAAAGGGGTGACTTGAAGCAGTTTGGGTATAGGTCACTTTTGGTGTCATTCTTCCTCGATTGGGTCCCACTGCTGTGACTACAAGTTGTTTGGGGTTTACTAGCCCCACAGGATCCGAGGATGCTGAGGTGGTGTAACCTCATGGATCACCACGTAGCAGGGCCTATAATCAAGTATAATGATTCATTTTTTGACTGGTTGAGGCCCCAGATGCTGATGATCGATGACTACACATATGCCGGTTTGGATTTCTGAGGGGATCCGGATTTGGTCCTGCCTGAGGATGCTCAGTGGGGGGACTTAGGTGAGAAGTACATGTTTTGTTCTTTTTAAATGTTTTTGTAATTTTTATCATATGAATTTTTTTTATGTTGATCCAAGGACTAATCAAAAAACTTCTTTCCGATGACACAGATGTGGGGCCGTATCGACCTCCAGGAATGTCTCCCATTCAAAGGCGAGGAGAAGCAGCTCCAGTGGCGAGATGGGATGTCGAAGACTACGAGGCAGTGGAACAAAACTCAGAGGGGTTGACTGCGGACATCCTAGACATTGCTATTGGGGAGATTCTGAGACGTTATCAACACCATACTGTGGACGTGTCTGAGTCTCTCAGTCAACTGCTCCATAGGGTAGCCCGAGCAGTTGTGTGTTATCATGAGCGTCATCCATGACACTATTTTGTAGAAGCTATGGGCTTCATATCTTGAGATTTTGGTCCTTGGAAAAAAACTTTTTGTAAAAACTTTTGATCATTATATACATATATATGGCTTCTACCGGCTTATTTTATGTTGTGTTATACATGTGATGTGTGATTGGTTTATAAATGTCCCAAATGTCTGTCTAAAACATAGTTAGCTAAAGCATCAGTCAATGTATTTAGACATATAGGAATGCACTGATATTCGATATAATCAAAATAATGTTCCAAGAGGCGAATTCGTAAATATACCAGTAATAAAGTAGGACTTCGAATAACATAGACATTACTTAATTATAGTACTACTAGTTGCGAATCGAGTCGTATAACCGGGTGGCAGATATCGAGCGAAATAACATCAATCAACAATTCGATGACAACGCTATATTCCATAATATTATTGGTCGCACGACCAAGGCACACACCTTGCAGTCTGATAAGTTCATTTGTAGGTGCGTAAATTGCCCATGCAACAAAAGCAAGGTTTTGAGTACTACGACTAGCGCCATCGGCGAAGCCAATGTGGGGTAGCGAAGACTCCAACATCTGGAAACCAAGCACAATGTAAGATAAGCGGTCGGGGGTAGAGACCAAATAATGAAAAATCATACTAAAGTAACACACAAAAGGTATGATACAATAAAATACAAGCACTCATGCACATGTGATCTTAAGCATAGTACTTCTTTAAGTACAATCCATTTCTGGGTCCACTCAAAGGGATACCGCCATAGTCCATTAACTCATAGGCTCCTTTATCCAAAACTCGCCTAACGATATAAGGACCTCGCCACATAGCTTCAAATTTTTCGGCTCCTAGCATATCCCGATCTTGTTCGTAAAGGAGAACCATATCACCTTTGGAGAAAATGCATGGCATGACATGCTTGTCATATTGGGCTTTGACGTGTTTCTTCTAGGCTTCTATAAATAGGGTGGCATCATGACGGGTTTCATCTAATTGCATGAGATACAATAGATGTTCTTCTTCAACAGAAGTGTTTGGGAGAAGTTTGACAGCTAGTTTCAGGGAGGGTATCTCACATTCAATCGGCAAGATGGCTTCTAGACCATAGACTAATTGGAATCGTGTAAACCTAGTAGTAGACTTAACAAATGTCTAGTAAGCCCACAATGTTGAAAACAACATCGTGTGCCAACTTGTTTTGTGAATCCCTATCATTCGTCGAAGCATGGTAATGAGGACTTTGTTTATTGCTTCAACTTGGCCATTGGCTTGTGGGTAATAGGGTGTTGAGTTTTCATGGCGAAGACCCAAATTTTTAGTGAGTTCAGACATCATGAAGTTTCTAAAGTGGCTACCGTGATCAGTAATGATAGCTTGAGGAATGCCAAATCGAGAAATGATGTGATTGAATATGAATAATGTTGCAGTCTTTCCGGTATTGTCGAATGTTGGCATTGCCTCGGCCCATTTCGTAAAATAATCTACGGCTACAATAATGTATCCATGCCCCCCGACCGAGTGAGGGTGACATGTCATGAAATAGATACCCCATTTCGCAAAAGGACCAACAGATACCATAGGGTGTAGAGGAGCAGGGTGTGATCGTATTTTATTGTTGTAGGTTTGGCAAGCATGGCATTTTTGGACAACAATTATACAATCGTTGAATAAAGAAGGCCAAAAATACCCTGCTCATAATATCTTTTGGGCAGTAACATACCCAGACATGTGACCACCACAGGCTCCAGAATGGCAGTCATTCAGGGCTTTCTCAGCTTTGTCAAACGTGAGGTAGCATCGAAAAATGGAGTCAATCCCATGACAATAAAGAGTATCACCGAGGATAACATATTGACGGGCTTGGTAGCGTATTCGATGGCAGTCAGTGCTAGACAAATTGGGCTATAAAGTTTGGGTCTGGAGATATATGATGATATCTACATACCAATGGTCATCAGAACTAATTAGGAAAATGGATTCATCAGGTAATGAATCTTCTGCTACATTTTTCATCTCAGAGCAGGGAAGGTCGCATATCAACTCGACAAACACCAAGGATTTCTTGGACTTAGCATGTTAGAATTCTAGGTCAAACTCCTGGAATATTACTATCCATTTGGAGTATTTTCCTCCTAGAAATTGACGTGTAAGAATGTGTTACATAGGGTTGCAGTTAGAAATCACCGTAGTTTTGCGTAAAAGGATATAGTGTCAAAAATGTTGAACAACTTGGACGACTACCAAGGCTAGTTTTTCAACATGTAAATACTTGGTTTCAGTAGTCGTGAGACTCCGAATCAAGTAATAAATGACATGTTCGTCATGAGAGTCATCCTTCTAGACGAGAACCATAGCGATGGTATAGTCTGAGGCTGCGAGGTAAAGGAAATAATCCCGACTGTAATCAGGTGGGAAGATTAATGGGGTACGTGTTAAATACAGTTTCAAAGCTTCAAAATATTTTTCGGCAGTGGTATCCTATATGATCTCAGAACCTTTCTTAAGCAGTCGTGTAAATCCGAGAGTTAGCTAGCATAGTTTGGGATGAAACGACAGAGAAAGTTTTCCTTCCCTTGCAAACTTTGTAACTAGCGAAGTGAGGAAAGAGGAGGAAGATTGAGAATCACCTTGACCTTCAAAGGATCTACCCTGATCCCTTGATGTGAAACAATAAAGCCCAGAAATCGGCCAGATTCTACGCAAAAAACACATTCGTGTGGATTCAAGCGTATATGGTAAAACTGACATTGAAGGAAAATGGCACAGAGGTGTGTTGGATGATCTACACAGCGCATGGAATGAGCAGGTAAGTCATCGAGATATGGTTGCACAATGTGCTTTATATCATGGAAGGCATAAGACATAGCACGCTGAAAAGTTGCGCCGACATTATTTAAACCAAATGGAAGTTTCCGATAGGCGAAAGTGCCCCAAGGACAAATAAAAGCGGTCTTGTGTTGGTCTGTGGGTACGATATTGATTTGATTATATCCAGAGAAACCATCCATCAGAGAGAATATTTCACTTCCGACACAATCGTTGACGATATGGTCAATGAAGGGGATAGGAAAGTTGTCTTTAGGACAAGCTTTGTTAATGTCTCTATAATCAATGCACATGCAGATCGTGCCTTGTTTCTTGTTAATCGAAAAAATATTGGAAACCCAGTCAGTTAGAACCACTAGGTAAATGAAGTCAGCCTTGAGAAGTTTCTCAACTTCAAGCTTGATAATGGTTGCTTTGCGTGGGTGGACTAGATGAAGTCGTTGATGTGCGAGTTTAGCGCCTGGGTATGTCTTAATTTCATGTACCACAATGTCAGGGTCAATACTCGACATTTCTTCATAGATCCATGCGAAGACGTCACAAAATTATTGGAAAAGAGACTTGTAGGTGACAACTTCGTCATGGGAACACAAAGCTCTGATATGCACATTTTTGACAATTCCAAGTTTTATGGATATGTTAAGGGGGAGGGTGAGTGAGATATTACTTAAATTCCCTTCATATAAAAGATCGTGTGTAGACTTTGGAATGGTAGAAATGACGACAATGGTCGATGGGTTCAAGATCCATTGGTAACCCTCAATGGTGTGTTGTTCCAGGAAGATAATGGAATGATGATGTCCATCATCCCAAGGGGTGTCTTCCATGGACATAATAGACACAATCATCTCATCCATGGGAAAAATGACGCGGAATGGATCTGGAGATAAATCACCAAGAGAGGGCATAGAATGGGTTGTCGATTGAATGGCTTGATAGGAGGATACGACCAGACTCAAAGGCATTTCATCGCCATAATGAATATGATCATCGGGGTTGGGTTCCATCCGCGGGTTGTAAGATGCAGGGGTTCCATGAACAGAGGTGGAGATCATGTTGATCGAGGCGACAAATAGATGTGGAACATCGGGTGGTGGGATGGGGAAAGTACCCATCAAAGAGGAATCTTTAAGAAGACCCACACTGACGTTCTCATATCCAGGGGGGGGTTTTTCAATGAAAGGTACATTGCCGGTACGTGCATCAGAGTGAAAGAAGGCCAATTGGTCTACGATAACTACTTTTCCTTGATGTGGGAAACGTATGACACAGAAAAGAGTGGACACAACTGCATGAATGGAATCGATCTAGCTACGTCCAAGTAGAAGGTTGTAATCGAGAGGAGCGTCAAAGACCTCCACTTCAATGTTGACCGTTTTGCCTTCTAACGTAATAGGAAACGAAGGGAGGACACCATAAGGCTTAAAACCAGAGCCATTGAAGGCTTTGAGTGTGTTGTGGGATTCAGTTAAAGAAGGAGAGATGATGGCTTTCCAATAGGTAATGGACATGACACACGTTGAGGCACCCTCATCAATAATTGCTCTACAAATGTTCTTGTCGGAGACAACAAGTTGTATTTGGAATGCGAGTTGAGGGAGTAACCTTGGAATGTGATCTTCCAAGTAAAAAATTATTAAATTTGTATCAGTAGGGTCGATTCCACCAATAGATTTTAATAGTGCCTTCCATTGTATAGGACAACTCTGAAGGACTTCGAGGGCTGACATTGCGGACGGTTCTTGGGCCAGATTTTTGACAATACTGTAGTTCTGGGCAGCACATGCATGAGGATTGAAAGCCAATTTTTGAACAACACCCTTTGGGGGAGGGTGAAGAACTGTATCTAGGCTCGATTGAGATGGAGAGGACCATTGGTAGGTGGAGTTGTGGGAGATGGTTGGACCAACAAAGGAGGTATTGTATCAACCTTCTCTTTGGAGGAAGAATAATCTTTGGCTCGAGTAGTAATTGTGATGTCATTCTTCTTTGAATCACCTGTACACATTAAGACATAGGATGCATTGGAGGGGGAAGGTTGGTCATGAATGACCAATTGGGCATGTTGTTGAGAAGGGAAGGGTTGTGACAACACGGCTCGAGTGGGGGGTTTTGGGGTCCCTGGGAGGAACTTAGTAACCTCAGCTCATCATGGACAATCCTTAGTGTAGTGATCATCACCACAGATAAGACAAGGGTATCGGGGTTTGCGCTTATCTTTATCATCAACTGGTGGTGTTTTGGTTTTCTCAAATTGCAGATTATTTTTATCCTTCTTGTTCTTGCCCTTTCCTTTTTTGGATTTATTTTTTCCGGCAGGGGTAGATTGAACAGAGTTCACCTCAGAAGTCTTGCCGGTGTGAGGGGTAGGAGACGAATCATTTCAAACATTAGAAGAAATGGATTTGGGGTAGTTGCTAGAGGTTTGGATGGAATGTGGTTGGGCATGGAAAGTGCCAATCACACCGTCAACTACATGAGAAGCAACAGGAGTAGCTGAATTAGAATAAGTAGAAGGACGAGGTGCGTCAGGGAGTAAGTCGTAAAGAGTACTTGTTTGTGAGTAAACGAGGTCTAGGTATTGGGCATGACTAATTTCCTGTTCTTCTGTGACAACTCCACCCATGGTGATGTCACGAGCGATGTCGTTCACGAATTATTTTGTGAACCACTCTACCAGCAACTGATCGGGAAGTTCAATTTTGATGAGATGTCATCTCCATCATCACTCATGAATGTGATTAGAAATATGAGTGGATTTGGTTTGTTTGAAAGAACTCAAAATTTCAGTTCCCATTTCATAGCGGATCGGTAACTGGTAGTGGGTGAGGAAATCCATAGCAAGGGTGTTGACGTCGGTAAAGAAGCCTTGTGGTAATTCTATATACCAATTCGCTACGGAACCTGTGAGGGTTCACTGAAAAAGGCGTAAACGAATAGACTCATCCATCAAGGAGTTGGATGAGCACCAAAGGTGAAAAGTCATTACATGATTTTTCGGGTCCTCTCCCGATTTACCATCGAATTTGGGGATGTCGGATGGTAGTTTGGCCGGTATGGTGGGCCATTGAGGAGAGTGATGGATTGGACCATTTAAAATCCTCGACAGATCAGGGAGGTCCAGGGTGCATAAAAAGGGAAATTGTTTATTCACATGTGGGTACTAGTGACTTTGGGGAGGGAATCCCATCGGTAAACTAGTGGGACCATAAGCAGTTTGCATATAATGCAAAGATTCAAGTAGATTTGGTTGTTGGTGTGGAGGAAAGTAATTCATGGGGTTGTACCCTTGAGCAGGGGCGTGGGCTTGAGCGTTCGAGCCCCAAATAGGATTAGACGTACCTGGATATGGTTGGCCTATACTGGGGGGTATGAAGGAGCTAGCTTGAGGTTGTTTCCCCTCAGTTGAGTGAGGATTATGTTGAATAAGATAATTCCAATATTGGGCCAAGGATGGAGGTATGTTTTGTCCATAGGGTGGGGTAGATGGGGGTTGTCCTCCAATCAAGGGTTGTGTCCCAATTGGGATTTGTCCTGCAAAATGGGATTGAGTTTGGCCTCCTTGGTGAAATTATCCACCAACATGAATCTGGTAATTAGGTGTGAAAGACAATATGGTGCCACTAGGATTGGTGCCTCCAATAGAGGATGGAAGAGGTCCTCTGAAAGGGGGTTGAGGAAGTGTCAGAATGAAACTGGGAACGAGATGGTGCCCAGAAGGAGTGGAAATGCCAGGAGTCCTAGATGATATTTGTGTAGGAGCGGGAATAGAAGCATTCAACACATGATATTTGGGCAGAGGTGTTGGGATGAATCTAGGCGAAAGAAATGTGCTAATGGGGGCTTGGCTAGCCACTGTAGTCCCAGCATGAGGACTCATAGTGTCTGGGACCATTGTGTAATGGACCGTTTGTAGAGGGATAGTCAAGATGTGGTCAGATGATGGAGCGTCTGTACTAGGAAAATAATAGGCAGTAGTAAAAGGTATTGCATATATATTAGATGTTTCGGGTGGCTCAGGTGTGACAGTGATATCAACGCCTACTCCTGAGCCAAAGAGATCCCGTCTAAAAATGCTAGTAGTCCAAAAAGGATAGGTCCTGTGAAAGGTCCGGTTGGTAATCCAGAAGACTGAACAACTATTTCTCTGGAAGAATTCACTTAAACAATACATTTGTTAGATTCGGTAGGAAGTTGAAAGTCCTCTCGAGAATTGGTAATTCGGAACCATTCTAGAGAGTTAGTTCTTTCCACTTGTGGAGTGGCAACATCTTGGACTTCACCCTGTTGAGGAGATCCCTCCGGTGAGTTAGTAGGAAAGGGTTGAGAACCTTCCATATCTTCTAGGGGTAGGCCTTGCATTCTATGTGAATGACGTGGAGGGTCAATTTTGATCGAGTTATAATCTTACGAAAGAAATTCTATGGCCAACTTGGGTAAACAAATAGCATGCGCTAGTAAAATCTAGGAAGCAAAACCAAGCAAACAAGACCTTCCAATTCCGAAGACACTAGTTGGTGATGAAATCCAACGTCGCGATGATGAGACAAGAAGGGGTTGGGCCAGGGTGGAAAAGTTACGTTGACGACCTGCTTAACGGACTTACACCTTGGTGCAAGCTCCCACACACAATCGTGGGTATACCCTCCAAGGAGCCCGAGTGAGTCTGGACAACGTCGATTCCAGGTACCATGAAGACTTACCCCTTCACAGTCACCTTGTGTAAGACCCTAAGAAGATAGGATACTAAGGTTACCACTAACAACAATGATTCTTGGGGGAAAAGTCGACAATCCGATACACATGCAAGGGCAGGGTATCTAGCCCGAAATCAGCTTGAGAGGCTTCCACTCATCATTGTGGGTATACCTTCAAGTGACCCCCACAATATGTGCAATCTCTACATCGATATCAACAAAGGAGGGTGAGTAACTCTGTCAATCTCAATGCGACCTTAGGTTTGACCCTTGTTTGAGAAGGGCTTCCCAGGACAAAATGATGCAAATGGAATTTGACACTCCTTATCACAAGATACTATTGTGTGTTTTGTGCTTTGGATAGTGTGTCTCACTGCCTATTCCAAATCTCTATCCTAGCTAATGTTGGTGTAAAAGAGCCCTAGAAAAAGTTACTAGTTGAATTTTAAAGTTGCACAATATTATTAAAGGTTGTTGTTACGCAAAAAGGAGGCGGAAATGAAACCAATGTTGTGTGAGACTCTGACCCAACAATGTGTAAATAAGGATGAATGATACAAATTTTTTGTTCGATGAATCCTATTTATAGGAGGGAAAGAGGAGTTTTCTGGAACAATACGAACTATGATGTATGATCTTCTCTGAAATTCAATATCAAACAATTGTGAACAATGCAAATTCCCTATTCGTTGTCTTTCAATACTTTAATACCAATATTTTTCAAATACAAGGGTGCTTTAAAAAAGAAAAAGTCTTTAATTTTTTATTAGAAACCAAACAACAGGGATGGAACTAAGAAAAAATAAGCAACCAACGAAAAATAAATATACAACAAACACCCAAATTGATCTTTCAATGAAGATAAAAATAACAAACTGACAAGACCAGTCTCTTCAAATGCACATGGATAACAATTTTCCAAGTAATAAGCAATCGAAAAGGACAATTAATCTCAAATTTTAATCCAATCAAAGGCTCCCGACCAAACAAGCACTCGGATTTTAGAATCAAAGATTATACCCTTGTTAAGAAAAGGTCAAGAGGTAAAAATTGAGAAAAAATGATCAAGAAGAGATTTCGATTTTCGAAAACTAATCATTCGCGAGATTTGAAGTCAAGAAACATTCAATCAATATCCATAGAAGTTCTTCCTAGACACACAAACAAATCTGGGCATCTAAGGACACAAAAGGCTTAATCCAAAATTTTTACAAGTGAGTTCGCAGGCTGCTAGTGGGGTATAGTGTGAGAATTAAGGATTCTTGTAGGCTGGACATAGGCAGGTTGTGAGAAGTTCACACTGAACTGAACACTAGGGTGTGAACTTCAATGATTCTCGTAGTCTACAGAAAGGTGTAGTGCGAGAAGGTTTGTAATCAAGCAAATTTTGGAAAAAAGACAGAACTTTTGAGGGAACTTCTGGATCCAGGGAGTCTGTAAGGGTATCCTCAAGACTCAGAGATTGATTGGGAATGAAAAAAGGTAGGTCAAGAGAAAATGGCCAAGAAAAAAACATCAAAATGGGTCATTCCCTATAGAGTCGCCAATTTTGTTATCGGATAAATCGGTAGGTGCAGACACTAACAGATCCCCCTAGATCCACCTGGATCTAGAACAAAACAAGACATGACACGAGTATTTCTCTAAATTGCAATCATTGAATCTACTACCCAGAAGGAATAAGTGACATACCTTTAAGCGCTTCCGTAGGTCTATGTTGTTCCCACTTCGCTCTAATTCTCTTGTGAAATCAGGTCCAAGACAACACAAACCAACCAAAGTGAAGATAGAAAAGCATATTCAATGTCAACCTATGCATATGATCAAGGAGTTATGCAATAAAATAAGAGTGATTTTATGGGAAAGGGACATGTCGCTGTATTATATTAAATGAAAGTAGAAGATACAACCAAATCGCCTTGCTGTCGCAAGCTTCCTTTCAGTGACCCTTGTTTCCAACACAGACACTTGCTCTATATTTGCATGAAGAAGATCCAAGACAACTTGATAGACCAAATAGATTCTTTAAGCTTCTATCCAAGCATAGTTCTTCACACAATTCTTTCACCAATTCTTCATTCAATCTTGCTTAACCTTTTCCATGAGAAACCTTTCAATATATAGGAGAAGGAGAGATGGTTAAATGGATGAGGATGGTCCCACCAAATCTAAGAAGTCAGTAGAATGCCAACCATGAGAATGCCAACTCATTTTCTAGAAGATCCCCTTCTAGAACCTTCGTGACCTCTTCTCTTTTTCAAGCTTAAAAACAGGTTCACACCCTACCTATAGAGAAGACTGTGAACATTTCACCCCCTTAGTATGGGTTGCCTGTGAGAATCAAGGATTTTTGCACCTTATAACATAGGCAGTCTGCGAACTCATCTTAAAAATGTGTTTTTTGGAAGAAGACAACAGTCACTTTTCTCATGCAAAAAGTCCTTGTGGGAGCCTGAATACATCACTGCAGGGACATCACTAGAGTGACCAAAATAATGTGTAACAGTTATTATAATTCTATGGCACCTTGATGTTCTTTGGATGATGTGTGATAATGTCATTATTAATTGTGGTGTGTAGTTCCTAATGCAAAAATAAAATAAAAAAATTACATGTTGTATTGTCATTTTTTCTGTCGTAACAATGAGGTTGTTACAGAGAGGATCCTTCAACCCATGTCATGAATTTCCACCTATGGTTTTCATCCAATTCTTTAGTGGATGATAGTGTTAGATTGCATATTCTCTAGTGAACCTCGATTGGGAGCACCATAAAATGGTGTGTTGAGTTACAAGGTGCTTCATTTAATCATTTTTTGTACTTGGAAATGACCTTTTTGACCCATTTCCAACTTCCAAAACATTAAGAAACCATAACCAAAATATTGACATATTTATGTCAGAGTATTTCCACTCATGTTTTCAATCATATCCATGAGTGGAGAAGGTGGTGTAGGTTCATCTGAGTTGAAATTATGGAACGGTTTCTAGTAGATTGGTTTGTTCTTTATTGTTAAATATCTTGAAGGATGTAGATATGTCAAGAGATTTAAGTGAAGAGCAAGTATATTACACACTTAGTAGTTGGATTTGATTTATTCTTCGTCTAGCACGTTGTATGATTTGATACCTCATGCCCAGTAATCATCAATAGATCATCCAAAGCCTACATAGGGACCACATTCAAATGAAGTGATTGGTTCCATTTTCCACACTTTTGTTGGCCAGTTGGCAGGTCAAATGGGTTAGTTGAACATATCTTCTAATTCACCTACAACTATGCCAACACCACAAAACACCTTGGTCCCTACCCAAACCTTTAATGTTCATTCGATACAATCAAGAAATTTGAAGAATTCTTAGCAACCTATAGGTAAAAAGAAGAAAAGAATAAATATTATCCTCTTGGGAAAGAGACTTCCCCTACTCAAAACGCTATTGTGTGAGGCACTAATGAGCCAAATGAAATGATATTCCCTCACAATATATGAATTGGAGATCATCCTACTCATAAGTTTCCTCATATGAATGACATTCATCGATACTTAGATCAATGAAATGCCCAACAACAACCCACTATCCTAATGAATCATTTCCCCCTGAAACAACAAAAAATAGTTGTGATGAACCATTTACATCTGCAAGGGGGAACACATGGAAATCCCTTGCAAGGGGGAAATGCCATGAATTCTAACATCTACATGTGTGACCAGGAAGTTAATAATCATATAGAGCTCATAATTATGACAGTATTGAGACTGGTCCTACTGATAAGGATCCATCTTCATCCCATCTAGGTGGATCTCTGTAGATATAGAAGCCATACAATGATATATTGATTCACCCCCCAAAGGTGTCTTAAGAAGGTTTATTCACAACCACAATGATCAAGCCTCTCACAATTACAATATTGTTGAGAATTTGGCTCAACTACCTTGTCCCATGTATGGCCTGGAGTACCTTCAGAGATTCCATGTGCAACACAAAGAATTGTTGATTGCAATTGATGGAGTTGATCCCTCAGATACTCATTTGATTAGATTTGAAATTGAACAGAGTCGGCCTAAGCTTCCCCACCAAATTTCTTTCCAGATATAAGTATCTTCACAAGGGACAAACATATTTGAACATGTTGTTGATGAAAGGGCCTCCACTTGCATTATGTCTCTATCTTATTGGATAACCTTAGGTTATCTATAGCTTTTCCATTTGAACACCATGTTAAAGGAATTTGATGGTAATAATTTTAAGACACATGGAATCATTATCACCTTTCCTATAATGTTGGGTGGAAAGACTATTTCAATTGAGGTTGAAGTAGTCGACGCTCCATTATACTATAATATTTTGCTACGGTGTAGTTGATTTTGTGTGATGAATTTTATTTTGTATTTAGTATTTAGAGTCCTCTATTTTCCTCATAACAATAAAGTGGTTACCATAGATCAATTGGAGTATTGTATGCTTGATTCGCGAACTAACACCGGTATGAATGTTCCATTCATTGGTGATTCAAAGGGCGCTTTTGACAATATTGGTGTTGGGATGTTCAAATATTAATCTCTCATGGACACTTTTCACTTCCATCCACTTGTCATTTTTGTTAAATTATCTCCTATATGTATGATTTCAATGGGTACTATTGAATCACAAGGTTTTTCCTCAGGGTTTGTTTCTATTCTGGATCTTATGCTTCAACACTTGATTACATCTAACATATTTGTTGTCAATAAAGACCCTTTGGTAGTGTTTTACATGTCTAATATTGAGTTGTTAGGGTTAAATATGTCATTGAGTTCAAATGATATTACCTACCAGGCTATTCAATTGGTAGTTGTGGAAGATGATAAAAAACTCCATCATTATATGGAATATGATTAGTTCACTTCAACCATCTAGGCCATAAAACCTCCCAGTTCACATGATTTCTTGGATACTAAGATGCCTTCATATGAGGCTATCCTTGAAGCATAACTAAGTCCAAAAAAACATGAGAATGTATGTGTCATATGTAATTTTTCCTCCCTAAATTGGAGATGTAAGAGGTTGGCACACAAAGCCTAGTTTCATCTGGTGATATTGAGTGGATGCCCCATTCACCAATGCAATGTGTATGCAGAAGGGAATTTGGAGAATATATCGGAGATGATTCCCATCAATATCTCAATGAATCTAGGTGTTATCAAAACCATATTGATTGGTGCATATTGTTCTCATCGTGAAATTGAACTTTATACTACCATTTTTAATGAGTTTCACGGCATTTTTTCTTAGACCTATGAGGAGGTGATAGGCATTGATCCTCAGATTTTTAAACATGAAATAAAAAATGTATGGAAATGCTAAGATTTTTCAATAGAACCTACTCTTGGTAAATTTGAAGAAGGTAGCTACCATTAAGTTAGAGGTTGAAAAGTTGCTTTGTGTTGGTTTTATTTACTTACTTCCATTGATTGAATGTATTTATAACTCCATTAGAATTGCTAAGAAATAAGGTACCATTCAAGTCCATACTAATTTTAGGGATATTAATAATACTTGTCCTAAGGGAAATTATAATACTTCATTCACTGATCAAATCATTGATGAATGCGTCGACAAAGATATATTTTCATTCGTGGATGGTTTCTCTGGCTATAATTAGATTTAGATAAAGGAGAAATAATAGCATCAAATTGTGTTTATCTGTCCATTGTGGTACTTTTTATTATACGAATATGTTTTTTGGTCTCAAAAATATTGGTGACACCTTCCAATGAGCCATGACATATGATTTTTATGACATAAAACACATTTTTGAAGCATATTTGGATGATTTATCCATTCCATCCCCGAGTCATGTTAATCATCCATCTCATCTTCGTGTCATATTCACCAGATGTCAGTACTATAACATTTGTTTGAATCAACATAAGAGAATATTTTTCGTGATATATAGGATATTAATTGGTTTTATTGTGTCCAAGTTTGGGATCATGGTTGATTCATTAAATGTTGAGGCGATAGTTCAACTGCCTCCTCGTGTACTATTGCACAACTTCAAAGTTTGCAAGGGAAGGAAATATTTATGTGAATATTTATCATGAATTATGTGTAGATTGCAAAAGGATTAATTTTCATTTTGAAGAAGGGTGTACCTTTCATATGGTATGACCAAGAACAACACTCTTTCAAAGCTTTGAATAAATCCTTGATGTCAACCCCATTGTTGCATCCATCATACTACAACAAGGACTTTTTATTTATCTAGCTACATCTAAGTCCACTATTCATATGGTGCTTGTCTAAGAAGATAGTTCACAAGACAAACATTTGATTTATTAACATAGTAAGGATCTCGTAGGTCCTAAATTACACTAATATTTGCATGTCAAGAAGTTAACTTTGGAAGTGGTTCATGTTGTCTAGTATCTCAAACATTATATTGTTCTTCACAAAAAAATGTTTTAACAAACTCCAACCCAATGTAGCACATTTTGACATGTCAAATCATTGGGGGCCAATACTCCAAATGGATATTAAACTTACAAGAGTTTGATTTGGAGTTCACCGCTTTGAAATCAAAGAAGTTTTAGATTTCACAGAGTTGATGTTTGATATTTCCAAAGACATTGAGGAAAATGTGGTCAACGAGTCCTTTCTTACCTCTTCCAATCCTTGGTATAGATATGCATCGATATGTATTCAAACCTAGCATTTCAACCATCAGTTATCCAAATATGAACATTGGTGTATTCACCATTATGACAAGAGTTATCTCATTGTTGGAAATATCATGTATCATCATGGTGTGGACTTAGTTTTGCATCAATGTTTACTGTAAGAAGAATATGAGAGGGTATTGAATGATTTCCATGCTAGATCATGTGGCGATTATGTTCTGGAATAATCACAGCCCAAAAAATTTGTATGCAAGATATTTTTATCTGTCCATATTTAAATATTGAATTAATGTAGTCCATAAGTGTCACCCTTGTCAAGTATTTACTTAGAAAATGCATGCCCATCTTGTTATGTTACACTCTATGGTTACCATTAGCTCAAGAGGGCTAACATAATTAAATCAATTGGGCCAAATCTATGCCAACTTCTTCCAACGATGGCACCACAATAATGCCTTTTGTATTCAACCATACTATCTCTAGGTTTGGTGTGCCCGAAACTAATCATGGATCATATTTTAAAAATAAAATGATGACTTAGTTAGAAGCCAAGTTAGGTTTTTCAACACAAAAACTCATCTCCTTACTATCCTCAATGCATGGTCAAGAGCCATCAGTCTAGTTTTGAAGTATATGATAGAATGAATGGTGGGTAAGCATAAGACAAACTAGAACCTAATGTTTTTCTTGGCATTATGGGCCTATCGAACCTCACTTAAGATTTCCATCGATATTACACCATTTCAACTCATTCATGTAGTGGAGTCAGTTTTGTTGATTGAATGTGAAATACCTTCATTGAAGCTATCCATAGAACTCCAACCTAAAACCTATGCAAATGAAGAAAATAGTTTTTATTTGGCTCATCTTGATGAACATCGTTGAGGACATGAATTGGATAATGAGACTCATAAGAAATGTATCGAATCCCAATATGATAAAAGTGTTCACCCTCACATCTTCACTGAAGAATACCTAGTTTTTTTTTATGACCAAGACCATGACAAGTTAAGGGAAAATAAATTTGAACCTCTTTGTCATAGTCCTTTCATTGTTAGTTGTATATTTCAAAAATGGGCCTATGAGTTAGTATACTGTGAAGGGAATCTTTTTTCAGAGCCTTGAAATGGGTTCTACCTCAAGAATTAACATGCATAAGAAGCAATGCTACCTGGTTCTTTATAACATGTTGTATTTTTAATTTTTTTTGCATTTGGTTGATACGGTTTGTACACTTATCATGCTTGGTGATTTATTTGTAGATATCAATTTTTATCCTAGTCTATGTAGGTTTCATATATGGAACCAACCATAACACTGGAAACATTTCTTCCACCACATGGGTGATCTTATCACCCACATACTAGCTTGTGAGTTTAGGGAGTTCATTCCTTAGTCTTGCAACCAACAATGTTGTGGAGTGTAGTGTAGTCATAAAACTTGTATATGAAGCCATTACTCTTGGCATACACATGTTAGTTGTGTTTTTGGGTTCATATTTAGTGGTGTCAAAGGTGAATAATGTCTATCTTGTGAGAAATCCTATGCTTCTTTGGACATATTTGAGGGCATGACTTCTTGAGAGACATTTTGAATTTATTACTTATGGTCATGTTCGTAGAAGTTTAAATACATTGCATGATTCATTAATTAACTATGTGTTAGATTGGCATTTATTTCATTAGTAAGAGAATTTATCCAAGAAGGCATGCACAATAAACTTGGAAGATCAATCACAAAATTTTAATTCATAAGTAAGAATTAATGAACCATATGTATAAATAAGATAAAAGGCCAACTCATTGTATCTAAAAAATATTCATTTCGTCCAATCATTTTGAAGTATGTGTCTCATTATAACACACTATTGCATTGGATACCCACCTTAGTATACAAACAAAGGGTCATAGTACTAGAACCACATGCCATTGTAGTCTCTCAAGGACCTCCTCAACACTCATCATGGGTACACCCATGGTGAGCCCCTTGAGATTCTTCTGCACCTAGTGGAGGTTATGTATAAAATCATCATCTCCCTCCTACTCATCTATATGTTTCTCTAACTAGGATTTGAAATAGTTAGGGGGAATCCTTGCTAGAAGGACTAGTCCCACATCTATGTCATTAATAATGATTGTCAATCATATTTCATAACAAAAAAAGATAATATTTTTAAAATCACAAAAAATGTTATAACTTTAAAAGATAAAAAAAAATAAAACATAAAAAAGAAAAGGGGGAAAGAATTTTGGTTTATATTTGATTTAGTTTGAGTGGGATCCATTGGTATTTGTTTTCTTTGAACATGGCACTTGTTTGCGTCATTGTATTTTAGTTGGTATTTAGTATTTTCCTATGAGCTATACCATGATTTTGAGCTAGTACTCCTCATGATTGGTTATTCTTCTAGTCATCATGGAGAAATATTCAATGCCTCCAATGTCATTTCTTTATACCATTGGTAGTGTAAGTGAAAGTGTTTCCCAAGTCATCATTATTTTCTGATATATGTTCAAGGGAATTTTGAATCCGATTCGGTCATTCTGTGATATTATTGACCTTTCATGTTACCCATCTTTGTGTCAATATGTACTTGGCGGTTTCTTTATTTCACAAAAACTTCTTGGTTCTTGTTTCATGTATATTAATGTGGGATACAATAATCCCCTCTTTTCGACAAATCTCTTCCTATTGATTCCAAATCATTATCTAGGAAGTGGGTCTAGAAACCTTTATAGTACCTAGGGGATTACAAACATCCATGGAAGGTTTCTTCATGATTGACATTGGGTTAACATCACTGACCCTTGTTTTATATATTCTACAAGTGTTCAACATCATCTCATTTATTCACACTTACTAGATTATACTATGTAACTTGGGGTCCATCTTAATTATCGGTAGATCCCCTCATGTCTATTAATTTTTTTCATTAATGATTGATAATCAAATGGTTTCTACCCTTCTCAACATCAACTCATTTATTCACATGATGTAGGTTCTTACAATCACAAAGTTGGGATTGAAGACCTTGGGCTAGCAACATCCTTCATCAGTGTTACCTTTCTGATTTGTGCAATATTTTTTCCATTGATTGATGAGTACTTTGAATACCATATTGCACTTTCATTTGTGTTAATTGTCTTCATAATGTATACTATGGATTAGATCCACTTTGTATTTTCTCATGCCTATGATATTTTATATGACATGAATCCATAATGTACTTTTTCATGGCCATGGTTTTTTATTATATATACTGCATGGATCTGTAGTGTATTGCATTGGCAAATGTGCTTATTGGTATATCCAAGCATGGGTATGCCCACCTTGGGGATGATTTATATGTGATTGGTTGATTTTTTATTGCAAGTAATTCCTAGTTCCTTAATATATAGAACTCCTCCTTTGTCCACTCATCAACGATTATTATTATAATGTATTTCGAACATTAATTCCTCTTCTTACCTCACACATTAAGAGGCATTTTTTACACCTCTATTTGGCACCATAGGCCAAAAAAAATGTAGAGGACCAAAACACATAATCAGATCAAGAATAATTTACTCACAATGCACTTGATTATCGAAAGGACGTCAAGGCCATGCTTATTCTAGTAAAAAGAGAGGCCAACCACACCTTTCTAATAAATCATATGCAACTAGTTGTTATTTTCCAATATAAAACCCATGACCTCCCCTTTGTAAGTTTTAAACCTTTTACAATAATGTGATGCGTACACAGATCCTTAACATAGAAAATAAAACAGTTGCAATTATACATATACTCATATATTTACCTTGGAAACCCAACCAGGAAAACCAATAACTTGTTTTAGAGTCACACCTCTAAAAATACAACTTATTGTTTACAATACAATATATAGGATCACATGACATCCAAAAAAACCCTAATTCATTGATTCATATTAGTTTACAACCTTAATTCCTTAAATGAAATTAGAAAACCATGTGTTGAAATACCATGCATTGCTAAACTACCAAAGGAAAAAAAAAAACTTCCCACACTAAAGGTGAAATACTACCCAAAAATTTGGCGAATAACCCCCCCCCCAAAAAAAAAAACAAATTCAAGGGCTCCACCCCCGAAACCCCTAATAAGGAGATCTACAGTCATGCAAAGAATATAACACATACCCAACATTCTCCCACCTCTTTTTTCCTTTGCATACAGGGGTCACAGGATTTCATGATCAACAATCTAGGGAAAAAATGCCCATTGATTCTTTACACCAAGAGAACTTCTCAGTGCTCACATGCTTTTTTATTGAGTCTGCAACATTATCCAAAATGTCCACCTTCACCAAAAACACCTTCTTCTCTTCAACCATGTATCTAACAAAAATGATACTGAACATTGGTATGCTTTGTCTTAGAATGATAAGTTGGGTTCCTTGCCATGAAGATTGCACTGTCACTATCATAATCTACCCTTCTAGCTTGTTGTATGAAACCAATACTTGAACACAATCTCTATAACCATATTGATTCCTTTCTTGCATGAGTGGCTATCATGTATTCAAATTTTGTAGTTGAGAGTGCCACTACATATTTTCTTTTGCTCATCCAACCCATTTATCCTCCAAATAGGTTAAACACATACCCACTTGTAGATCTTTTTTGATCCATATCTCCAACCCATTTTGCATCAACAAAGCCATGTATGTACAACACTTTTTCCAATCCCTATCTTCCTTGGTAACAAAATCCATAAGTAGTAGTGTCACACAAATACTTGAAAACCCTCTTTACCACTACCCAATGCTCCTTCCTTGGTTTCGACATATACCTGTTAAAAAATACCATTGCACGTGCAATGTCTAGTCTAGTAAATATCATTGCATACATCAAAATTCCAACCACCATAGCATACATAACATGGGATGCGTCCTATTCCTCTTCCCCTATCTTCAAACATGGATCCATGAATAACTTTACACCTACAAGAATAGAGACCTTGACAAGTTTACATTCCTACATATTAAACCTCCACAATATTGACTCAACATATTTTGTCTAGTTCAACCAAACTCCTATTCATCCACTTTTTAATTTCCATGCCCAAAATAAAATTTGTAGCACCAAGATATTTCATGTCAAATTTAGAGGACAATTGAGTTTTCACATCTTGGATAATTTCCTTGTTATTTCCTATTAGCAACATATCATCCACATACAAGACCAAATAAATTAGACGATCACCTACTAATTTAAAATACACACAATGATCGGCTTTGCTTCTTGTGAAGTGAAGTCCCAATATATAAGTAACAAATTTTTTATGCCACATCCTTGCTAATTTCTTTAACCATATAGGGGATTTTTCATCCTTCATACTGTTATCACTCCAAGAAACCCTCTGTGGTTGCAGACCAAAGGTGCTTGGTAACTTCAAGTAAAAGTGTTTTTGTGTTTTATGAATATGGGTCAATGGGACAACTCAATACATTTCATAGCATTCAAACATGGATATGATAAACAAATAGACAGT
>JZKD02S2430651.1:103396-118229 GCA_000966675.3 Picea glauca
GCAATTCAAAAATTCTAAACGATCCTTTGTGAACAGTGTCTGATATGGAAACAAAGGTTTGATTTGATGCTGCCAACCCGGGAGTACAGCCTCTATTAGATGTTGACTGTCCTCAACGCGCCTCTTTGTAAGCCCCTGTTAGCTGCGGAAAGTATGCACTTTCCACAGCACGCCACTTTGTAGAAGACCCTCCTTAGCTGTTGAAAGCATGTATCTTTGACAGCACGCCACTAGAGAAATGATTTGAGAACCTTTTAAGATTTGACACTTTCAACACCGCGCCAACTGGTGAAACGATCTCCTTAGCTGTTGAAAGTGGGCACTTTCCACAGCGCACAATAAACCTTTGAAAACAAGTTANNNGTGGAAAGTAAAAAATGACAAAAAGGAAGACTTTACAATCCAACTTTAAGTCAAAACAAACAATCTAAAATTTTGCAGCTAAAAGACTCAACAATGAATTGAGGAAACCATCAATAGCCATGCTATCCACTGTAAAACCTGACTAAAATAACGGTGCTATTTTGGGAGTTAACACATACCATCTCTTTCTTTCCCTTCATTGCAAAGCCTTCTAGCTGCTTCATGAAGATTATTCTTTTAGATCCCCATGTAGGAATGTTGTCTTCACATCCATACGTTCTAATTCAAAACCAAAAGAAACAATAATATATAAAAGAAATATAATAGAATTTAACTTGGCAATAGAAGAAAAAAACTCACCAAAGCCAATTCCCTCTACCCGAGAATAACCTTTTTCTACTAACTAAGATTTGTATTTCTCCACTTTGCCTTCTACATTCAACTTCTTCTTAAACACCCAATTGTTGCCAGTGGGATTTCTTATAGTTGAAAACTCCACTAGATCCCAAGACTCATTCTTGTCCAAGGCTGTCATTTCTTCAACCATGGACTTTTTCCATAGTTTTTGATCTTATGAATCCTTTGCCTCCCTAACAATTCTAGTATCCTAGTCAGTAATAAACAAAGAGAAGTTAGAATAGAAATCAAGTGGAGTATACCTTTTCAGTTGACTTCTTTCTTGAGCCAATATCCCCAATACTGGAGTATGAATCTCTTCTTCTTTTAATTCATGTTCTTCTATAGAATCTGATTCATTATCCTTCAATTCAAACTCTATCTTCTCTGGTTCTTCCTCCCTTGGTAGGAATTCTTGTTTAACACCATTTTTTATTTATCTAAATACCACATCTCAACTATACACTACCTTATTAGTTTATGGGTTCCAATGCTTATAACCTTTCAAACCATATTTATAGCCAATAAAGATACACTTTTCATCCCTTTTATCTATCTTACTCTTTTTTTCCTTTGGAACGTGTACATAAGAATCACGACCAAAAGCCTTGAGATGTTTCATAGAGAGTTTCTTACTAGTCCATACCTCATGTTGAGTCATGTAATCCAACATTGATGAGGGTGATCGATTTACCATGTAACATATATATTCCACTACCTCTTCCCATAATTCTTGCCAACCCGACAACACCGAGCATGCTCCTTGCTCTTTCCTTCAACATCTTGTTCATCCTTTTTGCAACTCCATTCTATTGAGGCATGCATGGAGTAGTCTTCTGCCTTGTTATACTGCATTTTTTACATAATTCTTTGAATTCATTCCCATAAAATTCTCCACCATTATCCATCCTCAACACCTTAATTTTCTTCTATGTCTGATTTTTCACAAGAGCCTTAAACTCTTTAAATTTTTCAAATACTTCAAATTTCTTCCTGAAGAAATAAATCCATGTATTCCTTGAGAAGTCATCTATAAATGAGACATAGTACATATATTTACCTAGTGATGGAGTCATCATAGGTCCGAACACATCATTTTTCACAAACTGTAAAATCCCCCCTGCCCTCATAGCACCGAAGGAGAATCTTACTTGATTATGCTTCCCATACAAGAAATGTTCACAAAAATAAATATCTAGAGAGAAATTTGACATACCCTCAAACATACCTTTACCATGTAGTACTCAAATCCCCTTCTCTCCATTATGCCTCAATCTTTAATGCCACAACATAGTATTTTCTCCAGAGATTGTAGGAATTTTTCCTTCTTCAACTCCAATATCAGGAACAACAGAATTGTTGAACCTGTTACTAATAGTGCTTCCCAAGAGCTTATAAAAAATTCCTATTCAAAATCCCCCCAACAATGCCATTACTTCTCAAACCATGTGTTATAGAAATATTTGCCTCACCCTATGCAAACTTGCACATAAGGCCTTTTTCAATTTCCCTATGCAGACTTGAAGTCCCTTTTTGCAAATCCTAGAGATAAAAACATTATTTTTCCACATATACATGCCCTACCTATAGTACAACATGCATATACACAAGTTGCACCACTACAACCCGCGTACATCGGGATCTATGCCCAAAATAAAAAAATGGTGTTGGGTTTCCATGTCACATCACGAGATCCATGATCCTTGACCTTCCATATACTGGAAACGTTCTAACTCGACCCTTCAGTTCCACTTGAAGGCTACAAATGGGCCAAATCCGAGCTATGGAAAAGAGGAGAAGAATTAAAATTTGAGAGAAAAGTTACTGTGGAGAAATTATTCACTTCATATTGAGTCAGCATCCCTTTGTCCTTTAAGTCTGAACACATTGTTTAGCCCCCAAGCTCTTCCCTACTTGATTGAGAACCTCATTGTCTCTCTTATATGAGCTTGCCTTTGGTGGAGGCCCAACTGGAAGGAACTTAGTTTCTCAGTTCCGAACCGTGCCAACACGGAAGTTTGTAATTCATTCACTTCTGTTGATTACATTTTAATAGAAATACTATTTTCTCATCCAATATATATTGTGAATATTTGAATTGTCATTCCATGGGTGTATTTGTTATGAATGTTGATGGATTATGGTATTGAATGTGCTAACATTATATATTATCACCATTTTCTTGTGTTTCTTGGTTGTTGAGGACTAGTTGCAAGTGTATTTCTTTGAGTCAGGTGCTCAATGATGGACTTCATCGAACGTCTGGACAAGGTAGGCCTTTTATCTTGTCTTTCTAGAATATTTTTTTATATAGCATACTTGAGATCAAAGTTGATTTCTGTAGTCATTTCCATTTGTTGTGGTTTACCCCTAGCCATAGAGAGATTTTCTTTGTAACATAATTGATGACCATATTGGGGAAATAATCTTCTTTTTATGGGTTTGGAGTGTTTTTCTCCTTAGATTTCTCTCATTTATATTGAGTTTCTTGTCGTATGATTGCTTGAAAGTGTCTATTCACTCTGAGTCTAAGTTTCTTAGCCTTCTCCTTAGCCTGGCTGTGTTTTAACACATATACACGGGTTTTTTCTTGACAGTCGCATACATACGCGTGTTGTCCTTCTTCAAGGGGCATATATACATGTTTTTCCATTGAACAATCATGTACATCACCCCTTGTTGTTGGGTTTCTAGGTTTTATGGTTGTTGGGTAGGTTTTGATTATTGTTTAGTCTTCTTGGGTCTCTTTTATGACTCTTAAGTGTCTGTGGAATGACATGAAACCTTTCTCTGGTTGAATTTTTGGGTGGTTCCTTTATCATCATCCTTTTCATTTGATTGTCCTTGCATCTTGGGCTGGGTGTTTTGCTTCTTGATATCCTACTTGGTTTGTCTCTGTTTACACAAAGTAGAGTTTTTATATCAAGCTGTTGTTCAGTCCTTGCATTTTCATTCTCTTATATTGAAAATACAAAAACATTAGGCATTTTACACTGTTGGCATTTAATCTTTTGAGTCTTTATCATTAATCTTAGTACATGTAAAGAAAGATTGCATTTTATTTAGAATTGTAGAACTGAATTGCAAATTGCATTTTGAAAAGCATATCATTTATTGGGAATTGAAGTTAGGACTTTGCATTGTATTCATATTCATTTATTTTACTTGTTGAGTCATAACATCACTAGTTTCACAACCATACCTTTTTTAGTAAGAAAGGCCAATAAAAGTAATGCTATAATTTAAAATTGATTAGTAATGATTTTATTTTTCTAGGGTGCACAAACTAGCTTAGGATTTAGAGCCCAAGAATAGGATTTTGTGAGTAAAATTCTCCAAGGCCATTAAATCAACATATGTGTCTGACTAAGGGAGTGGATAAATCCATTGTATAATCGGTAATATCAAGAGGCTCTTCTTACACCAGAGTTAAGCATGATTTCACTTGAGGTTGGTTGAAGGGATATCCCACCAATACCTTCTTAGCGTCAAATATATTTCTAGGGATCTATTCATATATGGGGATCTTGCTAGTACCCTTACCTCTGTGAGAGGCAATTCTTTTGAGGTTTCGGGATTTGTTACCCTTCCCATACAGTGGACCTGACTTACGAATGTTCGCCTGTGCATCAATTATATCATGGTTTCTTAGTTGCTTGACTTGGGTACCACATAGGTTACTTGCAGGGGTTATTCTGTAGGTACCTTGGGTCAGATAAGGATCAGACATCACACAACCTTTACGGAGGATTACCTCTCCAGGGGGATATGAATGACTGGTTGTTAATCCTATGAGGGCCCTTATAATTGATTATGATACCTATGATATTTAGCAGAGGAGTCTTAGGCCCCTTTTGAGCAAGGCATACCTACTTTAGAGAGGAAGGCCCCTTTCAACCACTTTATCCTATTTGTGTGCATATTGGTCGTTTGATTATTTTTTGAGTGCTCTTTGATTACTAGTTGGAATTAAGATTTGTTTTTTATATCTTGATTCTTGAGTCATCATGGAGCTAGGCCAAATTCCCCACAGGTCTCGCCACTTGTTACATTTACCACTGCATTTTGAGTCTTTGCCTTCTAAAAGGTGAAAAGTTATCAAATGTGGTACACACACCTCCACTTATCAGACTTGTGATCATACAAGGATGAGTACTGAAGTGAGTCAACAAGATATTGGGAGTCCTTCGACTCCCATACCTACTATAGTTAATGGTACCCCTTCAACGCCTTCAACCATAATGGTTGTAGTGTCAGAGGTGCCTATCATCACCTCTGCCTGTCCTATAGTGAATAGTCAACCTATAGCCATGAACCCTTTTGGGTCTCTTTGTCACTCACCAGGCTATAATGTTCAGTCCATCCCTATGGCCTCTAGTCCTTTTTCTTATAGTATGTCGAACTTCACATCACAATTTTCAATCCCAGCAGCTGGTACGAATACTAGCATTGGACTTGGGGGCACATCTCCTCCACACAATCCATTCTTGTTTGGTGGCACTCATGTCCCTCAAACAACTCCTACCGTTGGAGGTGTTCCTCCTCTTGATCCCGGGTCTAATCCTATTGCTTCTGGATGGAGTAACCAACCTGGTGGATAAGCTACTGCTCATATTTTTTCCTTTACACCCACCTCCTCTGTACTGATTATGACCAACACATTTGGCATGATGAATACACCTTTATTCTATGGATTCACGCCCATAGGAGGTCAGTTTCACACCTTGGGCAACCCCCAAACTGGAGCCACTCTGGTTGGGGGAAGTTTTTATAACCCTCATCAAAACATTCCTACTGGAATGATGCCCAACCAACCCCTTATGAATCAATTCATAGGAGGGTCTTATAATCCAAAAAAGGGCCATGGTATTTACCAGAACCCTGAATGGGCTATGATTCCCCAACCACAATCTTTCCGAGGAGCTTGGGGCCAACTATCGCAACCCTGTCTCCCTTTTCTGGCCATGCTCAATCTACCAGACCTGTCTAAGTTAATGAATGACCATGTGTGTCATGATCCTTCATGGCCCTCTGTCCCCACTAAGATTCCTTCAAATATTCCAAAATTTGAGGGAAGAACTGATGAGGATCTCGGTGACCACGTTACCACTTTTTGCCTTTGGTGTTCTTCGAATTCCCTTAATGAAAATTATATTCGGTTAATAATGTTTCAACGAACCCTCACGGGGGTTTTCATGAAATGGTATATCGAGCTACCTAGAGGGGCATATAGAAATTTTAATCAGTTGGTTTTAGTCTTCCTCAATCACTTCCAATTGTCGATTCGTTACGATGCTGACATCGGACTTATGTTGACCTTTCATCAGGATAGAACCACTCATATATTAGATCACATCCAGGAGTGGCATAGACAGAAGAGGTTGATCAAGTCCTACATACCCCCATAATTATTTCTAGACTGGTTCCTTAAATCTCTCCTGCCTTATATTTCAAAGGATGTTTCTACATCCAGGGTTACTTCGAAGGAAGAAGAGATTTTTAAAGCCCAACAATTAGATACTATATATGCTCAGTCTAGGATTTTATACGAGATTCTTCCCAATGCACCGAGGTCAAACTATGACCCTAGACAAAATCCCGAGCCTCATGCCAATGGCATCGTGGGCTCCGTCAATGTGAAATCCATGGAATCAGTGACAAGTGATTTGAAATACTTGTCTCTAAACCAGTCCGCAGGAGGGCCAAATTTGTATGTGTCCTCTAATCCCACTCAATTGGTGGATGTACACTCTATGCAATCATCAACTAGCTCGAATGGTAACCAACAACCAGGAGGGAATAAGAAGAAAGGATGTAATAATAATCGTAAGGGTGGGAAGAATAATAATAAACCCAAGGAAAATGGTAATAATGATAAGACAAATAATAATGTTGGTGAGGGAAAGAAAGAAAGAAAGGAGGAAGGTGAAGTTTCCTTGTAAGCTTTGTACAGATGATCACCTTACCCATTTATGCCCCAAACTCGCGGAAGTTGCAAGGATTTTACCTCTACCGCCCGCCGTGCTGACTAATCCTTTTCCACATAACCAACACATGGCCTTGAGCTCCTCAAATTCCATAAATGTGGCCAGTTCAAGTCAAAACCCACTGACGCAAGATGATGACCGTTTATGCATCAATATGGTTAAATCTGAGGTTAATGTAGCCACTCGGTCTCATGATTACAATTCTCCACAGACTGTACCTAGTCTAGAGTCTCCCCCTCCTCTAGAGACACCCTTACAGATCGAAAAACCAGAGCTGCCGCCTTGTATTCCGCAAGGAGTACTTAAGCGCTCTACCCACAATCCTAATGCTAGAGCTGCCCAGAATTACTCTATTGTTGAGGACCTGCGTCAAACCCCTTGTGCGATGTTGGCTCTGGAGGTATTCTAGATGTGTCCTTCACAGAGGAATGTCTTGCTATCTATGTTAGGAGCGCTAGATCCCTGTGGCTCGTGATTTATCAAGTTTGACATCATATATATGAACCCTCGTTTTCCTTACCATGTGGCATTCCAAATCCACGTGGGTTACTCGAAGTATACCATCAAGTGTATTGTTGTTGATGAAGGCGCTGCAATATGTGTGATGTCCCTAGTCTGTTGGAAATCCTCAGCTCTCTAACCCTTTCTCAGTCTCCAACCATGTTGACTACTTTTGACGATCATTCCTTCCACCCTCATGGTATTCTTCCTCCCTTTCCGGTCTAGTTATGTGGGAATATGGTAGAGGTGGATGTCGAGGTGGTTGATGCACCCCTTGACTATAACTTATTACTAGGACACAATTGGACTTATACCATGACTGCAATTGTATCATCTGTCTTCTGTACTCTTTGTTTTCCTCACGATGGGAAGATCATGGCTATCGATTAATTTTACTTTGAGTATGCTAGTCCCAGTGCATCTGTTGGACCGTCGATCCCAATGATCGACAATTCTTAGCTAGAAATTGAGAATATCGGTGTTGGAATTTATTCATCCCTTATGGGTACCTTCAACTTCATGGCACCGATTCACCATATTTATGTTGGCATGTTTACAGGAAGAGTGTGTTGGTCATTGATGGAAAGAACAACAATGACGATGGCTTATTGGCAGTGATGATAGCATCGGGAATGGATAGAATGTGGAAATGTGGGGGTTTGGAGTAGCTTGTGTGTGGTGCTAGTACTTCATGGTGTTACTTCTTTCATATTACTTGTTTTGGTGGAGCTACCTAGGCCTTCAAGCAACATTAACATTATTGGGGGAATCATACACTCTTGGTGAGGGAGCCTTAAGGTTTTGCATGTGTATTATACTTTTATAATGATATTAAAAACAATAGGCGCTCATCTCCTTGGCATACTTTGAAGCACCTTAGGGGTTTAATGAGGATTTTCGTAATGATGTGCTATTGGAATATTGTGATGGAGCATCCTAGCTCTTGTAGTGTCAATTGTTTACCTAAATCCACTATGTTTTTCACATCTAACACCATGAATAAAAATGACCAAATGTAACTATCAGTGAAGCCAAAGAGACTCAGCATAACCACCAGAAAAGAGGAAGGGTCGCTCCACTCTACGTTTCACATCTTACTCCACGAATAAAAACGACTAACTGTAATTGTCAGTGTAGAAAAAGAGACTTATCATAACCATTCGGAAAGAGGAAGGGTCACGATTCTTTTTTTAGCAGAGGATTTCAAAGGGTCACATGTTTTATCGGGCACATGACTTGGATATGATGCAATATTTTTTATGGGTGTGTGGATAGAGATGTAGCGAGATTTTTAGATCAATTGTGGACTAAGAAGGGTGGTATTAATTTTTTTACAGAAGGGTAGCATCAGTGTCAGTTTTGGAGTTGGGCTGTAATTTTTCACGTAAACACAGAAGGGTCGCAGTCCTATTCGTCCAAAAACAGAAGGGTCGCATCATTTTTGGGCATACACAGAAGCGTCGCGCCAGTAAACAAAAGGGTCACTCCATTTTTGGGCATACACAGAATCATCACGCTAGTAAACAGAAGGGTCACACCATTTTTTTTGGCCAAAAACAGAAGGGTCACATCAACACTCAGAAGGTTCATGCCAACACTCAGAAGGGTCACATTCTTTTCTTGCATACACAAAAAGGTCACTCTGGCTCTCAAAAGGGTTTCATTATTATCTTGCATACACATAAGGGTCACATTCTTCTCTTGCATACACAAAAGGGTCACATCTTAGAAGGGTCACATTCATACAAATATGGGTCATGCTTTTGAAGGAAAAACGCAGAACACGAGGATAAACATAAGTTTTTTGTCTATATAGTCATTCATGTGCTTAGAAGGGTGCAAGTGCTGAAGAGCATAGGTGAGGCATAATGAATAGAAAGGAGATGGATCACAATGCATAAAATGTAGAAGAAAATTTTAACAGGGATGCAGTGGTGTGCAGGAGGAGAAAGAGTGGAGTATAGACGAAGAAGATTCCAGTAGAGTCACAGAACCTAGAAGCAGGAGTATTCAGAAGTGGAATAGAGCATAAAAGATAAAGATGGTAGAGGATACATTGAGTTGTAACATATTGGATCAAAGATATATCAAGTAAGTAAGTTTTGTAAGATTCAACTAGGGTGGTAGGGTGGTACTAGGGAGGATTGTAGTCCTCTAAATTCTAGTTGGAGCTAGAAGGTATTTTGGGAGTTGGTGGTTCCATCTAGTAGGTGCTAGAGAAACCTAAGAGTTGGTGCTCTCTGCAAGTTGTATCTTTCTATCAGAGGTTGTAGCCTCATATTTTAGTTGGTTCTCAAAGACTATGATGTAAATGAAAGTTGGATCTTGATTGACATCCGAAGAAGAAGAAGGTTTTTTCTCCCTTTATGGGTTTCCTCATGAAAATAATGTGTCTTTGTGTATTCTGTGTGATTGATAAAATATTATATATCTATGCAACAAATTTAATAATAATCTAGAATGATTCAGAAAAGAACAAGAAAAAGTTTCAAGCTTATATATATATATATAATTGAGTCACACACACCCCCTCCCCCTCTCAGTTATATTTCCAACAATTGGTATCAGAGCTAGTGCCTTTGATCAAAGGTAGATCCATAAGCTTGAACATGACTAGTCATGAAGGAAGTTCAACTAATAGAGCCCCTCTGTTTGATGGACCAAACTTTTTTTTGGGTGTTGATTTCCTTGGGTGCTGATGGAACAAACTTTTCTTTTGAAGGATGAGAACTTATTTAATGTCCTTGGGTGATGATGTTTGGGATGTCGTTGAAACTGGATATGTGAAGCCTGTAGTCTTGGCCTCAAAAGATGATAAGATGGAGTTTAGATTTAATGCAAAAGCAATGAATGCCATCCTTAGTGGACTTGGAGAAGCCAAGTTTGTCAAATTCATGCATTGTGATTCAACAAAAGTTATGTGGGACAAGATGATAAGTAGTTATGAAGGTAATGAAAAGGTGAAAGACGCAAAACTTCAGACTCATAGACTGAAATTTGAGCAGTTAAAGATGGATGAAGATGAAACTATTAGTAAGTACTTTTTACGTATAGAAGAAATTGTAAACACTATGAAAGTTCTAGGTGAAATGATAGATGAATCTTTTCTAGTGCAGAAAATATTAAGATCTCTTCTTGATAGATTTAACTCAAAGGTATCTGTTATAGAGGAAATAACCGATCTCAAAACATTGTCACTAGATCAACTTATTGGAACCCTAACTGCTTATGAAATGAGAATCACCAAAGGTAAATCCACTACAAGAGAGGCATCCTTTAAAGCAGAGAAAATCACAGACTCCGATATAGATGAGATTGAAGAAAACTTTGTGAGAAGACTGATGAAAGGATCAGGGAAATACAAAGGTAAGTTGCCCTTCAAATGTTTCAACTATGGGAAGATAGTTTATTTTTCCACTAAGTGTCCTTACAAAAGAAAGGATCAAACATATGACGATGAAAAGAAGCACACACATAAGAATTCCTATAAAGATAATAATTTTAAGAAGAAAAGCCTTTGTGTAAACAATGATCACGATCCTTCAAATGATGAAAACAATGACTCTTCTATTGAAAGTAAAATCAATGATTTCATGCTAATAGATTTAGAATACCTAAAAAATGAAGATACAAGAAGTGATTTTCACTGATGATGAAGCAGTAGTAGATCTTGAAGAAGAACTTGTCAGTGTCGTGGAAGAGATTGATAGACTCGGAGAAAAGAAAAGAAAGAAAAACAGTTACTTCTCAAGTATGAGAAAGCATGCAATGAACCATCTGAAGAAATTACTCTGTTGAAGGTTAAGTTAGAAGAAGATAAGAATATTGAAGACATCCTCAAACAACAATTGAAGGAATCCAAAACAAAAGGTTAAAAACTGGAAGCTGAAGTAGTGACTGTCAAAAATGATCTAGAGAAATTTCAAGCCTTATATCATCAGAATCTGAAAAGTATTAAAACCTTAGAAGGATTAACCACCATTATGAATCAACAAAGGAAACCAAATTTGAAAATTGGTTTGGGTTATGAAGAGGGATCAAGTAGTTGTCAGATAAGCAACAAAGAATCCGTCAAGTTTTTCAAATCTACAACCATTGACAACAACAAACCTGCAGCAACAAAGGAAGATAATCAACCACCAAGGAGGAGTGAAGGAATAAGTACCAGAACTGAATCTGTAGAACAAAGAAATAATACACCCTCTACTCAAGGAAATCATCAACATGTAAGAAATCGACCTTCTCAAAGAAGACATCCATTTTCTAGGTATAAAATTTGTTCTATGGATATTGTTTTTTCTACTCTAACTTTGGCCACAAAGTTGTAAATTGTTCTTTAAGATTTAGACATGAGAAATCAATACATACAAGGAATAAATATCCACCACAACAAAGAATAAGACAACCACAGACTCCAAATCATGTGATGGTTGAGAAAAAGATGCAGATTAAGCATAACAATCGTTATGATCCTTTATTCAATGAACCAGAATGTTACATCTACCATAATTATGGACATAAAGCTACAGACTGATGCTTAAATAACTATAAGCCAGATTCAAATCACAGAGATGAAAATGTCAAGGTTTGGAAGAAGAAACAAGATAACAAGCGTGGATTAGTGTTGTCAGCTCAAAGACAAAATAACCCCTGGTATATTGATAGCGAATGCTCCAGACATATGATAGGTGACAAAAGTAAGTTCCTATCATTCAAAGAAAGTAAATCAGGAAATGTGACTTTTGGAAATAATGCTCTAGGAAAGATCAGAGGTAAAGGTATAGTAATATTAAGTAATGGAAGAGGCAAATCTCAAGATGTATTATTTGTTGATGGCTTAAATCATAATATTATTAGTGTTAATCAGGTGTGTGACAGAGGATGTGAAGTCACTTTCACTGCCAAGGATTGTAAAATAAAAACAGTGAACACAGAAGAGCTGATTGCAAAAGGGGTTAGAACTGAAAACAATGTCTATGTTCTCAAGGAAGATAAGTAGGAATGTCATTTAAGAAAATTTCACGAAATTTGGTTATGGCACAAAAGGTTTGGACACCTGAATTTTGATCATATTGTCAAATTGAATAATGAAGGTGCTATAAAAGATCTTCCAAGAATATCTAGGCCTCATAACTCTGTATGTGAATCCTATCAAATGGGGAAGCTGGCTTGTGCTCAATTCAAATCAAATAATTTCACATCTTAAGAGAAACCGCTTCAAATTATTCATATGGATATGTGTGGACCATCGCGAAAGGAAGGAACTAGAGGAGAACATTAATTTATGCTGGTCATTGTTGACTTCTCTAGAATTATGTGTGTTTCCTTTCTGGGAGAAAAATATGATGCATTTGAGAAGTTCAAAACATTTAAGGAGTTAGTTGAGAATCAGGAAGGAAGGAAGTTAAAGGAAATTCTCTCAAATAGGGGAGGAGAATTTATGTCAAAATATTTCAAAGAATTCAGTGAAAGACATGGAATTAAAAGAGAATATACTATTCCAGGTACTCCTCAACAAAATGGAGTTATGGAATGCCAAAATAGATCAGTTCAGTAGATGGCAAGGGCTATGATGAGTGAAAGGGAACTTTCACAGACCTTCTGGGTGGAGGTTGTTCACACGACTGTTCATGTTCTAAATAAAGCACATCTAAGGCCGAACAATGATAAAACTCCATATGAGTTGTGGTTTGGTCGACCTGCATCAATCAAGCACTTCAAAGTATTTGGCAGTAAATGCTACATAAAAAATAATGATGATCATCTGGGAAAATTCGATGGTAGAGATGATGAAGGTATCATCTTAGGATATGAAACGAATAGTAAAGGATAAATATGCTTTAACAAAATAATGCATAAATTAGTAGACTATATTGATGTTCAAATTGATGAAGAAGCTCTTGTAAAATATCAACAAAGAATAAGCACCAAGTCATATGAAGAAGATGATGAGAATAATGAAAATGAAGAACATCAAATCTTAGAGTCATAAGAAGATGATGAATCATGTGGAGAAGAGACACCTAGACAAGAAGAGTCAAGACAACAATCAACATCAAATCCATCCTCTAGAATTACTCAAAAGAATCATCCTACAAGTCAGATAATTGGTGAGAAAGACAAGGGTGTACAAACCAGGAGAAGGATAATCAAATACACCAAGCAATCACATATAGCCTTCATATCCATGGTGGAACCCAATAACTTTAGTGAAGCCAGTAAAGATGTAAATTGGTTAAAAGCAATGAATGAGGAACTAGATCAGATTGAAAAGAATGACACTTGGGAACTTGTTCCTAGGCCAGCAAATAAAAATTTAACAGGATCCAAATGGGTCTACAACAATAAGATGAATGAGAAAGGAAATATTATAATAAATAAGGCTAGATTGGTCTGCAAAGGGTATGCTTAGATAGAAGGACTGGATTTTGATGAAACATTTGCGCCCATAGCAAGATTATAATATATTAGAATGTTTCTTGCCTATGTTGGTCATAAGAAGTTTAAAGTATATCAAATGGATGTCAAGTCAGTTTTTCTAAATGGATATCTAAAAGAAGTCTATATGGAACAACTAGAGGGTTTCCAACTGTCAGATAACCTTGACTTTGTCTGCAAGCTGAAGAAAGCTGTATATGGGTTGAAACAAGCTCCCCGTGCTTGGTATTACACACTGGATAAGTATCTTCAAGACAAAGGGTTAAAGAGAGGAACAATTGACTACAATCTATATATCAAAACAAAGGATAATGATTTTCTCATTGTGTTGGTCAATGTAGATGACATCATCTTTGGAATCAATAATTCCTCATTGGTACAATGGTTTGCTTCTGCCATGCAGTCTGAATTTGAAACATCTATGATAGGGGAACTGTCTTTTTTTCTTGTTCTGCAAATTACTCAGAGGTATGAAGGAATATTTATTTCTTAGGAGAAATATCTAAAAGAAGTGTTGAAAAGGTTTCAAATGGAGGATTATTCCCCTGTAAGCATGCCTATGGTCACTGGATGCAAGATAAGCAAGGATGATGACTCATTTGATGTTGATCAGAGTTCATAGAGGTCTATGATAGGAAACCTATTGTACATCAAAACATCTCGTCCAAACATAATGCATGTTGTTGGAATAGTAGGAAGGTATCATCCTGCACCTAAATAGAGTCATTTGATAATTGTCAAAAGATTATTCAAATACTTGAAAGGAACAATGAACTATGGCCTATGGTATCCTATGAATCATAATTTTCAATTATCAGTCTATTCATATGTTGATTGGGCTAACTGCATGGATGAAAGAAAAAACATGAGTGGAGGTGCATTCTTCTTAGGAGATTCTCTTGTAGCATGGTTGAGCAAGAAGCAAGGTTTCATTTGTTGGAATTATTAAGACAACTGAGAGGGGGGGGGTGAATTAGTTGTTACTGTGCTTAAACAATAATAAATCTATTAAACCATTCTTAAATTTTCTTCGAGTGACCATCGATATTATACAACATATAGATGATACAAATAATGAGCATCAGTCACACATAAGATATACACAGAGACAAATTTTCATGAGGAAACCCATAAAGGGAGAAAACCTC
>JZKD02S2430651.1:171087-198680 GCA_000966675.3 Picea glauca
GCCCTGAAGATAATTAAAGAAAATAATTACAAAATAAGAAAGTGTCAGGTCGGCCCTAATGTTAAAAGGAAGTGACATAAATGGTATAAATACATATCATTATACATTCATTTGAAATATAAGTCAAATTTCAGAGGAAATCAGAAGTAAATAAGGCCGGATTTCAAGGGAGGATGAAGTCTTTTGGTGATGTGTTCTAAGGTATGTTATTTTCAGGTCATCTTACCATTTTCGCTATAACATTTTTTATAGAATGATTCATATGATGAATATGCTATGGTATTGAGAAGACATGTCAAGGTACCTGTGATAAAAGTTTAAGCTCTTGATTCTCTATAATTATGGAGATACACTCTGTGGAAGATAGGGTTTTTGAACAGTCCTGAAGCTAGTTAATAAACATGTGTTTTGGGTAAAACAGTCATAATTTATTCATAGAGAATCCAAATCACGTGGGACCAATTTCATTGGAAATATTATGGACTTTGGTTTCTTGTGTTCAAGTTTCAAAATCGGATGTTAAATATTGAGCACGAGGCATTCTGTACAAGTTCGGTCTCTTGAATAAACCAGAATTGAATAAGGTCTACCATTCCTTCTATAACTTCCTTTTGGGGAGGATTCGAGGAGTGAAACTTGGAGAATTTTCAGAAAATACATTGAGTAATATTATCTACAGGATCAGAGTATTCGAAAAATTGAAGAATTGCAGAAGTTGAAGAATTCTCATGAAGCATTATCAGGTTCTATGTGATGGTTGGTTGATGGTGATGATTTAATGTAAATTTTTGTTGTCTCTCATATATTCTTGGGTGGAAGGAAGGGGCAAGGATGTAAAGTTAAACCCTCTCTTGATATTTGAGGATTGTATCTTCCTCTTGGAGGTTTATCCCTCCCTTTACATTTGTAATTTGTAGCTACCTTTGGATGTCATTACTTCCCTTGAAAAATAATTATTGATTATTTCTCATATATTGTTCATGGTGTACTATTTTTTATTGGTGTAACTCTTATACTATTGTTCATTGCTCATTGGATATAATTGAATGGTTTAAGTATAAGTTGAAAAAGGTTTTAAATTGTACTTGATATTGATTCACCCCCCTCTCGGTATCAACATTTTTTATATATATTTCAAAAAAATATGATGTTTATAGTACAAAATTGGGGCTAACACCCTCAATATACATATACAACCGATCATACAATAGTCTTGAAATATACGCTTGTGGCGTTGGATGAGTGTAATGATAGAAAGCTACAAAATTTTCAAGATGTCGAAAGAGTCGTACCCAAGCATGGGGCATGCCTACCACCTACCGTTACATAGCCTCCGACATATCCTCCACCTGAACCATATGAATCCTATGTGTCAAACGAGTGAGGTTTCCCTGCACGTTTTGAAGGACTCTCGTTGCATCCCTTCTCATTGCCTCATCTCCCCGGTGCCTCTGACGATTTTGAGGAATTCCATCCAACCATCGTGGACCTATGTCTATGACACAAACATGTCTAATTAGTACTTAACATCATCCAAAAATAATTTTGTTTTCCCATACAAAAAAAACAAAAAAATGAAATATTTAAAAAACTGACATACCTATGTCTCTGTAGGCAAACCCTAGTTGTAATGGCATGTCATGATCTCCTATGAATTCGATCCCTTTATAAAGGTAGTCATCCAGAGATATCACCTTTCATCTCCACCAGAAGAAGAAGTCATCATTGTAGGGTGTTGTCACCCTACCTCCACCTTGCCACCTCATCACCTTGATCCACCATGCCATGGCTGGATCATGAGGTCCACGCAGAATAATCTCAACTCTAGGTTCCAAACCTGGAACCCACTCGAAGAAAAATATACACATGATAGAAGCAAACCCAAAGTTCCTTTTACTAACATGTTTTCATTCTGTCAACTGGCTCTTCATGTTAGCCAACAGTGAGGTGCACCAGTCATACACCATGGGTCTCAAGCACTCCACTGAGTAGAACATAAGTGGCCTCGATGCCTAGTTAAAATAGGTTGATCCTGTGATCTGTTTCAAAACGAGGACAACAATATTGAGACTAAGATTTTTTATCGCTCTAATGGGGAGTTGACTTCGAACCTTCTCGGTCCCTACAATGCAATTAGCGTCTATGTATTTCACGATTTTCATACCACTCCCAGCTCCCTAGGATTTGAGGTTTACCACCTCACCCCGATGCGACAATCCCGTCAAGAAATAAATGTCCTCGACTTCAATCCTTAATGGTTGTCCATCAAGGTTGAAGCTCTCACTATCTGGATCCCAGTAATCCATGAGAAACTGTAGCAATCTCACTTGGGCCCTCATACCTTTGAGATCCCAAAAATTATATATCCTGCATCTTTTCAAGGTCATTTCGGCCCTTGGATCTCTCTCCACTGCAACATCTACCTCCTCATGTTCACTTTCTCTTCACTCTAGCACCATCCTGCAAGAGACAAACCCTTTTTTGAGTTAGAAACCACTAAAAAATATTTTACAAACATATACGCGGGTTTTAGTGTTCACAGTCGCGTATAGGGTTGATTATACAATGTCTGTCTTTTTAAAATCTGTGAATAAGCATGCATATGTGTGACCCGATGAACTGTAGCCCGCGTACACCTAAAGTTTCAATTTGTGCCCTAAACAACTTAAAAAATGGAACCTAATTACAAAATATAATCCATTGAAAATAAAGAGGAGAGGAAGATGAGTTACCTAGTCCAAATGGTCGTCGATTCTGTCGCTCGTAGCTCCCACAATCACCAGTTGAAGTTCAGAGGTAATTTGATCCAAAATCCACTACTTGGGTAAAAAATACAAATGGTAGTAAATTTGTTTTTTTTTTACTATTTATAGCAAATTTTCACCCACGTTGTATAGTTTCGAACAATATTTTGGCCTAATGGACTAATACGACAGTGGATTGAGTTGGTTTTTGTAGTTTTATCTAGGGATTCTTGCGGTTTTTAGTGCCATGTCACTCGTTCATAACTTTGGATAGGTATTTTCATTACCCAGCATATAGGATAGGTATCCATTCCATCATACACATTTGCATCATCCTATAACTTTCACTCATATTCCTTAGGTATGAACCCATTTTATAGTGACACGAAACCTTCTATCTACAACTAGAAGTGTCGTTATCAAATAGTAGAGACTTACCAAACATGGGTACCCTAGTTAGATCCTATGCTTCATTCAGTTTTTATGTAGATATTTTTTCCATGGGACCAGGAGTCCCTTATAGCTAATACATGACTTTATGTTGAACCTCATTTCTTACTCATAAGCATGCTGACCTATACCTAGAGGACTCCCAAGCGAGTTTGATTTAATCTCTTTTTCGACTCGTTTTCAAAAAGCAAAAAGATTACTGAGTTAACTTGTCTCTTTCACACTCATAAATTGGATTTGAAAGGATGTCTATTTGGTGAAAATTTACCCCTTTTTCAAACCAAGTAGAATAATATTATGAAAAAAGGACATTTTTTGGCGTTAAGTTGTAATTGCATCTCATGCCCTTGCTTGCAGTATTGAGCCTATTGTCGGTTTTCTCTTTTGCATTATAAGCCTTCCACCTCAGTAGTTTGCATCCTCAACAAAGCAAAGCCTTGTTTATATCCTTTGTAGCTTGACACCCTATACTCAGGAGAAAATGTTCCCCCGAGTGTCCATCTCCCGCATACACCTCCTTGCATTGAGCAAAGGTATGTTCCACTGCTGGAACTAGTTTTTCTTACTTGCGACACTCATTTACTCCTATGTATCATAACATTCATTTGACTATGAAAAAATAAAAAAAGATGGGCGGGAAGGGAATATTATCTTATATAGGTAGCAGTCAGGTCGACTTTGAACAGAGCACAATTTGTTTTTTAGTCCACTTGTCATCAAAATTTTGGGTTTAGCATGACCTTAGGAAGCTGAGCTCGTTACATAGAGTTTACTCCCCCAAATGGTTACTCTTCCAGTCCTGTGGAGTGTTTGATTGATGCCTCATGCATCTCAAAGTTTCATCATTATGTCTATGCTACCAGAGTCTTCCATATGTCTCATGCTCTTGTTCAAAGGATGTCTATCAACCTGTGTCAGCCATTCATCAAAACTCTTAACTTTGCATGTCATCCATACCCTCAGTTTGTCTCAAAATCACATGAAGTTGTAGTCCTATTGTGCACCCTGGTCCTAATTTCCTCATCGGTAGGTAACCTTGAACCTAGCAGTCGACATTTCATCATTGGTCATTGACTCGGTGGTTTCCCTCGTGTTCGACTACAAGACATCTATTCACACATTGGGATTCATGCAATGTCTTGGATTTCATTAGACCTATTGGTGGTTTCCCGGCCTTTTTCAGTAGTTTTCCTTATTGGAAGTTATTCATAGGGTCTTTTTTGTGTACCACTTACATCTGGCACACGTGAAAGACACACATGGTCATTGGTTCATGAACATGTTCTTCGTCCAATTTCCTCCAAATCATAAAGTTCTTTCTTTGTACCTCATGTTAAATGATGAGAGATGCTTTAATTCTCTCCTTTCAATGGGTCTCCTTCCATCGAATTCATCTCATCTATTCTGGAGACGAGACCTATAGTCCTATGAGTACCTAGAGGCTTGCAATCATTAGTGGCAAGTTCTCTCACCATCGACAGTTGGGAATACATCAATGTCTCCTAATCGATAGATTCTTCAAGTGTTTGACCCTGACTCATTTATTCTCACTTGTAAGAATGTACTAAGTGCCTTGATACCTACTTTTATTATTGGTCGGTTGTCTCATGTTTGTTAACCGTATACCTCAATGACCGATAATCAAATGAAGTCTCATTGTGTTTGACCTCAACTCCTTTATTCACACGATGTAGAATTGCACCTTTAGCGGATTACATAGAATAATTGATTACAACAGTCTATAGTCGCAGCTTCCCTGAGTTGTTGCTACCTTTCATTGGACCAGTACCTATGTGACTTTAGTGAGCATGGGAGATCAGATTGTACTCTATTGTATACATATATATTCAGATTGATTTTGAGATTGGTTTTATTGGGCCTTGTTCATGACTATGATAGCCTTTGGCATATATCCACCTTTGTATTTCCTATTCATGGCCATGGACAACTATTTGGTATATTTTCACATGGATCTACAGTATAATTCAAATTGGCATCCATGTGTGCAAAGTCAATACAGAGTGTAATGAGGAACTAGTTCTTCTAGATGGGTCCCCATTACTCCACTTTTGGGTATTATAATTTATTTTGGCCATAGCAAATATTCCTCTGACCTCACACATTAGGGGGTATCTGTTATAGAAAGATTTTCCTCACCCTATGCAAACTTGCACAGAAGGGATTTTTCCATTTCCCTATGCAGACTTGAAGTCCCTTTTTGCAAATCCCAGAGCTAAAAACATTAATTTTCCACATATACGCACCCTACCTATATTACAACATGTGTATTCATAGGTTGCACCACTACAACCCATGTACATCGAGATTTGTGCCCAAAATTAAAAAAATGGTGTCGAGTTTCCATGCCAGGTCATGAGATCCATGATCCTTGACCTTCCATATACTGGAAATATTCTAACTCGACCCTTCAGTTCCACTTGAAGGCTACAAATAGACCAAATCTGAGCTATGGAAAAGAGGATAAGAATTCAAATTTGAGAGAAAAGTTACTCTGGAGAAATTATTCCCTTCATATCGAGTCTGCATCCTTTTGTCCTTTAAGTCTGAACACATTGTTCAACCCCCAATATCATCCCTACTTGATTGAGAACCTCATTGTCTCTCTTATAAGAGCTTTCCTTTGGTGGAGGATTGAAGTGGTGGAGGCCCAACTGGAAGGAACTTAGTTTCTCGGTTCTAAACTGTGCCGACACAGAAGTTTGTAATTCATTCACTTCTGTTGATTATGTTTTAATAGAAATACTATTTTCTCGTCCAATTAATATCTTGCGAATATTTGAATTGTTATTCCATGGGCATATTTGTTATGGATGTTGATGTATTATTCTATTGAATGTGATAACAATATATATTATCACCATATGCTTGTGTTTCTTGGTTGTTGAGGACTAGTTGCAGGTGTATTGCTTTGAGTCAAGTGCTCAATGGTGAACCTCATCGAACGTCTGGATGAGGTAGGAATTTTATCTTATCTTGCTAGCATATTTTTTTATATAGCTTACTTGAGATTAGATTTGATTTCTGTAGTCATTCTCGTTTGTTATGGTTTACCCCTAGCCATAGAGAGATTTCCTTCATAACACCATGTTGCAAGTTTCATTTTCAAACATTGTTTTGACACCTGCATTTTCCATATTGCGTACATAAATCAAATTCCTGACCAGTCCTATGATGTGCACAACTCCATGGAGTGTTATAATCCTACCATCCATGATCTTCAACTTGAAGTTTCCTTGTCCTACAATTTTGGTTGTCAATTCATCTCCTAGAAAAACATCTCCCCCATCATACCTTTCATACTTTCAAAACACTCCATGTGATGAGTCATATGAAAGGATGCATATGAGTTGAGCAACCATGCCTCATGAGTTGCATGTGTTCTTGAAGAATCCAAGTATATATCCCCTCCTTCATCTGTGAAGGTTTTCGCTTTTGTAGAAGGGGCATAATCAAATTCCTTCCCTCTTTCAACACTTTTGGATCTACATTGTTTCTTGTAATTCCCTTCTTTTCCACATCTCCAACACACCTTTGCAAATATTCCTGGAGATTTATACCTTCCTCTATATTTATATCTCCTACTTGAGGACTTATTTTAATTTCTTTCCTAGGAGCATCCTCTTACAAATACGACATTTGTGCTCTAGTTTTCCATGTTTTTTTTCCTCATCTCATTCAACAACAAGGATGGGACATCATCAAAACTTAAAGTAATTTCATTACTACCTATGGCCAAAACTAGAATATCCAACAAGTCTAGTAAGGAGAACAATAAACTGATACATGTATCTCCATAAAAAATCTTAATATGAACAAACAATAACAGACTTACCATAGTATTAAAGGGTTTAAATGCTTTGTTATTGAGTCTCCATATGTATTCCTCAGGTCGTACAACTTCTTCCGTAGGAAAATTTTGTTTAATAGGGACTTATACTAATAAAAAGTCCCTAACGTACTCCTTAATGCCTTGGCTATAGCCTCCCCTGAAACATTCTGTAATACTGAATCTGAGAGACACAACTAGATTGTGCTCTTTTCCTTCCAATCCAACTTTGTCCAGTGTTATGTTGACATACTCGTAGGTGCAGTACCTGGATCTACAGTGACACATTGATATGTGTCCGCCAAAATATATTTTATATTGAGATTCTATAGCTCAAAAAGTTTCCCATTAAATATTTTGATCTCTATTTTTTAACTTCTTTCCATTTCTTTTCACCACAAGAATCAATATTGTAGAAATCCCACTGTAGCACGGTTTATCACAAACCTAAGCCAAACCCTTAGCCAAAAAGGCATCCCCCTAAAACCAATAATTTCTCTGATACCAAATGTAAGTTATAAACCTTATACAATAATGCAATGCATTAACAGATTCTTAACATAGAAAATAAAACAATTTCAATCACACATATACTTAGACATTTACCCTGGAAACCCAACCAAGAAAACCAACAACCTATTTTATAGTCGCACCTTTAATTTTATTCATAATACAAATTGATTGTTTACAATAAAATATATAGCATCCCACAACATAAAAAAAACCCTAATTCATTGACTCAAATCAAATTACAAACTTAATTCCTTAACCAAAATTAGAAAACCATGGGCTGAAATACCATGCGCCATTAAACCACCAAAGGAAAAAAAAACACGTCCCCACCAAAGGCGAAAGACTTCCCAAACATTTGGTGGATAAACCCCCTGATTTTTTTTCCAGGGGCTCCACCCTTGAAACCCCTAATAGGAGAACCCACATTCGTGCAAACATTATAACACAACCAACACCCTTAAAGCTTCAAAAAGTAGAAAATCAGTAGGAAAGCTAAACAACAATGAGTTGGAAAAATCCAAAAGGATCGCATGAAAGTTATGCATGGCTCATATTTTTTGTATTTGCATGCCATGTAATCTATCATTATCTCCTCAAGAATATATAAGTATGAAAATCAAATTCAAGGGAAGAGAGTCTATATGCACGAATCCTAATGATACCAAATTGTAGTGAGAATCATTGTTCATGAGTTGGATACCATTGTTCAGTTATGGGAATCAACATTAGTGTGATCATAACTTAGGTGAGAGATATTATCCATTCACTTAGTTATATTTATGTTATATAGTTCCAAATCATGCTTGTTCGATAGAGGTCGACTTGGGACTAAGGAGGAGGAAATTGGGTCATGGAGCTAGGAGTACAATAATGAATCTCAAGGTAATCATCATTGTTGTAAATTTCATTCAATAAATATGGATCTCTCTTCTTTCCCATAAAAAAATCCATATGTTTACAAATATCTTTTTCATCTTTAATGAGGCTTTGTGGATCTAATTTATCTTGAGATTGTTAGATTAAGACTTTATTCATGCAAGTTTCTATTTATTGTATTATGAAAGAATGAGAAAGGTAATGCTTGTTGGATGATTGTGCAAGTTATTCAGTGAAGCAACAAAGTTATAGTGAGGTCAAGAGAAAGTCATTGGATGCTTTGGACAACCATCTAGAATCAATATTCTCCTTCTTCCTTCTCTCGTATACTTTTTAAATCACATGTTATTCTTAGGTGAAAAAAATATTTTGTCTATCCCTCTGTCTGTCATTGTAATGCACCCATTCAATGAGGGTTTGATTGAATATACATAGGTATATTTCCCTATAACACAAGGTGTGGTTGGATAACCATTGATTACATGTGAATGACATCATGATTAAGGATAGAGGGTTGCTGAGGGAATGGAGGGTTCCATAGGAGTATCTAGGGTGGATGCATGGTGAACTAGATACTTTAATGAACCTACCCTACTAAACCAATTAAAATTACTTGATACAAATAAAATTAATGAAGACAACAGGCCCATAATTTCTCATGCATATAACAACACATTAAAATCCATGAATGCAACCATTTAGAAAAAAAAAAAATTAATAAACATTTACACAGTGGAAATAAACATAGAAATATAAATGAATACTTATCATTTAATGTGATAAACGATTTTCTATGTATGGAGGATGTTCCTCCCAATCATAGACTTGTTCTTCCATTACTCTCAATAGCAAGACACCCATGAGATGGAGCTATGAGTCCACAAGGAGTTATGACCCTCTTGGTTTTCCATTCTCCACACATAACAACACAAGACCAAGGTTATAACTCCTACAACAATTCCAATCCATTATCTCTCTTTCACCTCAACCTACACAACCCAAGGAATGAGATTCTTGGGTGCCCAAATTGTCTTTATTTTGATTAGCAATTTCTCTCTTTTGTGTTAACCAAATTATTTTTTTCTTTCCATTAAAACTTGTCCTTTTTCATTCTCAGTCCTTGAAGTTCTTTATAAATCCACATCAAGAGACCCTTAGGTACTTAAGGTGTTGGCCATTGGTTCTGGAAGAAAGCGAAGATTAAGGCATAAAAGACGAAATGTGAACTGCGTGGAAGACCAGTGACTAATACTAGGTTGAAGTGAGAAGAAGAGTAGAAAATACAGAGCAAAGTAAGAGAAATCAAGTCATTGGATGAGGAGATCGACGACTACAAATTAGCAAGGAAGACAGATCGTGGACAAATCAGCAAGCAGAAAAATCCACCTGTAAATGCTTCGAGAGCACTGTGAGAGAAATAAGGAAAGATAGCCTGGTGAAGCCCTGAAAACGTGGGTCAAGTTGACCTAGGGTTTTAGACACCTAGGGTTTTTGTATCTAGGGTTTTGGCACCTAAGTTTCGGCCTAAGGCAGTCGGTGAGCTATTGTAATGTATAAATAAAGGTTAAAAGGACCTGATATGGGTTCGATGATGTGATGATGAGTGATTGTTGTTATTACTAAGAGGAAAGTATTATGCTGAGAGAGAATTTTGTATTCTAAGATCTTCAGTTGGGTGTGAATATCAACCCTGCAACTGGGTGCACGGGGAAGGGAGAAAGAGGGAAGAGAGAAAGATAGAAGATCTGCTAGCCAAGAATGCATATAGGACTATATGCTTTCATTTAATATATTATAAAGCATAGTTCTGTGGTTGTAGCCCTAGGGAGAGGGTGAACCACGTACATCTTGTTGTTGTGTGTGATTGATGTTGTGTTCTTTAGCCTTTGATATATGGTTGTTATATTGTTGTGTTAAATTTGACAGATAAATGTGCGAAGTAGGCCTGAGATGGTAACCGATATCTAGATGTTGTATTGTTGTTGTATTGGATCCACTTTACTTTTCCTCTAGTTGTAGACATATGTGTCCTGCAACCCCCTATAGCTACTTTGGGTGAGACTGCATATGCTCCACAGGTGTTGCCGAAAAGGGCCAATTGTTAAGTCTTGTTGGTGTGCTATTAGAGTTGAACCCTGGGTCTGTCCCTGTGCCAACAAATGGTTCTGTTGCCAGGACCAGGATCTTCTTAAGGGAATGTCAAGGTGGTTTCCATCAAAGACAGAGATTCAAAAGTGGATAGAAGAAAAAGAAAAGGACTTTGCAGAAGCCTAGAACAAGAACCCTAATCTTAGCACCGAGGACTAGTTAGGAAGGTATATCTTTACTGATATACATGATATTTTCTTTGGAGGGATTCATAAGGAGCTATACGAGTGGTTAGACAGGTTAGCAGATACCTAGTTTGAGATCAAATCTAGGCCACCTATGGTTTGGACGTCGGCGATGATAAAGAAGGTCAAGAGAGTTGACAACGTCATGTCAAGAGCAGTAGATCACCGGTTCAATAGTACCATCGGAGGGTATATCATCGAGTTTTCTATTGATAGAGTAGAGTCATATAGCCAAGCAGAAAGATATTTATTTAAGGGACCTAGAGGAAAATTTTTACAATTTATGAAGTTGAAGATCAATATGCTATTGCATGAGAAGAACATATTGAAGATACAGTAGTGGGCCAGATTGAAAAGCTAATGTTCAAGAATTTAGACAGCGACAACGACACAGAGTTTGGACATACGCGTAGTGGAAGGACCTTCAGGGAAGTTCCTTTGGCGAACTTGTTTGAGAAATATCACGAACCTCTTCTATAGGAAGAAGGGTTTTATAGTGGAGAAGAGGATGAGATACTGGAAAAGGAACATTCAAGATCTGTTGGGAAAAGAGAATAAAATAAAGAACCTCATCGAGAAGAGACAAAAACTTCAGGAATTGTGTCAACTATTGAAATAAGTGCTATTACTCCTCCTGTTGTTTCAGCAACACTAAGCAACCAGAGTACCCTAAATTATCAGAGCACCGTTACAAGTGGTTCATCGCACACTCAGTCAGGAAACCAAGGAATATCTATGGTAGATGAGATGAGGTTACCCACCTTTAGGGGAGATGGATCTGAAGATCCTGATCAACACTAGTTTCTATGTGAAGATGTATGGATTATTAAGAATGTCACTAACGAAGCTGTTAAACGAGCTCAGTTTAGTACTACCCTAAGAGACCACGCATTGAGATGGTACATAAAGCCTGTCCAAGGAACTGCACAGCCTAAACTATTGAATGAGATCAAGAATGTGTTGGTTGCAGAATTCAAGAAACCCAAGTCGGAGTCACAATGCATTACAGAGTTGAAATAAATCAAGAAAAGAGTAGCTGAACCTATTTGGGAGTTTGATCAGAGGTTTAAAACCTTAACGGGCCAACTGACTTTTTAGATCCTGAACGAGAAGAACAAGGAATGGTTCATTGTTTTCCTCTTACCACACATCAGAGTCCCTCTGATGCAACAGAATATTGCTTTGCAGTTTGAGGCATTAGAGATCGCCATGAAGCTAGAATCAACCCCTATGGGAGAATCCAGCTCAGGTATGAGTCAAATTTTAAGTCAGTTAACAATCTTATCACTACAGGTTGAAGATATGAAAAAAGATAAGGGAAAATATAAGAGAGAAGATATTTGGTGAATTAGATGCAAAACGGAAGGCCACGACAAAGAGAATTGTCCTCTATTCCATGAGTACTTGGCATCTAGAGGTCCAAGCCCTTTGAAGCAAGTTACCCTACCTTGGTGTGAGGTATGTAGAAATAGGCATCACCCTAGTGAATGCTATTACATGAAAAAATATGTTCAGACACCCACAAATCTGTATTGCGCGTTCTGTAAGTCGATAGGGCATGATGATATGAATTTTAGGGCCTATGACCTCATGCATGAAAGGTCAAGGGACATATACAAAATTCAACACAAAATAAAACAAGAAGGGAACACTACGCATTATAATTCCCCAGGAAGAGGAAACTTCAACCCTCATGGTGGATTCATAGGAATAGGATGGGAACGAGGTATGGGTCGAGGTCGAGGCTAGATCATTTTTTATAACTACACACAGCCATGGAATTTAGAAAGGGACTGTCAGAACCCTTGTACCACTTGTAGCTACTACAACTCATTTGAACATGTTATAGAATATTGTCCTGCATTGTTAGCCAAACTTCAAGAAAGACGAGGAGGAAACCAACAAGTATAACTAATCACAGCAGAACCTCACAGAGTGGATCCCAGATTCCTTATTATCACTAGAGGAGGCATTGCTACAAGAGAAGACATAATGACTCTAGGGAAGACTACAAAACAATTAGGATTCAGAAAAGATATAGAGAAGACACAAGAGTTTGATCTAAAGAAAGAGAAACAAACATTTGAGGAAGCAAGAAAATAATTTGGGAGAGATCAGGATTCTTCAGCAAAGGCTCGACCAGAAGTAAGAGAATATGGAATGCCTCTAGCATTTGATTAGTTTGATTTTCCCAGAGAAGGAAAAGAGGTAAGTAAGATGATGGAATTTTTATGCACTTGAATTAATTTGATAAAGGATGAGAGCGTTGTACAAGAGCTACAAAAATTGATCAAACAGTATGAACTAGGAAATATATATCCTCTATTGAATAAAGCAGTACATCAACTATCCAAAAAGAGAAGGACAAATAAAGAACTACACCTAAATTCTCAAATTGAAGAGTATGATATAGACTATGTAGTCCGCGACTTAGGATCAGAGGTCAATGTCATGACAAAGAAGACCTGGGCACTAATGGGAAAACCTAAGTTGATCTATTCCCCCATCAGGATTAGGATGGAAAATCAATAGGCTGTGAGACCATTCAAAAGACTGGAACATGTCCCTGTGGACATCAATGGGGTCATAACATTTGTGGACTTCGAGGTGATTGATATAGTCGATGAGAGTTGTCCTTACCCCGCGCTGTTAGGAATTGCTTGGGCTTTCAATAATTCTACTTTTGTTGACTTGAAGAAAAGAAGAATGAAGTTTGAAGGAGATGGCCTTAGGGTCATTGCACCTCTGGATCCTAATGAAGGTCCCAGATACACAGAGCCCATCAGAGAAGAAGACCACACATATGAGCTAGAAAACATATACAAATTGAAAGCCAGACAACATGATTACATTAATCCTACAATAGATGTAAACCTAAGATGGTGAAGTGACAACGCATGTTCATCAAATTCAGAAGAAGCACTGGAGAACTGCCAGAACCAAATGTACGAAGTATCTACAAGGAGATGTGCTAGATTAACCAGAGAAGTTCGTTGGATCGACACAAGAGTAAGTAACTTACCCGCCTTTGATGTTCTAAATCATTTAGAAGATTTCTTGTTGGAATTTGAATAAATTGTACCAATACAAAAAAGATTGTTGGCACTGGATGAGGCCTTGAAAGCAACTCCGACAAGATGGTGGGGGACACACAAAAACAACATTACAGACTAGATACAATGTCGCACTTTGATGATAGCATGATTTTTAGAACAAGTCGAAGGATACGAAGTTAGGTACACATGTCGACTCTGTCCAAAGGACCATGTGAGAAGTTGTGAGGAAGCCTGGAGAAACATTCCCCAAGAGAAGTGGGTGCACAAATTCATTAACATGCTAGACACAACCCCTATCAATTGGTATCTTCAAGAATAACTATGCCTCATCACTGCATATTGGGAAGGTATGACTCAGAACTTTGTAACTACCTTTTTATTTGAAAGACAATACCCTACAGTGGATCAAGTGTTACAGATTGTAAGACAGAAAGTATTTGAGGAGACACCTAGCCTCCCTTTGGAGCAAGAAGAGGACGAATGGACTGTGCCTCTTCAGAAATTGCAGGGTTGTTACAATATCAATGTTGATGAAGATGATGATCCTAGGAAGGTGAACATCGTCAAAATAGAAGGACAAAGAGACATAGAAGGACCAGAATTTGAGCTACCTTTCATTGGACAATCAATTAAAATCAAGAAAGTCAATATTGGAACAGAGAAAACACCGAAGCTTACAAATGTTGGAGTTTATTGGGATGTTTCCACTATTGACAAGCTCACAGAGTTACTACATGAATATCAAGACTTGTTTCCAACCAAGTTCACTTATTTGAAGGGAATTAAAGGGCCCATGGGAGAGATGAATAACCCCTTGAAGCCAGGTGCAAGGCTATTCAAACAGAGACCCTACAGATTGAATCTTAAATATAATGAGAAAGTGAAGATTGAATTAGACAAAATGTTGGAAGAAGGAATCATAGAACATGTTGAAGAGTCGGAGTGGATTAGCCCTATGGTGGTGCAGGATAAGAAGACTGGATAAATAAAGATCTATGTATATCTCAGGAAGCTGAATGATGATTGTTTGCATGACCCATTCCCTATACCATTTACTGACAAAGTGTTAGATAACGTGGGAGGACAGGAGGTATACTCCTTCACCGATGGATTTTTAGGATGCCATCAGATTAGGATTGCCAAGGAAGATCATCACAAGACCACATTTGCCACAGAATGGGGATCCTAATAGTATATAGTGATGTCGTTTGGATTGAAGAATGCGCCAACCATCTTTTCTAGGGTGGTGGTCGAAGTATTCAAGGATTTTTTACATAAATTTCTGGATGCATATTTTGACAATTGAGTTGTTTTTAGTTTGTTGCAAAATCATATTGAATGCTTAAGGCTAATGTTGGATAAGTGCAGGCAATGTTAGATTTCCCTGAACCTGAAGAAGTGCATCTTATTTTCACCTTTTGGAGTGCTTCTAGGCCATATTGTGTGTAAGCGGGGATTGTTGGTAGATCCATCTAAGATTGTCATTATAGTTGATTTTCCCTCTCCTACTTCAGTCAAATAGTTGTGCACTGCGCTAGGACATACTAGATACTACAGGAAGTTCATTAAAGGCTATTCACAAATCACATCACCCATGGAGAATATTTTGAAGAAAGACTATCAGTTTCATTGGACAAAAGAATGCCAGCAGAGCTTCAACACACTGAAACAGAAAATGGTTACTGTGCCTATTTTGGTTTTCCCATATTGGAGCAAGGAATTTCACGTGCATGTTGATGCATCTTCTATCGCAATAGGAGTAGTTATAGCACAACTGAGAACTAGAGACATTGACCACCCGTTAGCCTTTGCTAGAAGGAAGATATCAACAACTGAGATTAATTACACCACCACTGAGAGAGAAGGGTTATCCATGGTGTATGCGCTACAGACATTTCACCACTACTTGTTGGGAGGGCACTTTAAAATTTTTACTGATCACTCCGCACTGAAATGCCTAGTCAACAAGCCAGTGTTGGGGGGAAGAATATGCAGACGAATTCTTCTATTTCATGAATATGATTTTGATATCATGGCTAAGCCAGGGAGAATGAACAAAGGACCTGGCCACTTATTGAGGTTGGAACATGGAGAGGAACCTACTATATTGGAGGATAAACTATCGGATGCATAATTGTTGGCCATTAGAAAGATTGCTGATCACTTCATCGAGATATTCCAGTTCATGTCAACAGGAATGGCACCTAGTGAATATACAATAACCCAGAAGAAACAGTTGGTAGTGCATGTTGCAGACTTTTCACTTATAGTTGGACAACTATATAAGATGGGACCTGATGAGATCTTGAGGAGATTTGTTATGGAAGCAGAAAGATCATTGATTTTAGCAGAAGCTCATGAAGAAATCACAGGTGGACACTACACAAGAAAAGAAACAACGCAGAAGGTTCTTAGAGTTGGCCTCTGGTGGCCTACTTTACACAGAGATGCTAAAGACTACTACATAGCCTAATATGTATTCCAAAGAGTTGGGAAACCATCCAGAAGATATGACATTCCATTAGCACCCCAACTAACCTTACAAGCATTTGAGAAATGGGCCATTGATTTCATGGGACCTATAAACCCACCAGGGAAGCGCACATGAGAAAGGTACATAATCATTGTGACAGAGTACTTGACTAGATGGGCCAAAGCAAGAGAAGTTAAAGATTGTAGTGCAACTACAGTCGTATGCTTCATATTTGATGACATCATAACCAGGTTTGGATGCCCAAAGATCCTTATGAGCGATCAAGGCACACATTTTATTAATAAAACCATTGAAACCTTGACAGAGGAATTTTCAGTTCATCATCAAAAAAGCACACCTTACCATCCCCAAGTGAATGGGACAGTTGAAGCATTCAATAAGATCTTGGAAACAACGTTGATGAATATTTACAGTGTGAACATGGATGACTGGGATTTAAGAGTATCAACAGTACTATGGGCCTATAGAACCACTTGAAAGAAGCTAATAATGCAAACTCCTTTTAAGTTGGTTTTTGATCTAGAAGCAGTTGTCCTGATGGAATATTTGGTCCCTAGCTTAAGAATCACAACCTTTATAGATATGGATGACACTGGTGTTGTTCAAGAGAGGCTCACGTAGTTGGTTGAACTAGAGGAAGACCGATTCATTGCAGGATTCCATTAGCAAGTGCATAAGGAAAGAGAAAAGGCCTACCATGACATGCATATAAAAAAGAAAGCATTTAAACAAGGAGATCTGGTACTGTTATACAAAAACAAATTCATGAAGCATCCAAGGAATTTCATAACCCATTGGTTGGGACCCTATGAGGTTGTTTATGTTACGGAAGGAGGAGTTGCATAGTTGAAGACTTTGAATGGAGAATGGAAGGAAGGATTGGTGAATGGAAGGCAATTGAAATTGTACTATGACAACTAGCTGCCTCGCAGCTCTTGGTAAAAACAGAAGGAGAAAGGTTCTAGGTACCAAGTGCAGTTGAAACTGGGTACCAGACACAGAAAAAACAATTTGTACACAGTGGGGGAGGAGAGAGAATAAAGCACAGGCTGCTTTGTGCAGCTTGAAGTCAAAGAAAAACAGAAGGATCATATCTGAAGTACCTCGGGACGAGCCACAGGTGAGTGTTGGGGGCATGTGGGACCTTGGTTCTAGAAGAAAGTGAATATTAAGGCAGAAAAGACGAAATGCAAACTACGCGAAAGACTTTGCATAATTGTTCCTATTATTTGATGTTTAAATGAGTTTCAAATCATGTTAAATCACATGTATTTACAAGAATTTCAAATTCTTTTAAATCAAATTGGTTTTGATAGTTGTAGTGGAGAAAACTAAAATCTACCACCTAGGTTATGATATCAATATGATGGACCATATTACCTTCCTCCTATATCGATAATAATTCAATTCGATGTCATCCTGAGAGACATATTAAGCCATTTGTAAACAATTTATGAAACTCGTGCCAGAACATAGAGGCAGTTTTGCAAGGTCAATGGAGAGAAAATGAAGGTGAATATTGAAAATCGACCACATGGGTTTTGCGCAAGACGCGGCCATTTGGGTTCTTCATAAACAACTTCGTAAAAATGTGAAAGATATGGGAGATATAATTGATTATTTAAACTGATATTTTCTAGAATTATAGTGGCAGTCGGGTTTGAGATCCATGTAGCTTGGATCTGTGAGATCTCATTTGTATTGTATAAATATGAGTAATTATATCCTCATAAAAACAATTATCATTACATCTTGTAATTGAATTGTTGTAAGACTATTTTTTTGATTAATACAAATTTCATGGTTATTGTTCATTCCACATGAGTTGTTAATTTTGCCTTTGTGGAGAGTTTAGTCTTATACGATTTCGATAAATAGTGTTCCATGAACCAAGAGGGCCCCTTGTGGAGGAGAACACTATACATTTCCTTAGCATTATTGGTATTGTGTTTTTATTTATTCAAGTTGTGTGATTTCTAATTATGTCATTTTCTTTCTGCAATTTATTCATTTATGTTTGCACAGAAGTAACTAATCTTGTAGCCATCAATTGAATAATTGAGTGTTTTAATCAACAAGAACTCGCATTGAGATAAGTGATTGAAATAATGCTATAAAATTCCAATAGATTGATGATTTTACATATTGGAATTACTTATGTGTTTCTTATAACTCTATTTTTCATTATTATCACTACTCTATTCTTTCTACAGCTTAACAAAACTTTGTTTCTATAGCTTAGGCAATGAACATTTTTCCTTTTTGCATAGTAGTCATTTAGGGATAGATTGAAAGATAAGAACCACATATATTTTGCATTGCACTTCATCAATTTACAATCCCCATGTTTATAATTTAATGTAGCAAATTTCATATATTGAACTGGATGACATTTTTTACGTCATTGTCAAGGAAGTGCAAAAAGACATTAGTTTTTCCTTTTTGTCATTTAAATGAATATAGGTAGAATGCATGGGAAGAGAGACATTAAGACGATAGGTAAGAAAATGTGCAGTCACTATAAGTAGAGTTGTAGTGAATCTCTCTTCAACCATTTAACTCATGTTAAGTAGAATGCATAGAAAGAATAACTTATGTCAAATGATAGCCTAGTGACAACGGGTTCTTAATGGCATGAGGTATTCAAGACGTAGTGTGTTTCATTTTTTTGTAGATTTCATTCAAAAAGTAGAGAAGTTTCAATTATTTTTAGGTGATGTAAAAATCCCCCATGCACTAATACATGTGCAAGACAAGGACTATCAACCAACAAGAAGAATTCAAGCATGTTCAATAATTTTTTAATCAAAGGAGGAAATGATACTCCATGAAATATCTCAAATCTTAGTAAGCCGGAAACATGTTTTCATATTAGGAGGAGAAAATCGTGACAACAACTAGGAACACACCTGCATTATGGGAAATAGAAGACCAAAAATTCCATGAGCAACATCAAGAAGAAGACCTAGAAGAGATCAAACAACCATGGGAAACATCTGATGGAGAACAAACATTAGAACTTGAGAACAAGGAATTTATACCATGCTTATCAGCATATCCTTTATGAGTTCAAGAGGCCAATCAAAAAATAGTAGATGATCGGCATGGAATGATTAAGGAGGACATACAAAGTGGTGGTAATGAACAAGTGAACCAAGGACATCACGAATATAGTGAATTATGGTTCTAGGAAACTATTAGTTCACAACATTCCTTCATTCTTTAACAAATATTAACATTGTGTCAATGAAAGCAACTAGTTTCTCATATTTCGGTATCTATCAAAGTATATATTTCAAACCCAAATATGAGTTTATTTTAATCTTGTTATGCACATGGTTCCATTGGAAGTATTCTTATACTTGAAAGAGATTTTATTTTTCAAGCAAAGTAAGATAGAGTATAAGAATAAATAAATAAATAAAATAGTAAAGATAAAAAGAAGTCTAGTTGTGAAAACCAGTTTATTGGCGCAACTAGACATGAGTTTTTCTTGAAAAACAGTCAAGCTGCGAGCAAAATTCTCAATAAGTTCTGCATGTTAGTTCAAACTTATACTTTGGTTCTTCAAATCATTTTTGTTCTATGCTTGTACTAGATGATGTGGGATTCCTTAAGGCCTTCCTTCTATTAGGTATTGTCCCATTGACTTCAACACTCTATCTGGTATCATGATCAAGAGATATTTATAATTCCTTGGAACTTGTATGCCTCAATGATAGGTTTCCTTGTTGATAGCAGTGGGGATGCATTAATTCCTCCTGACTATCATATCCTACATGTTACTTGATTCCAATACATTCATTCATGTATAACACGATGCATTAAGGATACCTTGATGCTCATTGACATCAATGCCGAGTGATCTCGCATTAGTTGACGACATACATTAATGGTCGGTAATCCAATGATTTATTTCCATGCTCGACATCGACACATCCATTCACATGGTAAGAATTGTACTATAGATTCATGTTTTGATGAATACTAATATGGCTTAATGGTATCAACATTTGCAACCTTTTCTACATCTTGCAAATAAAAGGGGAATGTCATTATTTTTGCAGCATCTTTTCCTATAGCAGAGTTTATGGCTCCCTCTAGTTGTATTCATGGTTTTTATATGGAATAGGTTCTAGAAATATTTTTTACATCTAACAAATGTGATCAACAAAACAAATTTTAGATCGAATTCAACAAATAGATCTTTTCAACATATGTATCTCTGCAATAGAATCAATCTCCAACATCAGCTTATGGGTATTTGATTTCAGTTTTCATTTTCAAATTGCCACCATTCAACATGATCGGCATGAAGAAATCTTGCAAAACTTCAATATTTCAATAGCCCTTTCCATTCAACTCCAACATGAATTAAGTATCAAATCCCAGAAGGATGCATGAGGACATGAATCATCCTCAGTGTGGGGGAGAGAGAGCATTGAGATATTAATGTCCTTTTATGGTTCCAGATGCAGATCAAGTTCCAACTCCTTCAGATAGTCTTCTGCATAAAAAAAATTATCCCAAGCATCCAAGAACGCGATACTCATCTTCTCTTGATCATGACAACAAACAGGTAAAATGGAACAAAATAATTTCAAGCATTTCAGTATTTAATTTTTTCATCGACATCAAGGTTTCTTTCGAACAAATTTTACAAAGGACAGTTGCACAAGATCATAACTTATTGAATATGTTTTAGAGAAATTGTGTAGTTTTTTATACTTTTTGTAGCTACTGAAACTCCCCTGTAAAGTGTTGTAGCTATAGAACCTATAGAAAACTATCCTCGGGGATGATCTTTTCATGACATTTGCAGGAAGATGAGGATGAGTTAAAAAAATATGAGATATGGGTTTTGAGGATAATATGATAAATTGAGTATGACAAGGATGAAATTTTCAGAAGCTTCATGATAAAGGATGCATGAGCATGTTTTAAAACTGATTTAATAAAAAATATCAGAATTTTTGGAAACAATTACATCTATCTTTTTGTAGAATATTTGTAGTTTTTTATGGTTGCATGCATATCAATACTATATCATGACTTGGATATGGTTTCAAATTAGCACAAGATGCTTATCCACCTATAAACCGATTTTGAGAGTCCTCCAAGTCATTGCAGGAGATTAGTCAAAGTTGTGGTCAATGCATGAACAAATAGCAGACTGTGCAAGATGAATCAACACCAAATAAGCTATGAGAATTTCCTATAACACCAATACAACATCATTATCATATTCATATTCTTCAACAACATCAACATTCTCAGAATCTATTCGAGCAAAAGATTCCAGGTGACTACATAAAAACAATTTCAAAACAAGTAAAGCTCCAAGGTATGGTTTTCTTATTTAAAAAATTAAATGATATGGAACTACATATATGTGACCTTATTTACTTTGATTCCATGTTTATTAACCTCATCTTATCCTTTTATCATATTTTTCCTCATATTATAAAATCGGTGTCTTATGTCAAATCGAAAAATGAATGTTTTCCAATTTTTTTGGCATGTTGTATAATGATAACCATTGTCATTAATTATGCCACGAGTCTAACATCCACCAAAATATTTCCTTTATATTCTTAATAATATTTTCCAACTCTTATCCATATTCATATTTCCCTATTTCTTATGTGTTACACAAAAGGACTTAATTGCAGTCGGGTAAGTTGATTTGGGTGCTTGATCTCAGTATTCTAAATGAGGAAAGCGGTTGAGTTAATCATGTTAAACTAAAATAATAAGTTAAAACATAGAAGAAAACAATTACAATAAGAGAACGATAGTTTAAGGAAAGAACTCAAAACCCTCAAAAGACATGCTAAGCAATGGTACTAGCAGAACAAGCAGATACAAGAGACAAAATAGGCTTCTGAAAATCAAAATTGCAAATGGGAAAATTAAAGACTACAAATCAAGTTGTTACAGGGTTAGATTTATTAGCTACTACAATTGAGGAAACCCTCTTTCCCTCTCCTTCCACATTTGTTGAAACAAAAAATATGGAAATTGTTCATGAGATTGATGATATTTGCATCTATTAATATTAATTGTGTTCAGTGGCAAGGAAAAGAATAACTATATGTCCTGGAAATCATTTACAAACAACAATACAAATTTGAGATTTAGAAAATGCAGGAGGAATGGTTTTCCATGTATTTGATTGAGGAGAAAAAATGGAAATCCAAGAAGTGCAAAAGGAGAGTGAAGTAGAATTTAATGATTTACTAGTTTTCCTTGGCGAACAACAAAGCAAAGTGGAAAAGAGAAGTTCAAGGTTAGAAAAATCAGGAAAGGAAATTGATATCTTACTTGAAGGAATTGGAGATAAAGGTTGGAGTTCAAGGTGACAATGGGGCTGAAAATTAGGATAAGTGATAAGTAAGAAGATATTGGCTCATTTTCTCTCCCTCATATGCTCCACATCCATTTAGAGTTTTCAGTTTCATTGTTATCAACACTAGAGCTCCTTATGCCAAGCATAGTGAGATATCTGGGATTTTCCTAGAGGTACCTAACAATATTGTATTTGATAACAATTCACTATGGTTGCAACATGTATTTTTGAGCTCTTGGTTACATGGCTTGTAGATTTCCCATATGCAGTGAACTACTTTATTGATTCACCTACACACTCAACATACATGATATAATTAATTCCAAGCAGTGGATCTGCAATAAGTGTTCATGTAGATGCCCTAGTTGTTGTTCTTTTAAGGGATCGTATTGTATTCAAGAAATCAATTGAGAAAAAATATGCCTTCATGGTAGTTGATGAAATCAGCCAAATTATTGGACTCACAATGTATTTCCATATATGGGAGGAAACTGAAAAAAGTTTGTTGTTTGTATCAATAACTTCTGCATGAAAACAACCAAGACTGTTTATAAGAACAACAACTATTGAAGTTGTCAATGTTTCTAACCTACAAGATTGACAACAAATATATGATAATGCAGAGAGTGGAAACCCTCTGTTGTCTTCATTTTGTGATCAAACATTTGTTAAATTTATTAAAAAATTGGATCTTGTAGTAAGGGAATATATTGTAGAGCTCTTTAGCCATCCCAAAAGCAAGGTGACAATCATTCCAATAGACTTGGATAAAAACAATGAAAAAAGTAGCAGTGATTATATTTTTTAGGATCTTCTTTATCACAATGATGCTTTAGCCGAACCTTGCAAAGACATGAGGTGATCTTGCATTTACCACTTATTCAAACTCATATGTAAAATAAATGATATCAATGTGCAATCCATAAATGGAATGTCTTCAAGAATTGAGCTGACAATATTCATCAATAACTTCAAGAAGATCATAATAGAATTGAAACACTAAAAGATAAAAAATGAAGTTGAGATTTCAAATTACAAATGACTCACTGGGAAACATGAAGCAGATATGAAAAGTTTTTATGATGCACACAACAATCTGTAGCAAGTCAACTATCACCTTGAGATGGAAGTGAAGAGTATGAGAGGTGATGGTGTATCCACAGTGCCAGATTTGGAAGTAATTCATAAAGAGGGAAGACAAGCTACACAAATTTCAGAAACAATTAGCAACCAAGGAAGAAGATAAAAATAACATGTATGAGTTGGGTTTGTAATAAGTAGCCTATAGGTGTCTTGGGAAAAGTATACTCCATGCACTCACATGAACAATGGATAGAATTAAAATTTTCTAGGATGAATGCAAAAGCAGAAATTGGTTACCCTTCTTACAATTGGATTAAGACACACTTGAGTATTCAGAAGATAGAGTGATTGATTTGCATGGGGACATGCAGCATCGTCAGTGTGGGGGAGATGTTGGGTGCCCAAATTGTCTTCAATTTCTCTCTTTTTTGTTAACCATATTCTCTTTTTTCCACTAAGACTTGTCCTTTTTCATTCTCAATCCTTGAAGTTATTTATAAATCCACATCATGAGACCCCTCGGGTACTTAAGGTCACTTTTCATAATTATTCCTATTATTTGATGTGTAAATGAGTTTCAAATCATGTTAAATCACATGTATTTACAAGAACTTCAAATTCTTAGGTTTTGATAGTTGTAGTGGAGAAAATTAAAATATGCCACCTAGGTTATGATCCTGATATGTTGGACTAGCTTACCTTCCTTCTGGACCGATAAGAATGCAATCTGAGGTCATCCTAAGAGAAAATCAAGCCATTTGTAAACAATTTATGAAACCCATGCCAGAACAGAGAGGCAATTTTGTGGGGTCAATGGTGAGCAGATGAAGGCGAATATTGAAAATCAACCACATGGGTTTTGGGAAGGACAAGGCCATTTTGGTTCTTCTTGGATGGTTTCCTAAAAATGTGAAGGATCTGGGAGATATGATTGATTATTTAAACTAATGTTTCCTAGATTATAGTGGTGGTCGGGATTGAGATCCATGTAGCTTGGATCTGTGAGATCTCATTTGTATTGTATAAATATGAGTGATTAGATCCTCAAAAAAACTATTATCATTACATATTGTAATTGAATTGTTGTAAGATTGGCTTGTTGATTAATACAAAGTTCCTGGTTACTATTTGTTCCACATGAGTTGTTAGTTTTTCATTTGTGAATATTTTAGTCTTATACGATTTTGCTAAATAACATTCCCCAAACCAGGATGACCCCATGTGGAGGAGCACATTATTCCTTTCCTTAGCATTATTGGTATTATGTTTTTATTTACTCAAATTGTGTGATTTCTAATTCTGTCATTTCTGCAATTTATTCATTTATGTTTGCACAGAAGTAACTAATATTGCAACCATCAATTGAATAATTGAGTGTTGTGATCAGCAGGAACTCTCATTGATCTAAGTGATCGAAATAATTCTATAAAAGTCGAGTAGATTGGTGATTTTACATATTGGAATTACTTTTGTGTTTTGTATAACTCTATTTTGCATTATTAGCACTACTCTGTTCTTTTTGTAGTTGAATATAACTTTTTTTCTGCAGCTAAGGAAGTGAACATTTTTCCTTTTTACATAGTATTCATTTAGGGAAAGATTGAAAACTAAGGATTACATATATTTTTCATTTAACTTCATCAATTTACAATCCCGGGTTGATAATTTAATGTAGCATAGCTCACATATTGAACTGGTTGATAGGGATCACCTTCTATGCCATGTAGTCGCTTGGGCTATCCCACTTCCCTCCATGGGTCTAGCACAAGGTTGGCCAGGAAATATCATAGTTGGATACTTCAATAATTCTCAGCTATAAGTTTGGACTTCTCATAGCAGCCACCCATGTTCTCTTGAGAGATTTTCCTCAATAGTAAATACACTATAGGCACACAACCTTATTTTCAACATAAAACTTATCCCTGTCATGAATTCTCTCATACATGAAATGGTTGATGATCTATCCCAAAAACCAACTCTCCTCTTACTTCCCAAAAACCTCTTGCAAAAATTATCATCAATACCCACTCGAATTTATTTTTCTTTAATGCAATATTTGACTCTCACATTAACCAAAAAGTGGTTGTACTCATCCCATGCTATCATAAATTAGTGATATGATTGTTCCCACCAACCACTCTTACTTGCATTCAATATATATTTTGATATTCAAAGGAGGTAACATTAATAATACAATGGCTTGGATTATTAGGCATGTGGAACCCCCTTGGACACCCTTGATCCCCCTCTCTTTTGGAATTGTATCCCCCCATCATTACCGTCCCTCTCGCATTGTAGCCAACAATTTATTTTTAATAATGATTTCAATGTACAATTTCCAGAGTTTGGTCCTTGGCCATATTGATCAGTATAGGCTCTTAGGCCAAAACAATAATGACTCACCAACATAAATTACATATGTACAATTACATTATAATTTATGGATATTAAAACTAGGGATGTTAAATATATTGATGATGTCTATTAAGAATTATATGGACATTATAATAGGTTATGAGGAGGAAGTCGTGGGCTATTATGATGATTCATTTGAAGGGAAATATATTTGGTGTATAATCAATTTTGGTCAATCAGATTATACGTGCCATTCTGAAGGGTTATATAAACTAGGGTCTAGGCCACCATGGAAATATTGGGTGAGTTGGCACAAGAGTTTATAGAAAAAGGTGCCAAGACCTTAGGCCAAAGAGAGGACTGTTGACAATAAAAATCACAACGACGATTTTGCCTGCAAAGTATTGTTAAAGCCTATTATTTAAACTATTCTAATGGTATATAATACTAGTAGGTGGGACCCCCTTGTAGACTGGAGGATCAGAGATAGTCTTATCACACATTTAATGTTGTTTTTTCGATGATGCTTACAGGGTTCTATATGATTGATGATGAAATTGTTGATACTGAGAGGGGGGTGAATCCGTATCAAGTACAATTTAAAACCTTTTTCAACTTATACTTAAACCATTCAACTATATCAAATGAGCAATGAACAATAGTATGAGAGTTACACCAATACACCATGCACAATATATGAGAAATAATCAATAGTTATTGTTCAAGTGAAGTAATGAATTCCAAAGGTAGCTACAGCTTCCAAATGTAAAGGGAGGGATAAACCTCCAAGAGGAAGATACAATCCTCCAATATCAAGAGAGAGTTGAACTCTCCATCCTTGTCCCTTCCTTCCACCCAAGAATGTATGAGAGATAGTAAAACTTTACATTAAATCATCACCATCAACCAATCATCACATAGAACCTGATAATGCTTCCTGAGACTTCTTCAATTTCTGCAATTCTTCAATTCTTGGAGTAATTTGATCCTGTAGATAATATTACTCAATGTATTCTCTGAAACTCCTCCAATTTTTACTCTTTGAATCCTCCCCAAAAAGAGGTTATAGAAAGAATGGTAGACTTTATTCAATTCTAGTCTATTCAGGAGAGTGAACTTACACAGAATGCCCTGTGCTCAATAATTAACATCTGATTCTGAAACTCACATAAAATAAACTAAAGTCTGTACTCTTTCAAATGAAATTCGTCCCACTTCATTTGGATTCTCGATGAAGAAGTTATGACTGTGTTACCCGGAACACTTGTTTATTGACTAGCTTCAGGACTAGTCACAAACCCTATCTTCCATAAAGTGTATCTCCATAATTATAGCGAATCAAGAGCTGAAATTTTTACCAAAGGTACCTTGATATGTATTCTTAATACCATAGTGATTTCACCATCTGAATCATTCTAGAAAAAACGTTATAGCAAAAATGGTAAGATGACCTGAAAATAACATACCTTAGAACACATCACCAAAAGACTTCA
>JZKD02S2430651.1:203239-217042 GCA_000966675.3 Picea glauca
TTCTTTAATTATCTTCAGGGCCTACATGTACTTCCTTCTTCAATTCACTTTGTCATATTCAAAAATTCATTTCTCCTCAACCATGAGGATCCACGTGACATGCCACATACCATCGGAAACAACATAATGTACACTATCCATCCATGGGTTTTGTATCTGCATGTGCATTTTCCTTCATGTCCAAATACCTTCATCAATCTTGCAGTCCAAAACCCTTGACTAGAGTTGACATCAATGACAACAACCAATCTTCCAATAGAAATCTTGGTTTTGTTTGTGACAAATGGCAGATGGATAATGCACTTTATGTGATGATTTCATTATTATAAGATCTAAATTCCATGTATGAAGTGGCATATATTTACTGTTGTTACATTTGATAGTGTCGACATGATTTATTACCTATTACACCTACACAAAACACATGTTAGTAACAATAAGAAACACGAGAAATAGAAAGAGGCTTATGAAAAAAATCCTAGAAGAGGGAACTATACTATACTATGCTATGCTGTGTGCAAATGAAATTAAAAATAATTAATGTTAGTTCTAACTGGCAATGTTAGAGGCTATACAATTTATATTGAGTTAGATTGGGCACATTTGACATATGTTATAGTATAGTTTTGGCAATGGGTAATATGGATTCGGGTGGCGCATTTGGCAAGTAATATGTGCAAGTTTCGATGCATGGATTAATGCTTTGGCTGGCTCTCATGTACTATGAAATTGAATGAATGGAGGATGGAAGCGACATGCAGTAAATGCAAAACACTCCATACTCTCCCACTGGCCATCACCCTAGCATGGTTATTTTTCATTTGGTTTTGTTGTGGTTCAGCTCTGAGATTCAGACGTGGAAGGAACTATTTGACCAACTCGCATTTTCAAAGTCATTAGTTACAAGTATGGTTCTTTTCGCCCATCCATGAATTCGCTCTGTGTATGAAATGAACATTGGCTCGGTAATGTGTTGGTTTGTGTTGTATTGATATTGGCAACTATGTAAAAGCGTGGTGTTTTCTCTGGAATGACTGTGTGTGTTATTCGTTGCAAGTGGAAAAATCGATGGTTGAAATTATTATTTCATTGGTTGTTCTGTGTGGTGGAAACTGGAATAGATCTATGTTGTCTTTATGGGTATTCTATTGGAGGGTTTCACTCTATTTTGCCTTGATGGTCGCCTCCTCACTTTAATGGTAACCACACCCGGTTGTATTTGGTGCTATGGGGTTGTTGTATATGTTTCGAACCACCTTTTGGTCACTGCATATATTTTTCACCTAGTCGTGGGATTATTTTTCGTTATTGTCATCCACACAGTTGGTTATGGGGTGGATATTATGCCAAGAAGCATGATTTAGGGTTGTTGGTAGTACCTGGGATCTGCATTTATATTAGCATTATTCGGCTCTTGATAAGAGTGCGAGGGTTATGAATCTGCGCGTTCTTGGTGTTGGTTACTGGCCAGTGAGAAATCTCTTCTCTTTTGCATCATAGCTTACCCTACCTGATGTTGAAATGTCACCATATTTTACAAAGCTAAGGTTTATAATGCTTGTGGTTCCACCGTGTTTGTCTTAAGGGTTCCCACCTACTGTTGATATGGTCAACCTCCAGTCTCCCTGTGTTTGGTGACTGGGAAAACCCTTGATTATTTCTTATGTTCATTAGTTATAGAACCTGATTTTGATAAAATCAATATGTTGCACTCTGTCGGGTATCTTGTTGACTGTCATAAGTTTGTTGAGTAGTATTGACGGTGGTTTGATTGTTGGCTCATCTTTGTTTGATCGGGTTGATTGGAGAGTTGTAATTAGAAATGATAATGGGCATATAGTCACTGCCTCCTTTTGTTGTGACAGTTGAATCGATAACTCAACATTGTTATAAATGGATTGATTGGGAGTAATTGGATATGTACAACTCTGTGTGTTCCTACAACGTGGTATAAATTGAAGTTGGTGTTTGTGGTGTGTTTAATTTGTCCCGATCGAGATTATTGCAAGTTGAAGAGTTGATAATTGTGACTTGGTTGTTTACTGTGTATGGTTTATGGAGACATCATGCATCATTTTTTTTATTGCACCATCAGAGTTGAAGCACAGGCTTTTTGTAGTACGGTTTCATTGCAAATTTAATTATTAATATTATCAAAAGAATCGAATCAGGCATGTTTTAAAAGAGTTTGTTCAACTCAGAAAAGACTTGTGTCTATATTTGATTTAAGGATTTAGAAATTATGGGTAGTGGTTGATGTTTTTATACGTTGAACAGAGTTGAAGAAATATGACTATGTGTTCTTTTGATTTTGTTTTAAATATAAAAGGGAAGGAAATGAAAAGAAATAGAATTCTATTAATAGGAAGTTTGAAAGGCATAGTGATTCTAAGTATGATGACACAGTGTTAATAAAAAAGGTTGAAGATTTAAATGTGGAACAATGAACAAGTTAAACACACAGTGATTGTTTAATTGGTGTTGGATCGTGTGCATTAAATACATAATTGTTTTATGGATTACTTAATTGATTTTATGAACAATATTCTCTTTTTTTCCCTACCATTATTTCACTTTTCAAACATTAAAATCCCCCTTGCCTTCCCATATTCACTATCCACTCCCTATTCCTAAAATTTAATTATAGTTAAGATAAAAAAATTATTATGACAGTTAAAGGATCGCAGGGATGAGTTATAGTGATATATTCTTGTGTTTTACGATACAGTTGATTGTTTGATGTATGTGAGTAGTACTCATGATCTTTTCCCCCTCATTTTAACATTTTTCACTCAATACAACCCCTCACATATACCAAAACCCTTGTTCACCCCCTGCTCATTAAAAACTATTAAACGATTTGTATGGATTGGATTCCATGAGTCTGATATATTGTTGAGCCAAATTTTATTTCATATTTAAAAGAGTTGTCATGTATGGTTGTTAAAGAAACTATTTTCTAATCAATTATGCATACAGGAATGAGTTTTTTCAGCAGAGGTAGCCATGGTTGGGGTAACCGACGAAGAGTAAATTGGATCATGGGCCCTAGAAGGCCAAGATTCTCTATACACTTTGATGCAGACTCACAAGAGTTAGGCCAGCTATTTCAAGCTAGGTTTTTTAACTGGATTGGGCAAGGAGTGGTCCAACCTAGGTCTGAAAGGCCTCCCTTCCAAGCCCCATAGGTCCCTGATATTCCAATGCCTCCTCATGTCTCACTGCAACCTGAAGTCCCTGAAAACGACAAATGGAAAGAGATTGTCCACCCGACAGTCTCCCAACATTGTAGCTAGCCTAACTTGTCTCTACCTACTCCTCTGCCTATTAATCAAATTTTCCAAGATGCCCTTGTCCACTCACCAATTCAATCTTCTCATGCAAGAAACAGGTTAAAAAATTAGGCCCACCATGCTCCTTACAAAGGAAAAGCCACTGCTACCCCCTCCTCACCCTCAAATGCCTCTGCCAAATCTGTTTCCTCCCGCATGCATTTGAGAGATGATTTCTCTCATGTGATCAATGAGATTAGGCCTAAAGGCTCCACACAGCCTAAGGCAAATTCAGAGAAATCAAAAGGCGACAACAAAAACAAAGTGAATATTTCCTCTAAGAGTATAAAATATGGATTTTAAGTTTGTATTTATTAATTGTTGAGAACAGTTGACTTCTCAGATTTTGGACAACACACTATTTTTTGAATATACGGGTAATATATTTTTGGTAATAATTTCAATTATCATTGATATAAATTGTCAAAATATGAAAATGATGATGGGGGTCACAAGGAGGGATGTTTTGTTTGATTAATTGATTTTGTTATGATTTTTAAAGAACTAAAGGGAGTCACAAGGGGTCCCACCTACTAGTTATGATTTATTAAAAACCCTTATTATGATTTTATTACTTTTCCCCCTTAACTAAAGTTGGTTGAGTTTGAGTTAACTTAACTAAAGAAGTAGTTCAACTATTTCAACCAATTCTAATTTTCTTAAAGGAAAAAGGAAAAGGAGGAACAAGAAGAGAATAGAAGGAGAAGCACACTAAGGTCTTCTCTAGATAATTCAATTTTCATTCATTCTTTAATTCATTGGAAGCCTAATTCTCTGTTATGATAGCAGGGTCCTATTATAGACAACAATATTCAGGGTTGAATTACATCATTCAGACACTCGTTTTCCAGAGGTGTTGATCTATCTTTGATACTCTATGTAGACTTGTTTGCTTTTGAATTAAATATCATGATTGACAAAGGCTATTGTGCAGAGTCGAGTGGGCATCAATCTGTGGCAAGCTGATCCAACTTTTAAAATTCAGTTTTTTAGTTTTTGTCAAAAGTCCTTTTCTATGATTCATAGGGGACATCTAAGTTTGACTTTGGTCCAAAAATTCCTTAGGGAATTTTGTAAAGAGAACGATTATTTTGACGATTTGGAATGAAATAAACGATTGCTTTATGTCTCATCTGTTTTTATTATTCACTTGTTATCTTTACTTCTATCTCTATATTTATTTCAACATCTATTATGTTCAGAAAATTACATAAATAATGAATTTTTCAGCAAGCTTTTATTTATAAAAAACCATCCTAAGCACTTGTAATCAATACTTGTGAATTAGGATACCAATTTTGATGGCTATAAACATAGGGTGATATTCTTGTCTATCTTGCTTTAGACAAGCAAGATCTGAAAATGCTTGAGTAAGATCATTTCATATCTTTTCCTCAACATTTATTTGGCATCCATACTGGGGAGATATTCAATATATCTCTAGTTGAATTTTATGCTCGATTATCATCAAATACATCTATTTTTCTAATATTGATTCTTTTACTGTTTTATTTCTTAATGATTGTACCTGTTACAAGGCAGCCCAATATTGATCCCTGTCTTCAAGATCATACCAACATTGCTTTGAATTTGTTTAACACCATTTTAGACACTGCTAATACTCGGGTTGATCTTAATCATTCATGGGAAACAATTGAATGAGATATTAAGTGCCCAAGAATGTTGGGAAGCTAGATGTAGACAACCTAGAAATCATCAATAACCTTTTTTTTCCTTCATCTTTGACCTTCTTTTCATGTCCTTAGACCTTTGTGTTTCTAGGAGAAGAAGAGGATTATCACTTGAAATTAATCCTATTGTTGAAACAGGAAGAAGGAATGTTGTGTTATCCACCCAACAAAGTGATCTAAGGAGAACTTTGTCTGATTCATCTAGTTTGTCTTTCTCTCCCTCACCTATCATCCACAAGATGGAATCTAGTGGTGGATCTGGTGGCACTGGAAGTGCTTCCTCTTCTCAATATTCAGCTTCATCAGTGATTGGTAGCTTATATAGCCACCATATCCCTGTCCAATCTACCACAAACCCCACCAAAGTCATTAAAAAGTATGGGATTTTTCAGTTTGAAGAAGATGCTACAACCACACCATGTCATGTTTCCTCTCCTCTTACCCTAGCACCTGCTACTTGCCCATTTCCTAAATTCAAAGAGCATCTTCCCAGGTTTTTGAGAAATAAAATTGTCACTACAAATGAACACCTGGTGTCATTTTCTAATGCTTGTCACAACATAGGATCCAATGACAAGGATACTTGCATGTGCTTATTTGTCAATTCCTTGGAAGGAAAGGTTGTGTCCTATTTCTTTGACCTTCCTCCCAATATTCTATCTACTTGGGATGAGTTAGTCTATTGGTTCAAATCCACATATGGGAAACCTAAAATCCCAGCTGAGAAGTTACTAGAGTACAATAACATCGCCTATAATGATGATGAGACCATCAAGTCCTTCAACTTGTGTTTCACTAAGTTATACAATCAAATCCCTGAACTCATTCGACCTCATAGACAAGCCACTTTCATGCATTATTATAATTCATTACCTTCCCCCTATCGTCATAGGCTTGAGGAAAAATCCATTGATAACCTTGGTTCCTCTCTGCATACGTTTTTGGAGAATGAAGAACAACTCGAAAGATCAGCTCTTCCTCAGGGAGAATCGGTTAAACATACAGACATGCCCTCCCTCCTACAGCTTGTACAAGACATGAATAATCATATGATAGCGTATGAGAAAAATGGAAATGTCTCCCCTCTCGCCCCTGGAGCCTCATCCTCTTCTTCACCCCCCTTTAGAAATCCAATTGAAAATAATTTTCAGCCTAAAGCTATCATGCCTCAAAGTTGGTGTAAATTTTGTGAGGAACACCACGAGGAAACCACATGTGAGGTAAGGAAGAGAGTCAGAGATAATATATTTGGTAAAATACCAGAAACTACCATCGATGTCCTAGATTTTGCAGAGCCATAAGATGTGATGATCATCAATACTAGGAATAAATCCTACACTCCCAAAGGAAAATATGATCCTCCCCGCAATTCTTCTAGCCTGAGCTCATCCTCAACAACTGCTACTATTTAGGTTCCTAAGGTTCCTAATAGTCAAAAAATTACCTCCCCTCTCCCCTCTTCAAAACACAATATTTTGAATCAGTTTGCCAAGATCAAAGCATATGCCACCCTTCTAGACATGGTTTCCATCCCTGAACAACAGAGGAATCTAAAACAATTCATGGAAGGAAAAGATTATGTTGTAGCCAACCTCTCTGAAGAGGTAAATGAAGAGGATTTGTTTGTAAATAAAGTAGGTGTACATAACTTTAGATACCCTGTAAAAAATCCCCCTTTTTATATTTTTTAAAGATTATGGACAAAATCGCCCATTGTTGCCTCATTGATGGTGGTCCGGGCCCAAGTGTAATTTCGAAGATTATTATGGAAGATCTAGGCTTGTCTTGTACAAACAAAAATGCTAGAAGCATGTTCTCTTATAATAGTCTACAACAAATGACCATAGGTGATATTAAAGATGTGGCCTTAGTTTTGTGCGCACACCCTGAAATAAGGACAACCCTTGGTATTCAGGTAATTGATATGCCAACAAGAAATTACTCAATCATCATGGGAAGAGATTGGAAATATTTGACGGGTGGATACCTCTCACTCGACAGGACACACTTATCCATTCCTGAAAATGGTAAAAACATTATAGTCCTTAGAGAGAGAAGGATTTCACCTTACATAGAGTGTCCCACAACCTAACGTGAACTATATCAAAGAGGACCTAGGGGTGTATTCAATCTTTGTCGAGGAGGATAACATTCCTGGAACAAATAGATTTGGATGATGGTATGTGGCACATGCACTTTGATGGTTCATTCTCTAGTGAAGGTAACAGAGCTGACATAATCTTATACTCTCCTGTTGGGAAAATTCATAACTTTTCTTACAAGTTGGAGTTTGCTTGCACAAACAATGTCATTGAATTCGAAGCTTTATTATTAGGCATTGAAAATGCCTATAATCTTGGTTGTGGTCACCTTTTAGTTTTTGGAGATTCTGAGCTTGTTGTGAACCTTGTACATAAGATATATTCTCCTACCGACAAGTTGATGAAACGATACACCCAAAAATTTTGGGCACTTATCTCGAACCTATTATCTTTCAACATTACTCATGTTAAGAGGGAATTGAAATCAATGGCTAATCAATTAGTTGTTTTTGCAGCCTCTCCTAATCGACGACTTCTACCACACAGACCTGATTGTACTTTTCAATATCTATATCATCCACATATCCCTGACAATATAGAATCTTGGCAGGTCTTCCCTAGCGATGAGAGCATCTATGCTTTCATTCAAAATGAACCCTATAAGCCCAAGGAAATTATGTCCATAGAAGATAACAAGATTCCAAAAGGATTGACTCCTCTAGAGAGTTCATTTTCATCAAGTGATGTATGAGATAAAGAGAAACATAAAGGATAGGATTCGAAAAGGAAGGTGGGTGAAACCATCTCCTTGAACATTGGGACACCCAAGTCTCCAAAGAATGTTAAAATAGGTGCCTAATGTTCTGATGAAGAGAAAATGAATTTTTCCAAGCTGCTTGGTGAATTTCAAGATGTTTTTCCTTGGTATTATGAGGATCTTCGTGGTTTTGATCCTACTCTCATACAACATGCCATTCCCATAAAGGAAGGAATAAAACCAATTAGGCAAAGAAAAAGACCTATCAACCCTACACTGGAAGCAACTATTTGAAAGGAGTTGGAAAAAATATTGAAAGCTGGAATCATCTTTCCGGTCAAATATTCTGAATGGGTTTCCAATTTGGTTCCTATTCGGAAAAAAATCGGTCAGATCAGATTATGCATTGATTTTTTTGCATTACTTTCCTTTCCCTAACATGGAAATGATTTTGCAGCAAGTCGTAGGGTCACAGATGATGTCCTTACTTGACAGTTTTTATGGTTACAATCAAATCAAGATAAAAAGGGAAGATAAATATAAAACCACCTTTATTACTCGTTGGGGTACCTTTGCTTATGAACGTATGCCTTTTGGCTTATCTAATGCAGGTGCCACTTTTCAAAGAGCTATGCAAATAGATTTTGATGATTTGATCGGCAAGATCATTTAGATCTACCTTGACGACTTAACGATGTACTCTAAAATCCGACCAGATCATTTTGGTCATCTGAAAAGAGTTCTCATGCGATGTAGGAAATTTGTCATATCTCTAAATAATTCTAAGTCCATTTTTGATGTTACCGGGGGCAAGCTCCTTGGACACATTGTCTTTGATTCAGGAATAATAATTGATCCCGAAAGGATTGTTTCCATCCTTAATCTTCCTGCTCCCACTTCCAAGAAGGAGGTTCAATATTTTATGGGGGTTATTAACTTCGTCTGTAGGTTTGTTCTAGATTTTGTTGTGATGGTCAAACAAATTCATAATTTTCTTAAGAAAGATCGTTCTTTTTCTTGGACAGATGATGTCAAAAATGATTTTGTAAGAATCTAGAAATAAATCAGCTCTGCATCGGTTTTGGCGAAGCCGGATTTTGAGAAGGAATTCATGATATATACTAATTCCACCAAGGAAGCAGTTTCTTCTATCCTCATGCAAAATGATGACCAAGGTAATGAAAAACCAGTGGCTTACATGAGTCAAAGTTTGTCTGATGATGAATTTAAATATTCTTTTATTGAGAAACATGCTTTCGCTCTTATTAAAGATGTTGAAAATTTTATCCACTTCATCCTAGGTAAGCATATGTTGGTAAAATTCCCTTTACATGTTGTCAAGTTTTTTCTCTCACATAATTATTTTTCAGAGAAAATTGCACATTGGCTTGCCAAGATCCAGGAGCATGATTTGAATATCGTGACTTCTACCACTATCAAGGGACGTGACTTAGCCCTTCACTTAGCTCGTCATGATGAGAATAGTGAATAAATTGATGAACATGATAGTTCCCTATCAACACTATTCTACATTTATAATCATATTATTCCTGTGTCTGAACATCCTTGGTATAAGAATTTAGTTTACTACTTACAAAACTAAATATTCCCAAACAACTTAGACACTCGTCAAAGAAGAAGACTTTCTCTTGAATCCACAAGATACGTCATTATAAGATACTTCTTGTTTCAAATATTTGTTGATGGCGTGTTTCTTTGTTGTGTAAATGATGAAGACACACATAAATTGTTGCAAGAAACTCATGGTTCTTCAAATTCTATCATTCATGTAGGAGGTCATTTTTCGGATAAGAACATTGCTTTCAAGATTATTAGAAAATGATATTTTTTGCCTTGCATCTTTCGTGACTCTTATGTTTTTTCGAGATCTTGTGACAAGTGCCAAAAATTTGTTGGGAAAGAACACCTTTCAACCATGCCATTACAACATGTCCTCCTAGAATTTCCCTTCAAAGTGGGGATGGGATTTTATTGGTCCTATTAATTCTCCATATTCAACAGGAAATTTTTTTATTTTGACAGCCACAAACTATTTTACAAAGTGGGTTGAAGCTGTCCCACTTAAGCATTCAATAGATGATCAAGTAATTTATTTCCTTGAAAATAACATATTTTCCATATTTGGTCTTCCATTGGAAATTATTGCAGACAATGGTCCCGCTTTCATTTATGCTAAGATGACCTGATTTTTAGCTAAGTTGGGGGTTAAACATTTCACCTCATCAGCTTATTATCCCCAAGGGAATGGGCAAGATGAGTCTACCAACAAAAATGTGGTGAGAATCATCAAAGGATCATCGAAGATAAGCCTTGTCAATGGCACACTCTCCTCACTTACACTCTTTGGGCAGATTGAACTATCGCCAAGGTAAGCACTGGTTGCACTCATTTCCAGCTTGTGTATGGTCAAGAAGCCATCCTCCCTACTGATTTGGAACTTTCTTCCTTAAGGTTGATGCTATAGATCGAAGAATTAAATTCTTCTGACGTTTCACAAAGGATAAATGCACTCCTGAATTTAGAGGAGCAAAGGATGTTTGCCTTGGATAGTATGAAAAGGAGACAACAGACTTTTAAAAATTATTTCAACAAGAGTGTCAAAACTATAAAGTTTAAAGTCAATGACAACATATTGTTGTGGGATTCAGCTAATGCTGATAGGGGAAGACACTCAAAATTTCAAAAACTATGGATGGGTCCTTTCAAGATCGCTTTCATCCTGGGTACTAACTCTTTCATTCTAAAGGATTTACAGGAGTGATTGTTTTCCTACAACACTAACGGTTCTCACTTAAAACATTACGTGGAACCAACTTAAAAAGTTTAATGCTATTTGGATTTTCTGTATATTAGTAGTCTAGTTATGCTTTCATTTTCACCACTATTTTCATTTCTTCTTTTATAGTAGTTTAATTTTTGCTTTCCTTTTTAATAGCTTTCATGCTACTTTTGCAATTCTGACATTTTATTTTTGTTGTTTTAAATTTTGTAGTCCCACTTCTTTCATGATTTTTTTTTTTTTTCATATTTTTAGTTTGATTTTGGTCAAGAATAAGATGGTGGATCAGTTCTGCCAGTAGAATTCCTGCAGAAACCCCGATAGATCTAGAATTCTAGTTAAATTGAACACATGCAATTTGTTGATATTCAAGAGATGAGAGAAAGTTTTTTCTCCATAAATTAGAGAATTATATTAATCAAAAATAAATATGCATGAGAAACCACCCTCAAAAAGAAGAGAGGAGGTGAATATATAGAATTTCCAACATAGAAATTCTAGTCAAAAAAAGCTAGAAATAGCTAAAATAGGCGTCATAAGCTAAGGGAGACCACATAGTTCGACCTAGACCACTAAAGATACATGTCACACACTCATTAATGTCCACAAGAGTCAAGTGACGTGCATTAGCTCACTTAAGCTCACTTAAATGACAAGAGAAGCAGTTCCAACTCACAACTGACCCGAAATAGTAGTTACTAATAATAGTAACGACAAAAATCATTAATTAAGGAATAAATATCTCACTCAAAGAGGAGGTGCGCATTCCCAAATAATAGATGATTTTTTTCATGGGGTATTTGGAATAAATCAAGAATAAATCAATAAAATCAAGAACCGGGAGTTGAGTCTTGATCTAAAATCAGCAGTTTTCCCTAAAATCTAGGGATAAGGCACCCTTCTTCTCTATGTGGCCAAATTAGGTGAAATAAAGTGTAAATAAATGTATTAACCAAGATATAGGATTCTAAGCTAGGTATAAAATAATGTAAGTTAGGGTTATGCTCCAACACCCCCCCTTAAGCCTAACTGCAATGACAAAAAATATGAGTCCCGACAACTTAGCCATTTTAGGTACTCATTACATAAAAGAACTCCTCATGAAAAGAGGAAAGAGGGAAAACCTCTTGGGAAACCCCCCCCCAAAAAAAGAGAAAAAAAAATGTTGAGTGGCCAAAAGTGACCTACTCAGTTGTCTCCATCACTCCAAGCATAGCTCTCAGTTCTGAACATTTATTTTCAGTGAAGGACTTGGTGAAGATGTCTGCAACTTGCTGCTTTGTGGGGAAGTACTGCAGTGAAATGATTCTTTCATGGATCATCTCATGGATGCAATGCATGTGATGAACTTCCCATCTGCGAGAAGCAACAATGGCCAAAACTAGTCGAATGGAGTCCATTTTTGCAACAGGTGCAAATGTGTCTGTGTAGTCTATGCCATGTACCTATGAGTATCCTTTTGCGACAAGTCAAGATTTGTACTTTCTGATCTCACCATATGCAGAAACATTTGTTTGATATATCCATCGGCATCGAACAAACTTTCTTCCTTTCGGAAGTGGAACCAAGTCCCATGTGTTGTTGTCCATAAGAGCAGATTACTCTTCATCCATGGAAGCCTCCCAGAGTGGGTTTCCAGTAGCCTCAAAGTGTGACTTTAGATCTGAACCAAGAGACATATATAAATTTATGGGCAGCAAAGGTTCCGTGGAATCTAGGGCCTTAGGAGCCCCAAAAAACTATGATCTAGTCCTTCTTGTATCCACAGGATCACCGACTAGTTCACCCTCATCTTGCAAGGTTTTCTCTACCCAAGTTGGAAAATGAGTTGGAGCAGCCATGACCTGCTCCTCATCCTCTATATCAGACCCAAAATTCTACTCTGATGGCTGATCTGAAGTGCTCAAAGAAGTTTCTGACTCGTCCTCATCAGTGACAACAAGCAGTTCCTCGGCAAGGTCTTCTGAAAAATCATGCAGTGACTCTTCTTCAAACTTCACACTTCGAGATAGAATGAACTTTTTAGTGTGAGAGTCCAGAAATATATATCCTTTGACACCTTCAGGATATCCAAAAAATATGCATTCAACACTTTTAGGCTCCAAATCCTTCCTCTTATCTGTCAGAATGTGAGCCCATGCTCGTGAACCAAAAATACGAAAGTGCGACACTTTCGGTTTCTTACTGGTTCAACATTCAAAAGGAGTGGTGCCTTTGAGTGATTTGTGAGGAAATTAGTTTTTAATGTATGCTGCAAAATTAATATCTTCATCCCATAGCTTGGGATCTAATGATTTCGACTGTAGCATACAATTGGCCATCTCTTTTAAGGACCGGTTTTTCCTCTCCGCAACACCGTTTTGTTGTGGTGTATATGGCACTGTGTGTTGTAGTTGTATACCTGCATCAATAAAAAGTTGTTGCACATATTTTTTGACATAATACCCCCCATTATTAGTATGGAGTATCTTAATATTACACCCATATTCATTCTCAGCAAGTTCTTTAAATTCTATAAGGCATTCAAATACTTCTGATTTTAATTTCATAAAAAATACCCAAGTAAAGCGAGAGAAATCATCTATGAAAGTGAGTACATATCGAGCCTTACTAATTGAAGGCTGTGGGAATGGGCCCATGATGTTACTGTGAATCATCCCAAGAGGTGAAGAAGCTCTCTGTGCCTTCCCTTTGTCAAACTTTTTCTCTGGATGCTTGCCAAGAATGCATCCTTGACATACACCGCTTGTGAATTTAATAGTTGGCAATCCTTCTACCATGTTTTCCTTGTTGAGTTGATGCAAGTACTTATAGTTTAGATGGCCAAATATTTCATGCCATAACCTGTTGATATCATTATATTGTGGCAAAAATACAGTGCTAATAGATTTAGGAACAAAGTGGGAGAAGAAATACAAACGAGAACTGTGATCTGCAATTCCATGTGCAAGCTGTGAGCCTGTGGAAATGTCAGTAATCACTGTGGAGTCCGGAGTGAACTCCGCCTTCCTTACAAAGCCAGAATGAGTGATATGATATATTGAGAGAATATTTTCATACAGCGATGGAACATGAAGCACATTTTTGAAGCAGCCCCCTTCAAGATCAACAATTCCTTCTCCGCACACCTTTGCGGGTGTGGCATCTCCCAAGTAAATTGGGGATCTGGTGCTTTCTTCGA
>JZKD02S2430651.1:217092-227895 GCA_000966675.3 Picea glauca
TCTTCTTTGCATTTTCGGGCACCGTGAGATTGTGTTGCTGCAATTGCTTAGCCATCTCATCGATAGTCTTCCTCATGCAATTTTATTTGGGATGAAAACCTTTGGAACAGTATCTTCAAAGTGTTATTTCCTTCTTCTTCTTACCCTTAGGCTCAGAAGAGTAATCTGAAGATTGTGCAGATCTCTCCTTCTTCGATTCAGGAAATTTACTCGTTCCTTTTTTCTTGTCTTTTCCACTGCTCTTTGGAGCATTAGTAGCTGCAAGTGCTTGGTTCTTCGGATGCTTGATGGCACCCATTTGGAATAAATTAGGTTTCTCTTGAGTCAATTCTACAATGAAATCATTCAATGGAGGCATTTGCCATTTTTCCTGAGTCAATTTAGATGCTTGAAAAGACGACACAAATACGGAATATTCAGGGCCTAATTTCGAGAGAATTGAAAGGATGAGTTGTTCTTCCTCTTTCGTGACTCCACATGCATTAAGTTAAACAAGGAGGTATTTGAACTTAGTGAAGAATTCTTACAGGTTTCTGAAATGAATTGGACTTAGGGATATGAGTTCATTCTCCAGTTGATGCACTCTCATTGTATCCTGCTTGCCGAATAGTCCTTCCAATGTGGTCCAGACCACATCGGGAGTAGTGTCTCTACTGACATGAAAGAGGAGATATTTGGAAATTGATAGGAATATCAGCCCAATTTATTCATCTAATTTATTGAAATACTTTATCTTCTCGGCTACAGCAGCCGGTTCTTTCTCCGTTCGATTGTTACCCTGCAAAGCCCTTTGCTTCGGAGGAGCAGAGAGATCTTTGTCTTCCATTCGAAGTAATTGAAAGGATTTAGAATGAGTTTTGTGGGATTAGAGAGATGATCCATTTCTTCTTGCTGCACCTCCTAATGATCTATACCTGCAAATAAAACTGTGTACAATCCACTAGATTCAATCTAGCTATGATACCATGTAGAATTCTTGAAGAAACCCCAATAGATCTAGAATTCTAGTTAAATTGAACACATGCAATTTGATGATATTCAAGAGATGGGAGAAATTTTTTTCTCCATAAATCATAGAATTATATTAATCAAAAATGAATATACATGAGCAACCACCCTCAAAAATAATAGAGGAGGTGAATATATAGAATTTCCAACATAGAAATTCTAGTCAAAAAAAGCTAGAAATAGCTAAAATAGGGGTCATAAGCTAAGGGAGACCACATAGTTCGACCTAGACCACTAAAGATACATGTCACACACTCATTAATTTCCACAAGATTCAAGTGATTCACATTATCTCACTTAACTAACAAGAGAATTAGTTCCAACTCACTTAACTGACCCGAAATAGTAGTTACTAATAATAGTAACGGCAAGAATCATTAATTAAGGAATAAATCTCTCACTCAAAGAGGAGGTGCGCATTCCCCAATAATAGATGAGTTTTTTCATGGGGGAGTTGTAATAAATCATGAATAAGTCAAGAATAAATCAAGAAAATCAAGAACCGGGAGTTGAATCTTGATCTAAAATTAGTAGTTTTCCCTAAAATCTAGGTATGAGGCGCCCTTCTTCTCTATGTGGCCAAATTAGGTGAAATAAAGTGTAAATGAATGTATTAACCAAGATATAGGAGTCTAATCTAGGCCACAGTAACACTCCTACAAAGTATTGTTAATCAATAACAATCAAGCTTACATAGTTGTTATGATGTTCCCCCTGAAGCATAATTGAATTTGTTATCTTCTTTCACTGTTTTCTTATAAAGAGATTGGTTATCTCCCTCTTCTTCTTTCCATTTCTTCATCCATTTGAGAATTAAAATAGCAAGTCCATGCATTTTTCTCCTTGAAATAAAGAGAAAATTATGGTTGAATGATTATGCATACAAGGATAAACCCCCTCATACTTAACATTTTTCATGAGTTATTCCCAAATTCCCGATCATTTTTCCATTAAATCTGCTCATTTCCCCTGTTGCATAATCATTATGGTTATACCTTCTTGATCCATTGTTCTTGGTATGAGAAACCATATGTTCTAAGTTCTTAATATATTGGAAACATATTTCCCTATGGAGTCGTCAGTTTGTTGATGATAAAAATCGCAACGAGGATTTCACCCGCAAAGTATTGCTAAAGCATATTATTTAAACTATGTTAATGATACATAATACTAGTAGGTGGGACCCCCTTGTAGACTGGAGGATCAGAGATAGTCTTATCACACATTTTATGCTACTATTTCGATGTTGCTTACAGGATTCTACATGATTGATGATGAAATCTTGATTTTGTTTGCGACAGATGGAAAATGGATAATGCATTTTATGTGATGATTTCGTTATTCTAAGATCTAAATTCCATGTATGAAGTGGCATATATTTATTGTTGTTACATTTTGTAGTATCACCATGATTTATTACATGTTACACATGCACGAAACACATGTTAGCAACAACAAGAAACAAGATCATTGGAAAGAGACTTATGAAAAAATCCAAGAAGAGGGAACTATACTATACTATGTTATGCTATACTATGTGCAAATGAAATTAAAATGAATTAATGTTAGTCCTAGCTAGAAATGTTAGTGGCTATACAATTTATATTGAGTTAGATTGGGCGCATTTGATATATGTTATAGTATAGTTTTGGCAATGGGTAATATGAATTGGGGTGGCACATTTGGCAAGAAATCTGTGCAAGTTTCGATGCATGGATTAATGGCATGGATTAATGGTTTGGTTGGTTGTTGTGTACTATGAAATTGAATGAATGGAGGATGGAAGCGACATGCAGTAAATGCATGTCACTCCATACTCTCCCACTGGCCATCACCCTAGCATGGTTATTGTTCATTTGGTTTTGATGTGGTTAAGCTCCGAGATTCAGGCGTGGGAGGAATTGCTTGACCAACTCACATTTTCAAAGCCATTGGTTATATGTATGGTTCTTTTCACCCATCCATGAATTCGCTCTGTGTATGAAATGAACATTGGCTCGATAATGTGTTGGTCTGTGTTTTATTGAGATTGGAAACTGTTTAAATGCATGGTGTTTTCTCTGGAATGATTGTGTGTGTTATTCATTGCAAGTGGAAAAATCGATGGTTGAAATTATGATTTCATTGGTTGTTCTGTGTGGTGGAAACTATAATAGCTCTCTATTGTCTTTATGGGTATTCTGTTGGAGGGTTTCACTCAATTTTTCCTTGCTATATGCCTCCTCACTTTAATGGTAACCAAACCCAGTTGTATTTGGTGCTATGGGGTTGTTGTGTATGTTTTGAACCACCTTTTGGTCACTGCATATCTGTTTCACCTGGTCGTGGGCTTATTTTGCGTTATTTGCATCTGTACAGTTGGTTATGGGGTGGCTATTATGCCAATAAGAATTCTTTAGGGTTGTTGGTAGTACCTGGGCTCTGCATTTAAATGTGGAACAATGAACAAGTTAAACTCACAATGATTGTTTAATTGGTCACAATAATTGTTTAATTGGTGTTGGATCGTGTGCATTAAATACATAACTGTTTTATGGATTACTTAATTGATTTTATGAACAATATTCATTTTTTTTCCCTACCATTATTTCACTTTTCGCACATTACAATCCCCCTTGCCTTCCCATATTCACTATCCACTCCATGTTCCTAAAATTTAATTATAGTTAAGATAAAAAAAATTATTATGACAGTTAAAGGATCTCAGGGATGAATTACAGTGATATATTCATGTGGTTTATGATAAAGTTGATTGTTTGATGTCTGTGAGCAGTAATCGTGATCTTTTCCCCCTCATTTTAACTTTTTTGGCTCAATACAACTCCTCGCATATCCCATAACCCTTGTTCACACCCTGCTCATTGACAACTATTAAACGATTTGTATGGATTGGATTGCATGAGTTTGATATATTGTTGAGTCAAATTTTATTTCATATTTAAAAGAGTTGTCATGTATGGTTGTTAAAGAAACTATTTGCTAATCAATTATGCATACATGAATGGTTGTTTTTAGCATATGTAGCCATGGCTGGGGTAACCAAGGAAGAGGAAATTGGAATAGGGGCCCTAGAACGCTAAGATTCTCTATACACTTTGATGCAGACTCACAAGAGTTAGTCCAGCTATTTCAAGTTGAGTTTTTTAACTGGATTGGGCAAGGAGTGGTCCAACCTAGGCCTGAAAGGCCTCCCTTCCAAGCCCCACAGGTCCCTGGTATCCCAAAGCCTCCTCATGTCTCACTGCAACCTGAAGTCCCTGAAAACAACAGATGGAAAGAGATTTTCCACCAGAAAATTTCCCAACATCGTGGCTGGCCTAACTTGTCTCTACCTGCTCCTCCACTTATTAATAAAATTGTCCAAGCTGCCCCTGTCCACTCACCAGTACAGTATTCTCATGCAAGAAAAAGGTTAAAAACTGAGGCCCACCATGCTCCTAACAAAGGAAAATCCACTACTGCCCACTCCTCACCCTCAAATGGCTCTACCAAATCTGTGTCCTCCCACATGCATTTGAGAGATGATTTGTAATGTACCTTAAAAATCACCATAAAAAAAAAAAAAAAAAAAAAAAATTGTTTGTACAATTATCCTTGCTTAGTTTCGAGATTCAATCAATTAAGTCTTTTGTTATAAAGCTTGAGTCTGAAAGTTTGTTAGAGACCTTACTATCATTGATTGTCTTTATTTTGCAACTTAAAACTTCCTAGCCGATGATACAATAAGTGTAAACTCCTCCCTTCAATGTTATTTAAAGTCTTGTAAAGATTACCAATATTTTCTTATTTGATGATGCCTATAACACCAGTACAGACTTAACTATACAAGAGGCTTGTAAACAGGTCTGTTACTTCCCTACCTCTTAATCAGGAGGAAGATTCTCCAAAGTTTTCCTACCAGTCCAAACATCAACACACAACCATTCCCGAAATCACGAACAATGACGAGCATGTCAAGATTTCAGAGTTCGGGATTTCGCGAGTACAACAACCAACATCAACACACAACAATTCCCAAAATCGTGAAAAGTGACCAGCATGTCGGGATTTCAGATTTCGGGATTTCATGACTACAACAGCCAACATCAACACACCACAACTCCCGAAATCGCGAAAAAGGACTAGAACTTCGGGATTTCAGAGTTCGGGATTTCGCGAGTACAACAACCAACATCAAAAGATAAAAACCTCTGAAATGTGAAACCAAGGGAAGGTGGAATCTGTACTTCAGGGTTTCGGAGTTCATAACTTCGCAAGTTCCAGTGTCCAAACGTCAATATAAACAAACTTATGAAAAAGCGAAAGAGGAAAGGTGGGTCCTGCATTTCGGGATTTCAGGGTTCGGAACTTCACGAGTTCTGGTGTCCAACAACAATAGGAAAAAACTTTCGAAAGGCAAAAGAAAAGAAAGGTAAGACCCGTATTTCAGGATTTCGGGGTTCGGGTTTTCGGGTCTTCAAATACAAAACCACAATACACAACAACTCCCAAATTTTGAAAGGTGAAAGGATGTGGGACCAACACTTTGGAATTTCGGGATTCGAGGTTTCAAATACCAAACAACAATACACAACTCCCGAATTTCAAAAGGTGAAAAGATGTGGGACCACCACTTCGGGATTTCAGGCTTCAGGGTTTCGGGGTATCAAAAGTCAACATCTAACATACAACAATTTCCAAATTGCGAAAAGAAAAGAATGTGGAACTAGCATTTCGGGATTTCGGGGTTCAGAATCCCACACTTTCAAAAGCCTAAACATCAACCATAAACGATTCCCGAAAATGTGAAAAAGAAAGGAACATGGAACTAACATTTCGAGATTTCGGGGTTGGGGGTTTCAGGGTTTCAAATACCAAACAACAACGCACAACAACTTCCGAAATGCGAAGAGGATGTGGGACCAATACTTCGAGATTTCAGGATTCAGAGTTTCGAGGTTTGAAACAGCACGGGAACTTCCTTCAAATGTAACTAGCAAGTCCTGAATGCTGAAATTCACATCATTTTCATAATTATAAGATTTTTGCCTTGTACGGGTATTCTTACTTTCGTTCTATGAAGCAGTAGGTGTAGAAGGATTCAATATCCGTTTACTTATCAGGATTCAAAAAAAAATCTAACTTCTGACTTTTATACGCATACAATCTATAAAAAGGGGCACCATAAGGTAACAGGTTCTAGAAAAGGTAACTCCTATTAAGTTCACTTAGAGCCTCTTTAGACAAGGCATTAAACGTCAACAGTACTAGATCTGTGCATCTATGTAAATACATGAAGAAGAATATCACTCCATTAGAGTTTGGAAATTATAATTGATGATCTGAGGGATCTGAGTTTGGTTTTCGGGGGTTTCCAGAATTCTTTATCCTTATGAATTTTTGTACATCTAGTATTTTGACTTCGGATTAACCTAACCCATAGATGGACTGGCTTCCTTCAACTCAACTTCTATCAAAATAAATTTGCCTAGCACTTCCAGATTTCGGAAGGGACCACTCCATAATTTAGACTATGATTGTACATTTAATACCATGATAAGTGTCATCCATTGAAATAATTACTTCAGATTTAGAAACAATTTGATGCATAATATCAATTACACACAAAACATCCAAGAACAGAGAGGGAAAGATTTACATTAATGCAATTAGATATAATCACACAATCAGATACTTTCCATCAATCAAAACATAACCAAAATGGAGAGGGGTAGATCAACATATATAGATCCAATCCATGGGAAGACAAAAGGAACAACCACATTCCTCCCAATCATAGAATAGGGCAGCCAAAGTCACTTGCTCGATTCACCGCCTAGCCTGACCATGAATCCATGAGGGCGAACTTGGAAACTCCTCCTCAACAATGTCCTTCAATTCCAGCAGTTATCCTCTTGCCTCACACTTACTCAATAGTGCTCATAACAGCAAGGCAATTCTGTTTCAGTAGGCTCCTCTTGCCTCACACTCAATCCGCAGTGTTCATAACAGCAAGAGAGATCAAAAATCTTTTCCCAACATACTTGGCAGCATCCTACCTCCTCGCATATGTTATTTATCAATTATTTTTTAGCCCAGGTCTTTTTCCCTCCTTTGGGGATTTTCGCAGTTTTCTTAATCCCTGGTTTTTAGGGGCTGCCAGTGGCCAAATCTCTGATTTTCCACTTCTCATAATCAGCCTAGAGGTAGTTCCAACATGTTCCCCACTCATGGAGTCATGGTCAGCTGATTTTAACATGCATGTTCCATTTGTCCTCCTACAATTAATATAAATATTCTGTTGTGATACAAATGCCATAGTCAAATAGTTAGTTGAGTCCAAACAGATCTCTGCCCAACAGTCACAATAATTAAATACAATTATTAAATTCGAAATTCGAAATTGCCATAAATGGCAAAAAATTTCCATATTCGAATTTGCCAAAAACGGAAATAAATTTCCAACCTATTTCAAAAATAAAAAATATTTTATTTTTTGGGATGTCACATCCTTTCCCCCTTCAGTAAAACACTATCCTTAGTGTTCGTTCCTTTCCTAGAACAGGATTGGATGAGATTTCCGCAAATCTCCCTCTAATTCCCAAGTGGCCTCCTCAGGGCTAAAGTGCTTCCATTGCACCTTTACCTGAGCGACAGCTCTGTTCCGAAGTGTTATTTCTCTCTGGTTCAGAATGCGTAGGGGTTCCACTTGGAACTCGCCTTCAGGTTCCACCTGCACCAAGTTCCAATCAATCATATGAGTAGGGTCATGAATATTCTTTTTCAACAAAGAAACATGAAATACATTATGAATTCTTAGATTAGCTGGAAGTGCAAGCTGATATGCTACGGGTCCAATTCGAGCCAGTATCTGTTGGCAGCCAATTCAATTTTTTCAATTGCCCTAAAAGCTGCCTATGTCTCTTGAACTTCAAATTTCTGTCGCATTTTGCAAACAGAAGACATTTTTATTTCATGCAACATTTGCAAATTGGTTTCTATTTATTTTTTCACGACTGAAAGCGTGAAAACTCCTCCATCGTTATTTGGACTGTCATAGTCTTTTATTGATATTCTGAAAGGCACTTTACCATTGGTTTATCATGTGACTGAAAAGATTCTTTCGAACTATGTCCATTTGCCTATTCTCACTTTGATTGCGCAACTTGATTTTTGTTTAATTGATAAGGCATTGAGCATGTTAATTTATGAATTATACTTGATTTCATAAGGGTCATGGTTAATCTTGTTTTATATAATGTGATCCTTAAGCTCTTAGCTTTTCGATTTTATAAAATCACTGGTCACAATGTTATAAGACTTTGATTACATATTATGCAACAAGCGCATGGGTAACATATGAGTTTGATTTCATATTGAATGGCAATAGTTTGAAGTTATGCAATGGCGCATTGATTTAACTTTGGGTTTTGATTTTATGGTTTGAATTATTACTTGGCGTATGTTTAATTTATGGGTTTGATTTTACGTTGAACATTCATGGTTTCAAACCATAGATTGGCACATTGGTATATTATCATTCACCGTTTAAATCTTGGGATGGCCGAGTATTTTGGTTTATGTTATGATTGATGGAACAACGTTGTACTCTACCATTAATGTTTTGCATGGCGGTGAACTAACACACCACCTTCGCACGCGCATATTGATTTTCCTCCCCTTTCATCGTTCTCACCTGTTAGCCTAAGCGATTTTGCTCCTGTGTGTTTATCCGAACCCTACCATGCGCCCGCACCATGGCTTCGGTCGTAAGGGCTGAAACCAATGGTAGCCAGGCATTGTTGATGTTCGATGGTGCTTACAATGACCTTGATGAATTCGGATGGCTCCCGTTCATACGGAAGTTTGATGGCTATAACCCTAGCGTGGCTCGGCAATTTGCATTAACGTTTGATGGCTGTCGAGCCAAGGTTGGGGATGTGCAGTTGGAAATTGATGAGTAATTTCTCAGTTTAGCTACCGGTCTGCCTGCTGTCGGACAGAGATGGTCAAAAAATTTGCAAAGTGGAAGATGTCCCATGGACATTGCTCTTCCAGTCATGAAGAGTGAGCTCCTGTGACAAAGGTTTGCCCGCAAATATGCTAAAGCAACGATGGCATGACTTGTTGATGATAACTAAACAATTTATCACCTGTGAGGGCAGGTATGGTTTCGTTTTCTTGTACCACCTTCGGCTACTTATGGTTTTCATGGGCTATGAGCTTAATATGCCTTACTACTTGCATAGGAGTCTGTTTAAAATGTCTAAAAGATATAAGCGGAACCAGGCCGATAGCAGTCTATTTCATTTTGGGTTAATTAAAATGCTTGTGGTTGGTCATTTGGGGTTACGCCGAGACTATTGGAATGATTTTCTTATTCGAAATAATTTCGAGGACTCAATCCCACCACAGGTTGACAAACCTGTGGTGAGCGAGAGCAAGTCAGTACCCCCTGTGCCTTACAGTGCTCTGTTACCTAAACCCCTACCCGAGTCACCTATTGACCTGCCCAATGCTGTCACCAAAGATGTGGAAAATGTTAAACCCATGCTAAAAGGCCTAAGGCCAAACCTACTGCAAATTCTAAAGGTAAGAAGAATGCCCGATTAATCTCTCACATGGCAAGAAACAAACCGAGGCCTCCTGTCAACCCTGACCCTATCATGGTGAGCGAAGATTCTGAATCTGAGGTGGAACGTTACCTGGCAAGTGAGTATCCCTATTCTGAAGGTCTGTGTGATAAACCCGCATACGATTTTGTCAAAAACCTACCACCTTGCTTTCAAAGTGACCCTAATTTTCCAGGCATCAAAATGCCTTGTGAAACCCCCGGTGACTCTTCAGAACCCCCTCCTACTCTAGCCGAACCAGCTGCTCCACCATGTGATCAGTGTGGATCATGGTTAGAAAGGTATTACCTTGATGTGCCAATGATACAGTCCACAATTCATGCTCTGGAGGATCAAGTTGCTAATCTCACCAGTCAAAAGGCAAATATGCCATCCACTGACAAGAAATGGCGAACAACAGGTTCGATTTTGTTTAAGAACGTGGAGTCGGCTACAGCGGTCGTCAATTCAAAGTTCGCATAGCTCGAGTAACCTCACTGGTATGATTATCACCTGTTTATATGATAAACCCACAGCTCTGTTTACACCGTGGATTTTCTTTGACACATAAGCATGCATTATTGTATAGAATTTTGTTTTGATTAATCGAATCTAGTTTCCCGAATTAGCTTTGATTGGATTTAGCTTTGATTCGATTGATCGTGTTATGGATTTGATTGTTTTAATTTGATTTCAATTGAATACTCTGTTGTTAATATCTTTTCTAAACACAGATTGTTTCGGGTATTTCAATTTTGAACACAGTCAATGTTTCAATTCGAGATTGGTTATATTCTATACGATATGGTGGCAATAATAGTTAACTGTTATATTCCATATTTTTTGACCAATTCGAATACCATTATGTTAATGCATAACTAAATTGCGAATAGATTCGAATCATGACTGATATATCCAACTTGTCGATTCACATTGTTTGACCGCATTATCATCTTGGTTCATATTGCAACAAATATATTGTTAAATTTGATTAGGGAACGAAAGTGATTATGCCCAGCATGGCGATTTGTTTCTATTTTTTACTTAGTCACAATTCGATTTGATTGTTGCCCATTTTATGGTTATCATTGTTGTTGATGGTTACGATCATTATGTGATCCTGTCTGTTGACTATGTAAACGCTCAACGATTGTAATCTATGGTGAAGTTTGATGTTGTTATGAATGTTTGGCAATAATCGTAA
>JZKD02S2430651.1:252479-264394 GCA_000966675.3 Picea glauca
TAATTAATTAATAAATATGAAAACATAAAAAGTAAGTTGAAAAATGGTTTAAAATATATTTTAAAATAATAATTTAAAATTTAAAAAAAATATATATGAATAAAAAACCATAAAATTAATATATATAGATTGATTAGGTAAATTTGTAAGAATTGCTAGATAGGTAAATTCCTAGTTTTTATTGTTGGTAATTTGGTTGTCATTGATGTCAACCTTGATAAATAGGTGAAGTATTATTGATTGATTGGTTTGAGAAGCATTGTCAATATTGGACATATTGTTATGAAGGTGACTTGAATGTCAAACATTGTCAATATTGGACATAATGTTATGAAGGTGACTTGAATATTAGTAGAAAGATAATATTGACTAATATATTGTATGAGCTTGATACACTCATCCTATAGTGTATAAGGTTGAGATTGTGTCATTAACATCCATGCACAAAAGAAGAAATTGTGAAGAAATTGTCCAAATAAAAAGGGTAAATGGATAATCCAATATGGATCCATACAAATCACAAATAAATAAGTTAATAAGACATGGTTCATTAAAAGTGATTCAGAAATTCTCAATTGAAGAACAGTACAAAGATGAGACAAAATGTAAATGGTGGATGTTTGGTGACGAAGCATTGACACCATCGAGTCACAATTCGAGTCGATTCAAACAACAATAAGGTCAACTATCTGGAAGTCAATCGACTACAAGATGAGTCAAAGTCAAGTCGACTGACTGCAAGCTTGTATATTGAAGGAAGTTGGAGAAGACAAGTTGATCGATTTCAAGATGAGTTGAATACAATTCGATCGATTTCAAGATGAGTCAAAGACAAGTCGACCAACTGAAGGTCAAATTTGAAGGATAATTGAGTCGGGAAATACAAGTCGAGATGACCAAAGTCGAATTTCTCAACTTGGTTTTCTTCCAAGTCGAGTCGGTCCAAGAAATAAGTAACCTGAAGGTCGAAGTCGAAGAAAACGTAAATACAAGTCGGGTTGAGGCTGAAGCAAGATGGGTCAACTAGAATTGAAATAATCAAGTTGAAATTTCTCCTAGTTGAGTCGACCAAAAAGATGTTTGTCGATTGAATGAGGAAGAAAATACAAAAAAGGGGGAGACCAAGTCAAATATTTAGTGTCTAGAAGTTGAGAGGGAACCGATTTTATTATAATCATCAAGTAAAATGTTTACAAGTTGAGTTTAAATAATCACCAACAAAGGAGATATGTGGAGGTCGATTTAGACATTGATGAAAAGGTAATATGTACTGAAGTTGATCTGGCATCCGACAACGAAAGGAAAATATGGGCAAGTTTCCTTCAAAGAACCGCATGTACCATCCACCTCGCACACTTTTTGGGGAAATTTCTCAAACATTCTAATTGGGAATGTTTTGCAAAAACCCATGTTGTAGAATTTTAAAATTCATTTCCATCATGCCAGAATATTCATATGAAAATCACTATCTAAATTGGTGTATGGAAATTGATTATATATATATATATATATATATATATATATAATGGATTGAATGAAAGTTCATTCTATCAGGTTGGTGCATGTTTACAAGATGAGTCTTGTCATGAGTATTGGATTCTTCACATCTCATGAGGACAAATATTGGGAAACTAAAACATGAGTTTTGTCCAAAATATGATACATTGAGTATTAACAAGGGCAGTTTCTCAAAATGAGAAATGGTTTAGGAGATTTGGGTAGATCTTAAACAAGGATTTTCCCAAATTACATGCTATGCCCAAATTTGTAAAAACCCAAAATTATTTGTTAGAAACAACTTGGTTAAATTGCTAAAGATTGTTTTGAGTCGGTTCCCACCTCTCATGTATAAATAAAGGTTTGGAGGAGATCAATCTAAGTCAAAAGTTAGATAGATGACATTTTTATATCATATCGTACTGTTGATATCACTTCAATAAAATGTTGATGTTTTGAAGATAAATTGTGTGTATACAATCTTCCCTTAGATTGGTAGTCTTCTAGCAGCATGGAGCCGATTGGGAGGGCCCACCAATTCATTCTACGCTGCCATTTTATTTTCTGTAGGTTCATATTTACATTGTAGTAGGTTTATATGTTTTTCATATTAGTTTCATTTCATAATAGCTTACTTTTGTTCTTAATCAAGTAGTGGATACAAATGTCTTTCATGATTTTTGTGTGGATCATTGTAGAGGATAGATCTTCCAATGGAGGTTAAAGTTCATGAGTGAAGTTATACTTTTGAATCCCTTGAAAACATGATCATTAGAGTAGATGAAATATTTGGATTGATGCCCTTGGAGAAGCCTTGATACTATTGGCCCAGTTAGCAGATCTCTTAGATTTAAATTCTAAATGCTTTCCCTTTTCCTCAGTTTTACATGCCTTATTTGTTTTTCTTTTTGAAATTACAAGAACAATGTCACTTGAAGGTAGGAATGTTATTTCCTCTAAGAATCTCTTACATGAACACTCGGGAAATTATTGAGTGAAATATTGTAACATGTGCCAACGAAACACTTTCTTGTTTTTTTGCCCAATGAACGAGATTCTTATGATTTGCTAAAAGTATAGTTTTCATTTTATTAAAGTTGAAAATGTTATTTTCCATATATTATATAGTTACATGTTCTAGTATATGCACATATAGTGTTGGAACCTCTAAGCTTACGCCCCCAGATTGATGATTTAATGATCATCAATTAAGTTAATTAATTTTCTTGACACTTTTGGAGGCGTTGTCGAGGAGGTGATACACGGGATTAGAGCACAGGTAGGCTATTTTCATAAGTTTTTATTTTGTAGCTACAATTGCAACTTGGGGGAGGATAAGCAGTAAGACAAAAAGGCACCCTTACTTTAGAATTTCGGAAGAGGTTATAGCCTATGCATTCACTTTGGTGAGTTTCTATGAAGCTTCGTTTTTTTCTTTAATGAAAGTAAGTTTTCTTTCATGCAAGTGTGTTTCCTTTTTCACAAATAAGTGTGTTTTTTTTTATGCAAGTGAGTTTCATTTGTGAATAGCTAACTCATGTGAATAGATAACTTGGTGACAACATGGTCTCGGTAGCATGAGAAGTTCAAGTGCATGATTGAATTTTAGATTGCTCAAGTTTGATTTGAGTGGTGTGCTTTCATTTTTGTTGATTTAATTTTATTATACTTATTTTCAAGGTGTTTTAAGAACCCCCATAATACTAATCCATTTATGAGGAGGATCTATAGACTAGAAGTTGAAAATTTTCAAGAATTTGTTGAGAAAGGACTTATCACCACAAGGAATTTCTTAAATCCTTGTCCAAAGTTTAGAATTGTCACAAGGGAGAAATATGCATCTCGAGAAGTAGATGAAATACATGATCCCGATCCACAAGAATAACACATAGAATTATTCCTTGATCTACCTTGCAAGCATATAGAAGACTCACGGATGACATCAGATGGAAAACAGAAACAACAGACAAAGATCGGATAATTCCTCGCATGCTTGTCACTAGATCCCTTGTGAATTTACGCGTTTCATGAGCAATTTTCCGAAGAACTTTACGGCATGAAAACCAAAGAAAGTCGAGGAGACAAAGACTATATTGAAACTTGGTTCCAAATAGTCATCAAGCCACCATATTGCTCCATTTTTCAACATTTCTTGGCACCATCTCAACTAGAAAAACGGGTCTATGATATCTCGGCAACCATGGAGGTATACTTTTTAAATTTGGATATGAGTTTAACAAAGATCTTTTGGTTTTTTATATTATTTGTAGTGAAATTCTAGTTGAGGTGAATCAACTCACAGTCGAAGTCGAGATGGATTGACAACATGTCAAAGTTAAGGTAGATCAACAGCAAGTCGAAGGTCGAGGAAGTCTATCGGGTAAAGCTGAAGTCGAAGATATCGACGAAAAGTCAACCAAAAAGAGGTCGAAGTGTGGATGTGAGACGACCGACTAGAGACCGAATGAAGGTCTACTGATAGTCGACTGGTAAACCTAACTTGGATTCGACTTTAACAGAATCCCTAGATTTACGGGATTTGTAGCCAATGATATGCATGGATCTGTAATCGTTTTTTGGGCACCAATATTTAGGGTTTTTCCTATTGTAAAGCCTAATATAAGGAGGCATGTTGTGAGGTCGTAAATTTTGTTGTTGTAAGGTGATCATAGAATTCTCTTTTGTAGGTAAATTCATGTGTAAGTGTAGGTTGTTGGTCATGTATATGTAAGCCAAATTGGCTATAGGGTTATTCTTTCCTATGCAAGAGGGTATGATGTTGATTGTTTCTTAGGTGTGGACCAAGGTTAGACATGTAACCTTTTGTTCTGAATGAATAATACAACAAGAGAGAAGAACGCTCAAAGGAATGATGGTTTTCCCTATTAAGGGTTTTTAGGGTAAAATCTTGGTGTATTGTGTGATTGCTTGTGTCATTTGCTTTCTTGATTAAATTTGTCTTCTCTTCTACTAGGATTATTGTGGAATTGTCCCTACATTTTCCTAACATCTGGTATCAAAGATTAGGTATGCCCTAACAAGTGAAATATCAGAGCGATGTAATGCTTTGGCGAGTATATCAGATCTCGATTTTCCAATCTTGAATCTGAGAACTGAACCCTAAGTACAGTAAGAGTCATAAGTCATAAATTGTTTTAAATATCATGGTAAAGAATGGCGAGCAGTTCCAGAATAGAGATAGAAAGATTCAATGGCCATAATGTTTAGCTTTGGAATCTTAAAATGGAATATATTCTTGTGGATCAAGAACAATGGACAACGGTTTGTCCAAGTAACCAGCCGACAGGCATGTCGACGGAAGAATGGTAGAAATTTGAAAGAAAAGAAAGAAGTACAATATGGATTTGTCTTGAAGATTCGGTGTTGCTAAATGTCTTGGGTGAATATTCAACCAAGAAGTTGTGGGACAAGCTAGGAATCTTATACAAGTCGAAATATCTGGTAAATAAGTTATTTCTCAGAAAGAAATTGTATCTTATAAGGATGAGTGATGGAGGTTCGGTGATTGAGCATTTAAATGTGGTTAACACCATGTTAAGTCAGTTATCATATATGGATATAAAGATCATTGATAAGGAGAAATGTATCATCCTATTATGTTCTTTACTAGACTCCTGGAATAGCTTTTTCATGGCTATTGGGAGTAATATAACCACGCTAGCACTAGAGGATGTGGTTGCTTCTTTTATATCAGAATAAATGAAAAGAAAGAACATGGAAGGATCGACCAAATATTATCTAGTAGTGAGAGGTCAAACGATAGACAGATATAAAGACAGATTATTTGATAGAAAATTCAAGTTGAAGGGTAGATCTAAATCCCTATCTTAATCGACATGAAGATGCTGGAAATGTGGCAAAGTTGGGCATTATAAAAAGGACTATAAGTCGAAGGCAACAAAAGGCAGTGTTGGATATGATGATAAGTAGCCAACTGAGAGAAATATGACCATGAAGAAGGGAGATGATGTGTACCTAGCATCGACCAGTACATAGTCGGATCAATATGTCTGGTTGATCGGATGAGGAGAATCCTATCATATGACACCACATAAAGAATGGTTTTGTGAAAATGAACAATATGATGGTGGTGATGTGTTCTTGGGGGACAAATTGACAACCAGAATTGTCAAATGGGAAAGATTCCAACTGACACTGCAGGATGGGAGGAAAATTACCCTTCCAGGTGTGCTACACATTCTGGGTTTGGGAAGAAACCTAATATCTTTTAGGAAGATGAGTGATGCAGGCGTGCATACTTTGTTTAGAAGGATTAGTGTAATATGGTTAGAGGTGCGATGGTATTAATGAAAGGAGTTTGGATTGGTACCCTATACAAGTTGTTAGGGAATGTCGACTCAACTGGATGTAACAACATCGTTGCTCCTGAAATCAAATTGACTGTGACTCGACTCGATGTTGACACAAATCGACTCGAGCCAAGTCGGTTCAAACGGACTCAACAAGACATGATGAACTCAACCCAACTAGGTTATGGATCGAGAGGATGGGACACATTGGAGAAGAAGGACTTCGAGCTATGAAAAGCGAAGGTATGGTCGAAGGTTTTCCTAAATGTGGTTTAGAAGTCAACTTTTGTGAACATTGCATATATGGGAAACAAAGTTGGGTGAGGTTCCCATATGGAGCAACAAGGGAAAATGGGATTCTAGAAATGGTGCATAGTGATATGTTTGGTCCATTTATAGTGCATTCACTTGGTGATCCCTATATTATGTCTCCTTCATATATTATTTTTTCAGGAAGACATGGGTATATTTCTAGGTTTTCAAGAGATTTAAGGAGTTTAAATCTCTTTTGGAAAACCAGAAAAAGAAGAGGATTAAAGTTTTGAGGACTGACAATGGTGGTGAATTCTGTGGAAAAGAATTTTATCATTTATGTAAGCAGTGTGGCATAGCATGCCAAAATACCACACCATACACCCAACAACAAAATGGAGTTGTCGAGAGAATGAATAGAACGTTGATAGATAATTCAAGGATCATGCTCAATGGTTTTGGGCTCGCATAAGAATTATGGTCGGAGGTAGTCAATACTACAATATATCTAGTGAATATGTCTCCCTCGTCAGTGCTATTTGACGCAACTCCAAATGAGGTATATTCTTATAACAAGTCATCAGTGGCACATCTCAAATTATTTGGTTGTGATTCATTTGTGCATGTTCCCAAGGAAAAGAGGAGCAAGCTGTTCAAGAAGGCAGTCAAATGTATTTTCATTAGATACAAAGAAGGGATGAAAGGATATAATCTTTGGGATCATGCATCAAGGAGAACAGTGTACATTTGATATGTGGTATTTAGAGAAGTTGGAGGTAAATCCGATCCTGAGGAAGTTTTTCAGACTGAGAATAATCTTCATACGGTGCAGTTTGAACTGAGGAACCAACAATATGATTCAGATGAGTCGACTAAATCTGAGGAAGAGGTGCAACAACAGACTATCATGGTAAGGAGGTTAGAAAAAACAAGAAAACCAGTTGAAAGGTACAGTCCACCAGACTTCCATTTTGAATTTGTGTTAACTACCATCGACAATGATCCCAAGTCATTCGGTGAGGCAGTCAACTTGACAGAAGGTAAACTCTGGAAGGATTCCATGGTTGAAGAGATGGAATCATTTTACAAGAATGAGACATGGGATTTAGTCAAGTTTCCCAGTGGAAGAAATCTCGTCGGTAGCAAGTGGGTGTGATGCAGACCCCCCTTATCTCCTTAGGGCTGCGTGACCTCCCGGTATAGGATCGTTCAAATCAAGGAGTAGGATTGACTCTTTGGGCCCTTGCTAGACCCCAATTATTTTACACAGTTCCTCTTTCCTTCTTTGTGTAGGTTATGTCAAATCCGCGGGCTCTTTCTTGGCCTCTTTGAAGAATTTGATAACAGGAACTAGATCCCCTCACTAGGTTATTTCCTTCATATGACCTTGGGTTATGACATCATGTAAACACATGATTGCAGGGTAGCCAAGAGTGGTTTAATACCACACTGCTTTTCTCCCCGCAATTCACTATCAATCATCACGTGTCCCTTTGGAAATACTTTGGTTTTGATTGCAGCCCATCCTAGGAGTTTTAAAATCCGAGCACTTCATGTCCTCGCAATCAGGTTCTACCGTCGATATTCTAAGCTCGGTGGTGTCTCGTGATCAACGGCTGAGATCGGCCTCCTTCCCTTATTTCTCTTCATAGCACACTCTCCCATATCTACATGATCTATCGATGTGTTTCCCTTTCAAATAAATGGTCATGATTGATTTCTCCCTTCGGGCTTCAGGAGTTTCAACTCTCAACTCTTACTCCCTATGAAATGACTATATTCTGAAGTGGAATATTTGTTGACACCTATCCTCGGCAAATGGACGGCTCAGATGAACTACATCTCTCTGGCCTTCGGGAGTTATTGTTCAACACATCCCTTTATTCTAGAGTGACTTTCTCTAAAATGGAAGATCTCCTACCATGTGTCCTCCTCAAATCGATGGCTCTAGCCCACTTTGGGACTTCGGCCTTTGGAAGTCTCAACTTCTCCACGCTCAAAGTTGAGGTAGATCAACAGCAAGTCAAAGGTCGAGGAAGTCGATCGGGTAAAGTTGAAGTCAAAGATATCGACGAAAAGTCAACCAACAAGAAGTCGAAGTGCATGTGTGAGACGACTAACCAGAGACTAAATGAAGGTCTATTGATAGTCGACTGGTAAACCCGACTTGGATTCGACTTTAACAGAATCCTGGGATTTGCGAGATTCGTAGCCAATGATGTGCATGGATCTGTAATCATTTTTTTGGCACCAATATTTAGGGTTTTTCCTATTGTAAATCCTAATATAAAGAGGTGTGTTGTAAGGTTGTAAAGTTTGTTTTTGTAAGGTGATCATAGAATTCACATTTGTAGGTAAATTCATGTGTAAGTGTAGGTTGTTGGTCATGCATATGTAAGCCAAATTGGCTATAGGGTTGTTCTTTCCTATGAAAGAGGGTATGATGTTGATTGTTTCTTAGGTGTGGAACAAGGTTAGACATGTAACCTTTTGTTCTCAATGAATAAGACAACAAGAGAGAAGAACGCTCAAAGGAATGATGGTTTTCCCGATTAAGGGTTTTCAGGTTAAAATCTTGGTGTATTGTGTGATTGCTTGAGTCATTTTCTTTCTTGATTAAATTCGTCTTCTCTTCTGCTAGGATTATTTTGGAAGTGTCCCTGCATTTTCCTAACATATGGTATCAGAGATTAGGTATACCCTAACAAGTGAACTATTAGAGTGGTGTAATGCTTTGGCGAGTATATCAGATCTCGATTTTCCAATCTTGAATCTGAGAACTGAACCCTAAGTACAGTAAGAGTCATAAGTCATAAATTGTTTTAAAGATCATGGTAAAGAATGGTGAGCAGTTCCAGAATAGAGATAGAAAGATTCAATGGCCATAATGTTTAGCTTTGGAAGCTTAAAATGGAATATATTCTTGTGGATCAAGAACAATGGACAACAGTTTGTCCAAGTAACCAGCCGACAAGCATGTTGACGGAAGAATGGTAGAAATTTGAAAGAAAAGAAAGAAGTATGATATGGATTTGTCTTGAAGATTCGATTCTGCTAAATATCTTGGGTGAATATTCAACCAAGAAACTGTGGGACAAGCTAGGAATCTTATACCAGTTGAAATATATGGTAAATAAATTATTTCTCAGAAAGAAATTGTATCTTCTGAGGATGAGTGATGGTGGTTCGGTGAATGAGCATTTAAATGCGGTTAACACCATGTTAAGTCAGTTATCGTCTGTGGATATAAAGATCATTGATGAGGAGAAATGTATCAGCCTATTATATTCTTTGCTAGACTCCTGGGATAGTTTTGTCATGGCTATTGGGAGTAATATAACCACACTAGCGCTAGAGGACGCGGTTGCTTCTTTTCTATCGGAAGAAATGAGAAGAAATAACATGGAAGGATTGACCAAAGATTATCTAGTAGTGAGAGGTCGAACGATAGACAGATATAAAGACAGATTGTTTGATAGAAAATTCAAGTCAAAGGGTAGATCTAAATCCCTAGCTTAATCGACACGAAGATGTTGGAAATGTGGTAAAGTTGGGAATTATAAAAAGGACTATAAGTCAAAGGCAACAAAAGGCAGTGATGGATCTGATGATAAGCAGTCGACTGAGAGAAATACGACCTTGAAGAAAGGAGATGATGCGTACCTGGCATTGACCAGTACATAGTTGAATCAATATGACTAGTTGATCAGATGAGGAGAATCATATCATATGACACCACATAAAGAATGGTTTTGTGAAAATAAACAATATGATGGTGGTGATGTGTTCTTGGGGGACAAATCAACAACCAGAATTGTCGAACGAGAAAGATTCCAACTGACACTGCAGGATGGGAGGAAAATTACCCTTCCAGGTGTGCTACACTAGGTTTGGGAAGAAACATGATATCTTTTAGCAAGATGAGTGATGCAAGTGTGCATAGTTTGTTTAGAAGGATTAGTGTAATATGGTTAGAGGTGTGAGTGTATTAATGAAAGGAGTTTGGATTGGTACCCTGTACAAGTTGTTAGGGAATGTCGACTTGACTGGATGTAACAACATCGTCGCTCCTGAAATCGAATTGATTGTGACTCGACTTGATGTTGACACAAATCAACTCGAGCCAAGTCATTTCAAAACGACTCGACAAGACATGGTGAACTCAACCCGACCGGGTTATGGCACAAGAGGATAGAACACATTAGAGAAGAAGGACTTTGAGCTATGCAAAGCAAAGGTATGGTCGAAGGTTTTCCTAAATGTGGTTTAGAAGTCGACTTTTGTGAACATTGAATATATGGGAAACAAAGTTGGGTAGGTTCCCATATGGAGCGACAAGGGAAAATGGGATTCTAGAAATGGTGCATAGTGATATGTTTGGCTCGGTTACAGTGCATTCACTTGGTGGATCCCTATATTATGTCTCCTCCATAGATTATTTTTCCTGGAAGACATGGGTATATTTCATGAGGAAGAAATCATAGGTTTTCAAGAGATTTCAGGAGTTTAAATCTCTTTTGGAAAACAAGACACAGAAGAGGATTAAAGTTTTGAGGACTGACAATGGTGGTGAATTCTATGGAAAGGAATTTTATCATTTATGTAAGCAGTGTGGCATAGCATGCCAAAATACCACACCATACACACAACAACAAAATGGAGTTGTCAAGAGAATGAATAGAACGTTGATGGATAATTCAAGGATCATGCTCAATGGTTTTGGGCTTGCACAAGAATTATGGGTGGAGGCAGTTGATACTACAATATATCTAAACATAGTTACCAACTTAATGAGAACTGTGACCTCAAAACAAGAACTCAGGCCCAAAAAACCCATATTTTCCAAAAAAAACATGAAAATCAACCCCAAATCAAAAAACTGTGCTACTAGTAGCACCATTTTTTCAAATGGGTCAAAATTACAACATTTTTCAAACATGGCCTTCAAAACTCGTATAGTAGCACAGAAAAACCTTCAAATCGACACTTAAATAAAAAAAAAATGATGTTATAGAATTTTTTTTTTTTTTCAAAACGTTAAATTTATAGATATTTTGAAATCGTATTTTTAGCAATCGGTACCATTAAAACCAAAACCGCAAAATCAACCATCAAATTGAAATGAACTGTTATCGGTAGCACCCATTTTAAATTTGGGGTATTAAAGTGAGATTTTTTTTAAAGTGATAATCGAAATAATTGTTACTGCAAAGGAAACCATCAAATCAACCCTTAAATGCTTACTTTTTAAATCTTATTTTATCACTCCAAACACAACAAAATATATAATTTCATGAAAACAATACATTTAAAAATATATATTCAAAACCTAAATTTGGAAAAAAAAAGACATTAAAAAATGGAGAATAAAAACAAAAACTAAAAAAGAATGAAAAAAAAATTTAAATTTCCAAAAAACAATAATTATATATATATATAAATATATATAGAGAGAGAGAGAGAGAGAGAAAAAAAATAGTAAAAAATCCATTAAAACTTAAAAAAAATGACAAAAAACAAAATAAAAAATACTAAAATCAAGTCAAAATTAAAAAAAAATTAAAAAAAAAAAATCTAAAATAAAAAATATTAACAAAACATTAAAATTAAGAAAAATTCATTGCAAATTTTTTAAAAAATAAAAATCTATATAACTATATTATATAATAATAATTATTATTATTATTAAATAAACACTCATGAACGACTATGTAGAATAGACAGTGCCAAGTTGTGTAGAGTATTTTGTTTAATTTTATATTCTCTTTTATATTAAATGTTTTATGAAAACATAATCTTATAGGTAAAAAGTATGCCAATTATATCATGTAGGTT
>JZKD02S2430651.1:277023-293135 GCA_000966675.3 Picea glauca
TAGTTTTTAAGATTTTCTTTTATTTGGTAATTATATAAATTTGATTTTTATTTTTTTTGCTTTCTTTTTAAATCTCAATTCTTTTATTTTTCTTAGTTTTTTTTTAGTTTTAATTTATCAAAAACAAATTCAATTATATTTTTTTGCTTAATGTTTAAAAATAGTGTTATTTAACTACAATGATTTTTTATCTATTAAATAAAACTTTAAAAATGTGTTAAAAATGATATTTTCAACTATATTTAAAAAATCTCGTCGGTCGCAAGTGGGTGTGATGCAAACCCCCCTTATCTCCTTGGGGCTGCGTGACCTCTCGGTATAGGATCGTTAAAATCAAGGAGTATGATCGACTCTTTGGGCCCTTGCTAGACCACAATTATTTTACACAATTCCTCTTTCCTTCTTTGTGCAGGTTTTGTCAAACCCACAGGCTCTTTCTTGGCCTCTTTGAAGAATTTGATAACAGGCACTAGCTCCCCTCGCTAGGTTATTTCCTTCATATGACCTTGGGTTGTGACCTCATGTAAACACATGATTTCAGGGTAGCCAAGAGTGGTTTAAGACCACACTGTTTTTCTCCCCACAGTTCACTATCAATCGTCACGTGTCCCTTTGGCAATACCGTTGTTTTGATTGCAGCCCATTCTAGGAGTTTTAAAATACGAGCACTTTCTATCCCTGCAATCAGGTGCTACCATCGATATTCTAACCTCGGCGGTGTCTTGTGATCAATGGATGAGATCAGCCTCCTTCCCTTATTTCTCTTCATAGCACTCTCTCCCATATATCCACGATCTATCGATGAGTGTCCCTTTCAAATCAACGATCGTGATTGATTTCTCCCTTCGGGCTTCGGGAGTTTCAACTCTCAACTCTTACTCCCTATGAAATGACTATATTTCGAAGTGGAATATTTGTTGACACCTATCCTCAGCAAATGGACAACTCAGATGAACTACATCTCTCAGGCCTTCGAGAGTTATTGTTCAACACATCCCTTTCTTCTGGAGTGACTTTCTCTGAAATGGAAGATCTCCTACCACATGTCCTCCTCAAATCGATGGCTCTAGCCCGCTTCGGGACTTCTCCCTTCGAAAGTATCAACTTCTCCACGCTATGTTTCTCCCGGAGTGTTTTACCTGGAGTCCATGATCTAATGACGCGTGTCCTCCTGCAGATCGATGGCTTCCAGCTACTTCGGATATTCGGGCTTCGAGAGTTTCAACACTCCACTTACGCTTCCTCCTGGAGCTCATGATCCGTCGATGCGTGTCCTTCTGGATCTAATGGTAAATATTTTCTTCGACTCTTTGGGGTTCAAGATTTTCAAACTCCTATGCACTCGTTCCTCCCGAAGTGCTTTCACCCGAAGACAACAAATTTTTGCCACGCGTCCCTCTGGATCTAACGGTCCATATTCACTTCAGTTCTTCGGGGTTCGGGAGTTTCAACTCCTGCACACTAATTCCTCCCAGAGTGCTTTCACCTGAAGACTCACATCTATCAACACGTACCCTCCTGACAACCAATGGCCATGATCTGCTTTGGGTCTTCGATGATTCCGCTCTCTCCTTGACCACAAACTTCTGAAGTGCTCTCGCTCTAGAGTTGTGGATCTTGCGCCACATGTCCCTCTTGATGATGAATGGTCCCTAATCACTTTAGGACTTCAAGACTTTGGCAAGTCTTCTCATCGGTGCACACTGAGGGTTAAATCTCGTGCATTTTACCTTATATCGGACGAATGTCGATCATTTTCTCTCAGATCCAATGGCTGGGATCTGTTTTCTCCTCAGCGCTCTCCGTTGCTTTCCTGGACATTGATTTAGTGGTCCAGATTTCTTCCAACAACAGATTCAACGGTTGTTGTCGCTCCTCCTCCTGAGCTTCTTTGTTCTCCCGAAATTGGGAAATTTTCTAAGTGTTCAAAGGTTTTGGTCTTTGAACCTTCTCCTGGGAAACCGATTGAAAGGGTCTCGTCTTCACTTTTCCTCCTGATATTTGGCATTGAAATTTGACCTCGTCTCTGGCGCACACTTGCGCTCTGCATGAAAACTTGAACTACCCCTCCTGAGATTTTGAACTTGAATTAAATTCACTTCTGTGCACACTCCTTGTGATATCTCTCTTGAGCCTTTGCCTACTCAAGTTCTAATACTTCAATTACTTGTTCCTCTTCCGAGCCCGACTTCTTGGGTCTCATCTACGTTTCTGTTAACGCTATCTCTTCTGAGCTTTCGGATTCACTCAGGATCTTAAGGGTCTCGACCCTTCTACTCCCTTTGAAGGATTCTTATGCCCTTTTGGAAACCTCTTGCTCAAATCATACCTTGATGAGATTTTTCTACATAGTGTTCAACAACTATGTGAGTATCTTCCTCTGATACTCTTCTTCTTGAACTCGACAGAGAGTTATCCTTGTGCACACTTGTGCCTGCTCGATGCACTCCTAGCAGAGCTCTACAGATTTCTCAGTGACTCTATCTCTATGTGCTTCCTCTGCACAGTTTCTCCTCTAAGGTTTTATTTTCTGACTCTAAGGTGTGCACCCTCCTAGCATGTTCTTTTCTAACTCAACAAAGTTCATATGCGCACTCCTTGCGCTAGCTACAGAACCTCCAATGTTCTGGTGTGCACTCCTTGCACAGCCTAACGAATTCAGGTCAATATAACAACCTCAAAAAATATAGAGAAGTTTATATTCCTATTGTAGATGAAAACCTATCACATACATCTATAGAATACATAAACAAGCACAAATAGCATTCATCAGATACACATAAACACACATAAAGTTCATATGCAGGAAAAATTGTTTTCTTTCTATTAAGATGAATGTCCGATTACAATATGTGCAGGCTGGACTGTAACAGAGTCTCAGATCTCTCAAGCTCCCTCAAATAACTATTATATCTCTTATTTTCTCCTCTGAGGATTTCTAACTAACTTGCAGCTACCTCCTATTTAGTAACAATACTCCTCTAGCAACCTCATTTTGGGCATACAATGCATCTACATATACAAGAAGGTTCCTAGGGTTCCCTCTAACTACCTATCTTCATGAAAAAAACTAACTACCACTTAAGAACTGTTACATTAAAGTATAGGAGTGAAACTCCCATATCACTCACGATCATTTTCTCCCAAGCATTTTGATCTTCTTCAGTTTTCAATCAGTTCAAGAAAGATTTGCAGGAAATGCCAATGTTTCATATTTTGAAATGATTCAAAGGCATGCTAAGACACTAATTTGTCTCTCCATGTGTGTTTGTTGACGATTCTCCTGCATTATACTCCACGGATGGGAAAATCATGAGATCTTGCTCATGGCTCCCTATGTTATGCTATTGAGATCCTCCAGGGTCCCATACATTCTATTGGAGTTGTTCATCTACTCCTTTTCCTTGGGGGTTTTTCTGCCCTGCTGCCACTGCAGGTTTTCTTTTGTCCCATAATTCTTTGATGACTACTTCTTGTGTTGCTTTTAGCATCAATCTATATTTCTCCTCTAATTCTTTGTCCAGCTGGTCCACTAGCTGGCTTTTCTCCTTATGAAGTATTCTCTGCTGCATATTCTCTCCATCAATTTCCAACTTATCTTGTTGGATAATATGTCTTTACATATTTACCCTTCTCTCCAGGGCCTCCATCTCTTCACATAGATCAACAAGATCCATGCTATCTTTTTCTTCCTCCTTTGTTTTAGGTTCACATTCTATAGTTATCTCTTGCTCAGCTTCCTGGCTGGAAAATTTGAGCAATTCCTTTGAATGCTCTTCTCCTCCTGCTATATATACCCATTCTACAGTTTCCTTATGTTCATCTCCTTGGCTGAAATTTTTGAGCAATTCCACTAAATGCTCTTCTTTTTCCATCTCTTGGGCACATTGAAATGTGTGCTCTTTCTCCTCCTTGCCAATCTGACCCTTCATGTTATCTTCATCTCTTGTGGCACTATCTAGCCATTCTACTGCAGATTTTAGTTCTGCAGTCTCACCACTAAGTTTCTTCTCAGCTTCCTCCTCTGATAGATTGACTTTTGTCATCTCCTCTTGTGTTGGTTCAACTCCAACTTCCAACAAGCGCTCCCCAGTATGGTATGCTCCTCCACCTATTTCCAACTTGACATGTTGGATATGCCTACTCTACATATTTACCCTTCTCTCCATGGCTTTCATTTCCTCATACAGCTCAGCAAAATTCATGATTTTTGCTTCCTCTTTTGCTATAGGCTCCAGTGTTGTAGTCATCTCCTGTTCCGCTTCCGGACTGAAATTTTTGAGCAATTTTGTTGAATTCTCTTCTCTTGCAATCTGCATGACTGTCTCTGGAAGCCATCTTCTATTTCTAGATTGTCCAACCAATCCTCCAACATATTCAGCTCTTGCTTCCATTGAGTGATCAATTCATATGAATGCTCCTCTTTTTCTGTTGGGTCAGACATCAGTGTCTACTCCTTCTCCTCCTCTTTGATAGTCTTTGATGGTTGTCTTTCCTCTATTGCACCTATATCACAGACATAATTAGTTTTAAATTCATTTGGCCCCATGGCCCCTTTCTTGGGTTCTCATTTCATCACCTCCTAATGTGCAACTCTTGCATTAGCCTCTATTGGACTAATTGGTAGGAATATATGAATTCCTCCAATGATCGGAATGAATTTTTGATCCTCCTCCACCAGCTCTCCTTGTTGATATGAACTCTCAACTAAGTTCATGAGACTTTTAGATAGTATCCTCTCTTCTTCCTTTCCCACCTGGAAATATGGGATTTCTCTTCTACCCTCCTGGAATTCTATGAGATCAACTGACATCATCGCATTGCCCCCCTGGAAATATGAAAATTCATCTCTGCCCTCCTGGCAGTTTATGAGACCTTTAACTGATCTCACCTCCTCCTCATCACTGAGGTTCCTCACAATCTCTGGTTCATAAATGTGAATCACTTTCTCCTCTATGTCACTGAGGTTTTCAACTTCTCTCAGCCACCTCCTCAAATCTTGTTGCTACTTTCTAGCCAACAAATTTTGAACGGGCCATTTTACCTTCCTATTCAGAGGCAATTTGTACCTATAGTGTACCTTTGTCTCATGTTGCATATGCAATGTCAGTTGTTCCATTCTTACTCTTATCTCAATGAGCTCCTTTGCAATTTATGCTTTACTTTTCTTCTTACGGTATGCTCCTCAACCACACTTATGGCCTTCAGTAGCCATCTTTTATGTCTTCATCCCTCCTGACTATCTACCATTTGTTGCACACCTTGCAAAAATATTTAGAGAGCATCAATACTTTGTCTCTCTTCACCTACTTTCTACAAGTGAACTTCAAATTCTAATACCATTTGATTTCATCAGATTATTTATATTCACCTTTTCACCTTTGCCTATAACCTGCAGAAAAAATTCAGCTCTTGATACTACTTGATGTATTCAAACTATATCCTTCATCTCCTTTGCCTAAAATCTATAGACGAAAGCAGGCTCTGATACCACTTGATGGTATCAGACTATCTCCTTTGTCTCCTCTCTCCTTTGCCTGTTGTCTGCAAGAAAAAATTAGCTCGGATACCACTTGATGCAGACCCCCCTTCTCCCCTTTGTGTTGTGCGACCTCTTGGTATAGGATCATTCAAATTAAGGAGTCAGATCGACTCTTCAAGCCCTTGCTAAATCCAAACTATTTTACATAGGTACCATATCCTTATTTGTACAAGTTTTGTCAAACCCGCGAGCTCTTTCCTGGCCTCTTTGAAGAATTTTATAGCAGGCACTAGCTCCCCTCGCTAGGTTCTTTCCTTCATATGACCTTGGGCTATGACCTCACATAAACACATGATTGTGGGGTGGCCAAGAGTGGTTTGAGACCACATCGCTTTTCTCCCTACAATTCACTATCAATCACCACGTGTCCCTTTGACAATAATATGGTTTTGATTATGGCCCACTCTAGGATTTTTTAAATCCAAGAACTTTTTGTCCCCACAATCAAGCATTATCATTGATCTTATGACCTCGATGGTGTCTCGTGATCAATGGCTGAGATCAGCCTCCTTCCCTTATTTCTCTCCAGAGCACACTCTTCCAGATATCCATGATCTATCGATGTGTGTCCATTTCAAATCAATGGTCGTGATTGATTTCTCCCTTCGAGAATTTCAACTCTCAACTCGTGCTCCCTTTGAAATGGCTATCTTCTAAAGTGGAATATGCTGACACCTTTCCTTATCAAATGGATGGATCATATGAACTTCGACTCTCCAGCGTTCGGGAGTTATTGTTCAACACATCCTTTCTTCCTAAGTGACTTTCTCCGAAATGGAAAATCTCCTGCCACGTGTCCTCCTCAAATCGATGGCTCTAGCCCGCTTCGGGACTTCGACCTTCGGAATTCTCAACTTCTCCATGCTTTGTTTCTCCCAGATCATTTTACTCGGAGTCCACAATCTAACGATGTGTGTCCTCTCATAGATCGACGGCTCCTAGCTACTTTGACTATTCGGGATTTGGGAGTTTCAACACTCCACAGTCGCTTCCTCCTAGAGCTCACAATCCTTTGACGCATGTCCTTATGGATCTCATGGTCCATATTTTCTTTGGCTCTTTGTGGTTCAAGATTTTTAAAATCCTATTCACTCGTTCCTCCCGGAGTGCTTTCACCCAAAGACAATGGATTTTCTCCACGCATCCCTCTAGATCTGACGGTCCAGATTCACTTCAGCTCTTCAGGGTTCGGGAGTTTCAACTCCTGCGCACTTGTTCCTCCTGGAGTGCTTTCACCCAAAGATTCAGATCTGTCGATATGTACCCTCCTGAAAACCAACGGCCAAGATCTTCTTCGAGTCTTCGATGATTCCTCTCTCTCCTTGACCACAAACTTCCGAAGTGCTCTCACTCTGAAGTTGTGGATCTTGCGCCACCTGTCCCTCTTTACGTGAACAGTCCCTAATCACTTCAGGACTTTGGGACTTTGGCAAGTCTTCTCATTGGTGCACATTGAGGGTTAAATCTTGTGCATTTTACCTTGTATCGGATGACTGTTGGTCCTTTTCACTCAAATCTGACGGTTGAGATCTGTTTTCTCCTCAACACTCTCCTTTTCTTTCTTGGACACTGATCTAGCGGTCTAGATTTCTTCCAACAATAGATCTGACGGTTTTTCTTGCTCCTCCTCCTGAGCTTCTTTGTTCTCCCAGACTTGGGAAATTTTCTAATTATTCAAAGGTTTTGGTCTTTGATCCTTCTCCTGCGAAACCAATTGAAAGGGTCTCGTCTTCTCTTTTCCTACTGAGCTTTGGAAATGAAATTTGACCTTGGCTCTTGGGCACTCTTGCGCTCTACGTGCAAACTTGCACTACCCCTCCTAAGCTTGTGAACTTGAAGTAAATTCAATTTTGTGCACACTCCTTTTGTTATCTCTCTTGAGCCTTTTCCTACTCAATTTCTAAGACTTCAATTCCTTGTTCCTCTTCTGAGACCGATTGCTTGGGTCTCATCTGCATTTATGCTAATGCTATCTCTTCTGAGATTTCAGATTCACTCAGGCTCTTAAGAGTCTCGACCCTTCTACTCCCTTCAAAGGATTCTTATGCCCTCCTAGAAACCTCTCACTCAAAGCACACCTTCCTGAGCTTTTTCTACAGAGTGTTCAGCAACTATGTGAGTATATTCCTTGGATAGTCTTCTTCTTGAACTCGATAGAGAGTTCTCCTTGTGTACACTTGCACTTGCTCGATGAACTCCTGGAATATTTCTCAGTGACTCTATATCTATGTGCTTCCTCTGCACAGTTTCTCCTCTAAGGTGTTCAACAACCTTGAGGTTTCCCCTAATTTTTTATTTCTCTGGTGCACCCTCCTGACACGTTCTTTTCTGACTCAACAAAGTTCAGATGCCCACTCCTTGCACTGGCTACAGAACCTCCAATGTTCTATTGTGAACTCCTTTCATAGCCTAATGAATTCAAAGAAATATAGAAACCTCAACGAAGACAAATAATTTTGTCTTCCTATTGTATATGAAAACCTATCACATACATCTACAAAATATATAAACACGCACAAATAACATTCATCACATACACATAAACACATAGAAAGTTCGTATGCAGGAAAAATTGATTTATTTCTATTGAGATGAATGTCCGATTACAATATGTGCAAGCTGGACTGTAACAGAGTCTCATCTCTCTCAAGATCCCTCAAAGAACTACTCTATCTCCTATTTCCTCCTCTGAGGATTTCTAACTAACTTGTAGCTACCTCCTATTCAGTAACAATACTCCTCCAGCAGCCTCATTTTGGGCATACAATGCATCTACATATACAAGAAGTTTCCTAGGGTTACCTCTGACTACCTATCTTCTCAAAAAAAACTAAATACCCCTTAACCACCATTACATTAAATTCTAGGAGTGAAAATCCCAGATCACTCGCTCATTTTCTCCCAAGCGTTTTGATATTCTTCAGTTTTTAATCAGTTCAAGAAAGATTTGCATGAAACGCCAGTGTTTCATATTCTGAAATGATTCAAAGGAACACTAAGGCATTGAGTTGTCTCTCCACGTGTGCTTGTTGAATATGCTCCTGCATCAGGGTGTTCAAGAATAAGATGAATGTTGCAGGACAAGTCGCGAAGTTCAAAGCTCGGCTGGTAGCGAAAGGATATTCCCAAGTCGAGGGAGTCAACTTCAGTGATATTTTTTCCCCTATTGAAAAACTAACTTCCATTAGAGTACTAATTTCTCTGGATGCAACATTCAATATGGATATAGAACAGATGGATGTGAAGACAGTGTTCCTACATGGGGACCTAGAAGAATATATCTATGTGAAACATCTTAAAGGATTTGTAGTAAGGTAAAATAAGAGTTGGTGTGCAAACTCAAAAGATCCCTTTATGGTCTAATGAAATTGCCAAGGATGTGGTACCAAAATTTTGATACATACATCCTTAGTTTTGGATTTGTGAGAATCAAAGTTGATCACTGCATATATTCCAAGGAAGAAGGTGGGTGTTTCATATATGTATTTATGTATGTCGATGACATGTTGCTGATTGGAAACATCATGGACGCAATAAAGGAGGTGAAGAAGCAGGTATCCTCCAAGTTCAACATGAAGGATATCGGTGTTGCTAACTTCATTCTAGGAATGGATATTAATATATTTCGAGCACTTGAAAGCTCTGGTTGAATCAGATGAACTACATTGAAACAGTTTTGAAACGATTCAACATGCAGGATTGCAAATCGATAAAGGTGTCAATTATAGTTGGAGCAAGTCTTACTACTGAACAGTGTCCAAAGACATAGGAAGAGATAGAGGAAATGGCACATGTTCCCTATGCAAAGTGTTGTTGGTATTCTAATGTATGTGATGGTCTGCACTCAACCAGACAATTCCCATGCAGTGGGAGTGTTGAGCAGGTGCATGTTGACACTTGGAAAGGAGCACTGGAAAACTGTCAAGAGAGTATTTAGGTATTTTTCTGGCACGAAGGACTATGCTATATGCTACCAAGGAAATCCTAGAGGTGGCAGTGGTAAATTAGATGTACATGGCTTTGTCGACACAGACTGGGCTAGATATATGGATCGATAGAGGTCAACCAACGGATATGTCTTCAAGATGTTCGGTGGAGAAATAAGTTGGATGAGTAAGCGACAGGTAGTCATAGCCTTGTCGACAATAAAAGATGAATACATGGCGGCCACTCATGGAAGAAAAGAAGCAGTATGGCTTCAAAGGTTGTGTTCAAGAATCAAGTTTCATTAGAGATCTATGAAGGTAAGTTGCAATAGTAAAAGCACAATATTTCTAGCAAAGAACCATACTTATCATTCAAATACTAAGCACAATGATGTACAATACCATTTCGTAAGAGATATGGTGGAAAGTAACAAGGTGATACTGGAGAAAGTAGACACGTTGGAAAACATAGTAGACTCGTTGACCAAGTCTGTGAGTGTTGTGAAGTTCTCTTGGTGCAGAGAGGCAATGAGCATTGCTTCCCTAGGTCTGTGAGCGAAAGTTTAGGAATCTCTTGTTTCAACAAAGAATACAAAAAGTGGGAGAATGTTGGGTTGTTATAATATTTGTAGTGAAAGTATAGTCGAGGTGAATCAAATGATGGCCAAAGTTGAGATGGATCAACAGTTGGTCGAAGTCGAGGTAGATCAACAACAAGTTGAAGGTCGAGGAAGTCGATCAGGTAAAGTCAAAGTTGAATATATCGACGGCAAGTCAACCAACAAGAGGTCGAAGTGTTGGCGTGATACAACCGACTAGAGACTAAATGAAGTTTGACTGGTAGTCAACTGGTAAACCCAACCTTGAGTCAACTGTAACAGAATCCCATGGTTTGAGGGATTTGTAGCCAATGATATGCATGGATCTGTAACCATTTTTTGGGCTCCAATCTTTAGGGTTTTTCCTGTTGTAAAGCCTATAAAGAGGCGTGTTGTACGGTCGTAAAGGTTTCTTTTGTAAGGTGATCATAGAATGCACTTTTGAAGGTAAGTGAATCTGTAAGTGTAGGTTGTTGGTCATGCATATGTAAGCCGAATTGGCTGCAAGGTTGTTCTTTCTTGTGCAAGAGGGTATGATGTTGATTGTGTCTTAGGTGTGGACAAAGGTTATACATGTAACCTTTTATTTTGAATGAATAATACAACAAGAGAGAAGAACGCTCAAAGGAATGTTGGTTTTCTCGGTTAAGGCTAGGGTAAAATATCGGTGTATTATGTGATTGCTTGTGTCATTTTCTTTCTTGATTAAATTCGTCTTCTATTTTTCTAGGATTAGTGTGGAAGTGTCCCTACATTTTTTGGACAAGATCTTGTTGCATAAATGGATGTAGTGGAAATACTCCTACACTTGAGGAAATGTTTTATTTTCCAAGTAAAGTAGGATAGTGTAAATAAATAAATAAAGTAGTAAAGAAAAAAATAAGTCCAGTTGGGAAAACCAGTTTACGGGCGTAGCTGGATAGGAGTTTTTCTTGAATACCAGGAAACTAGCAAGCAAAACTCTCAATGGAGCTATGTAAGTTCATGTTGGTTCAATTTTGTATTATGGTTCTTCAAAATCATTTGTGTTTTATGCTCGTGTTGAATGATGTGGGATTCCTTAAGGCCCACCTTATGACAAACCTCATTCCATAGACTCCAACACATCATCTGGGATTGAGATTAGATATGTTTATAAGTACCTTGAGTGTACCTTGATGCATGCATGCCTTAATGGCAGGTTCTCTCTCAATATGCAAATGGAATGCATCAATGTCCCTTGAATGGTGGATTATATAGGTGTTTGACTCCAACACATCCATTCACACCAATTAGAATGTAGTTGTGTACCTTGATGCTTATTGACATTAATGGTGTGTCATCTCGCATTGGTTAACGATTTACATTATTGGTCGGTAATCCAATGATTTATTTATATGTTTGACTCCAAGTAAATTTATTCACATAGATTGAATTGGAAAACTAGGGGATAAGGATGAAGACTATATGGCTTTATGATATAAACACTATCTTGAAATAGTTTGATATATTGTCCTAATATATATTTTCATTCAGTCTTGTTGGTAGCCACACTTCATTCCATCCTCCTCCTTCAACAGATTCGAATCAACTTTCATTGGTTCCAATTCCCTATCAGACTCTCAATATCTCTCACCCTTTATTCAACCTTCAGCCAGTCTACATTATGTTCCACACAAATCCTACTTCATCCTATAGTATATATCATAATTCAAAGAAAGGTATGGTTATTTCATAAAAGGAGTTCATCATTCAGTTCACTATGTATCCTTGACAACTTCCAGTGATTCAAAGTTAATGGTCTTGCAAATGTCCAGCCTTCTAACAACAATTAGAGTGTCTATCCTTCCAACAGTAGCATTGGCATTCATATTTTTGGCATTTTTAGCATTTACAGGCAATCATGTAACCATCATGTTATCCTCTAACCATTGTTTTCAAGGACCCCTATATTAGTTACATGATGACCTGTAACAAACCGGTTGGATTTTGTCTTGCAATTTGAAGTTCGTTAGATCTAGGGTAAGGGTCTAGAGATACCCAAGCAACTCTGGTCTCTTATCTCCATCATCTCATAGGTCCTACATCAACAAAATCATTCATTTTGTCATCTCTTATACAATGACCAATTTTAACAACATTTAGCAAATTAGTTGGTTCAACAACAAGCATTAAGTGATCTCATAAGCTCAACTCAATCAACAAAAGTCTCAGATTTCCTTTCTTTCATCCATTCCAACATGTATCATAAGGTAAAATTGAGGTAATAATCCAAATTTTGATTTTTCTAGTTTATTGAAGACATGGGAAACATAAGTTACATTTACCTTAAGATCATTTTAATATTTTTATAACATTTAACAATCATATGATCTACCTATATCCCATCATACCTTATACCTATATCCACTACCCATTATCCATTTTCCTTGTCCCTATATGAAATATTGACCATGATTAATCCACCACCCATGATCTTTTCTCTGTCCATGTATGATCATTATATTATGACCAACCCATACACTCATTACTCATTTCACTCGAATTCCTCTTACTTTGAATCACTACAAGGATTTAAAATAAGATCTCAACTTACTCATCCTTTGTCCCCAAATTTCCTCACTATCAATGTGAATTTATCAAAGAAGAGTACCCTTGCATACTCTCCAACACTTGGATTTCTAGTGTCATGGGAAATCTCGGTTCAGTCAGGAAAGAACCATGGTTTTTTAAATAATTGGAGGCATACCTAGAATATAATGCCAGCAAATCCAAACTCAAGGATGAAAGTATCCTAAGAATCATCAGCTCAGGTCACCCGAATGCCTCGAATAGGGGATTTAAAAACAAGACAGTCGAGCAAGGGGTATGGACTAGGTTCTTATGCTCAGATGAACATAGCCTGAATAGGAAGAAAGGGGTACATACAACTTGGATTATACAAAAGTGGATCAATATACTATTCGTTCTCCACCTGCGAGGGATGGAAGACCTTGTTACAACATATGGTGTTGTGGGAAACAACAAGGAAGAATTTGATGGAAGAGGAAAAACCTAGAGATGTTACAATTTATTTAGTTGCAGCTCTGGATATGGAAGTAGAAGTTGGTGGTGAATTTTCCACAAAACTTGTTACAAATCAGAAACTGGGTCTTCTGAAAGATTTTCTTATTGTTGATGATTGGTTTTATCACATTTTTTATTGGACCATCTCTCTCCTCTCAATGCAATTGCACATTTATGATGGTTTGTTTAGGGAAAAATTCTTCAAGCTATGCCATCATGAGTCCATCACTTTTATTAAATATTGGCTATTATTATCGATATGTTGATAATTCCACAAATAGAGAGGGCATGGTGAAATATATAGGTCAAAGATATTCCTTTATTGAATTACCTAGAGAACTTTTCTAGTTGTCGGCTTTTGTTGTTCCATATCTTTATAAGGGTCCTCTTTTCCTACATAAGGTTTGCAGAGTCCTAAGGGGTTACTATTCATCTGTCTTGGCACTTGTGGCATCTTTTGAAAGTGCAAGTTCCCAAGATTTAGAGGTAGGTGATCACAGATATCCTCATATTTGGTTAAAGGAAGCTCGAATAAATGTTGAGGAGGCATTGAGAACATGTTTGCTTCCATCATTACAATTAACACCTGCAAATACAACTATAGGAAAAAATATATGAGAAGTAATGAGTCTTCACCCATATGAGGCATTCTATCATTTTGTAACGTCCCTCTCTTGCGAGCACATGTTATTGACTTATTATTTGAGGACATTTGTGTGCAAGTGATCTAGTTATAGCATGTGGTTATATGTTTCTCTTATAGATTCTTATGATGATGTGATGGATTATGATTTATGTTTTTTGATATCTATGTATTGACAGATGCTATTGATGATTTTTCCCTGAGTGTGCAGGACACTTGACAGATTATGGATGTCGATGGAATCAATTAAACTCCTAAGACTCTGGATTGAGTCAGTGAGTGGATTGTATTGGTTTGAGTATTTTATTCATGCATATGTGACATATGATTGATTATATTATGATGTTTTGTATGGATCATTGATAGTCTTTCATTGATGGATGCAGACTAACGATTGCTTGATAATATGACTCCCATAAGGAGTAAAGGGGCCATGCACATAGACTAGATCTTGAGGGAGAGGTGTGGCAATGTCCCTGTCACAACCTACTATCACTCCCATTGTGGCTCGAATTTTAGGTTAAAGATTACCTAGTTCGAGAGGTCCACGATGTTGTGAGGGAAGATTGAGACAGTCACTCATGAGGATTTATAAGGGGCACACAATAAGGCAGGGACCTTATTCCTTAGAATCCCTTAGTCTCTCAGAAGGTCGCTCGAATGGAGTGCTAAATCCAGGGGTTGGACAACTACCAAAACCAGTCAAGGGCGAGTGGCACCCTTAGAGCACGGAGTGCATCTTGAAGGGCATGTCGCGTAGATAAAATTTGATTCAATGAGTTTAGGTGGCCTAGAAAACCCTGAGCAAATAATCAACATTGTAAAATCTTGAGCACTGTCGGATCAATTAATTAATTAATTAATCAATGATTGAATTTATTAATTGCAATCCATATAAGAGTCTAAGCCTTTACAAATAAAATGTAATTAAGCCTAATTCTAAGTTAGTAAGAAGACTAAAAACTAAATTTATAAATCAAATAATGAGGGGATGAAGTAAATCAATTTAAGAAATCAAGGAAAATAAAATAAATGTAAGGATTGATTTAATACACATATGTGCAAGTAATTACCAAATTGGAATTTAAGGTAAGAATGGAATAAAAATAAAGGAATGGGTACACATAGAAAGGAATCTAGAGTCTAGTTAACACTAGTCTAACTAGGAGAAGAGTTATATTTTAACTCAACTCAGATTTAGTACGATGTCGATTATTAATTGGAAATAAGGGGAATAAGGAGACAACTAGGAGTGATTTAAGGAGTGCTTTTAGGAAGGGTGAGGGAAATTGACTTTATTAAAATAAATTGCGGAGATACTTGTGCAGCTAAGGGAAAGGGTGACAAGTGTATGGGGGAAATAATTCTTAATTAATTATTTTAAAAAGTGAATTAAATGTGCAAGTGGAAAGGTGTCATGAATGAAACTCCTATAAATAAAATGGGAAAAAAGGGGAAAGGAATCACATGGGTTATGGGTAAAGTTATGTTGCAGAATTTTTGACTACTTTTACTTGTGAGAGTTTGGATACCCATATTGAGAGAGAATGGTGGCTCTACCTTGCAAGGCGAGCTGGGAGCTAGAGGAATTATGGTTGTGTGTGTGCATGGCCCCTTTGTGGCTCGAGGGGCTAAGGGGGGAGAAGAGTACACATAGAGTTGGCTAGGAGGTATCAGTGAAGTCTCAACGATTAGCAAGAAGGAGGTTGGAAGGAACATCAGTTGTCGAAGATCATCTCTAGGCCATCTTCTTCGTCGATTACAGTATTTTATGGATTCTGTAATTGCATTGTTTTTTATTGTTTAATCTAGTGGTTATAATGGCTATAGATTGTGTAGCATAATGAAATTGTATAGACCATCTCCTTGAGGGCTTATCAGATATGTAGGAGAGATTGTATAATCGAGGTTTTTCCATTGCATAACATGTTGAAAATTTTATGATTGAATAGACCAACTCTTGATGTTTGTGTAAAATCTAGAAGTGGATTCCTAATGATTGCATTGTCATTGTATTCTCAACGAAATAAATACAAAATATGTGCCAAGTTTTTCTCCTCCTTGTTGGGTATGTCTTATATTCTTTGCACGAATAGTAGTGTCTGAGCGTTTGCACCAGGCGCGTAGGGGGGTTAGAGGGGGGTGCAGGGGGACGGAGCCCCCCACGCAGGGGTTCGAGGGCAGCACCCCCGAATTTTTTTTTTCGGGATGACATATTTTTTCCGGGACGACATATTTCTATGACCACATGATATTTAGGTGGTTTTTTCGGCACATGGTTTTTTGTCGATGGTTTTCTATTTCCGATTAAGGAATTAGGGTTTTGGACTAATCCAGGTCATTGGGTTAGGGTTTTG
>JZKD02S2430651.1:306216-334314 GCA_000966675.3 Picea glauca
TTCTCCTGCCACCGTAGAAGCTATGTTTGCTTCAAAGGAAGTTGACAGGGTTAATATGCAGTCCTAGTACTCTACAACGATAATCTCAAGCAATTTAAAATTTAGTAATCTCAAGCAAATTTAAAATTATACTCTTGTGTTTCTGAATTTCTGGATATACCCAAACATCAAATCTACAATCTAAGCAAAAGGATCTGATCAGTGAAACCATTATGGTTGTCAGAAATGGGGGAAGTTTATATGCCATTTGTCTCACTCCATTTGTATCATTCATTTTCCTTGTATAATCCAATGGAACCATTGGGATATTACCCTTGAATTCTTTGTGTTCTTGTATAAAAAAATTCCCAGCATTTGTGAAATCTCCTTGCAATATTACTCTTGAATCCTCTACCTTTTTTATATATACAAATTCGCCCATTGTTGTGAAATATCCTTGTGAGATGACTCTTGAATCCTCTGCATTTTTTTATATATGCAAATTCGCCTAGTGTTGTGAAATATCATTGCGAGATTACTCTTGAATCCTCTGCATTTTTTATATATACAAATTCGCCAGCGTTGTGAAATATCCTTGGGATATTACTCTTGAATCCTCTACATTTTTTATATATACAAATTCGCCCAGCATTGTGAAATCTCATTTTGATATTACTCTTGAATCCTCTATGTTTTTTTTATATACACAAATTCACCCAACGTTGTGAAATCTCCTTGTGAGGTTACTCTTGAACCCTTTGTGTTTTTATTTATTTATACAAATTCGCCTAGCGTTGTGAAATCTCCTTGCGAGATTACTCTTGAAACCTCTGCATTTTTTATATATACAAATTTGCCCAGCATTTGTGAAATCTCCTTGTGAGATTACTCTTGAATTCTTTGTGTTTTTATATATCCCAACGTTTGTGAAATCTCCTTGCGAGATTAATCTTGAATTCTCTGTGTTTTAATATTTAAATTTTTCCCTATGTTTTTGTACATAAAAATCTTAACCTTAATCTACGATTTTTCTTGGGTTCCACTCAGCAATATCATATACTTCCCCTGCATTTCACTCAGCATTGTTCTGGACTTACCCTTCGATTTTCTCAACGATATTACAAAAGCTATTAATCTAGCTTCTTGTAGTTGTATATAGTTATGAAGGGGGGCGAGATTTCCTTCTAGTTGGGTCCAATAGATTGTGGATCCCTTGTCATTTGGATATGCAAGGAACACGCCTCGAGTTAGATTTTGATGTGATGAGGGTTGGGTCCTTCTTTTAATTGTTTTTAAAATTAAAATTTAGTTAAGAATGGATTATTATATCTATGGCCTAGTTAAGGATTATATGGCTTGGTGAAGGGCCATAATATTTCAGTGGTTAGCTCTTAATTGTCAATCCTTTTAGAAGGATGAAAGAATTAAATTACTAAAGAAACCATCAAGAGGTGTGGTGTAGAACTTGTTGTGTACATGGTAAACCCTCTCTTGTTGATAAAAAAAAATTCTCCATAGGTTATTCCTTGATTGTTAACAATAGATGGTAATTACGTCGATTATTGATATATGTTATTATATATGGACTCTTGATGATGGCTAATTGCATCAACTAAATTGGTTCATGTTAGTGTAGAATGTAATCTTGATGGAATGTTTCATAGATGGCTAATCATGTTCCTTAATTGATGCATGTTTGCAATAGAATTTGTCACACCATGAAATTTAATGTGATGCATGAGGTTTAAAAGAATGGATTTCTTGCGCCATGAAATTAATAGGACGTATGAGGGGTTATGTGATTTTCTTACCCTTGCACCATGAAAATATAATCGATGATTACCTTTGCGCCATGGAATATGTTGATGATTAATTTATTAGATTTTGTTGCGCTATGGAATAAATGTTTATGTATAAAGGATTAAGCAATTAGATTGCTTGGCGCTATGGAATAATGATGATGTATAAATGATTAAGTTATTAGATTATTCGTGTGCATTGAAATAATGTTGATGTATGATTTCTTAAGTGAGTAGATTATTTGCATGCATTGAAATAATTTGATGTATGATTTCCTAAGTGATTAGATTATTTGCACACATTGAAATAATGTTGATGTATGTTTAATTAAGTAATTAGAATACTCTTTAACCATGAATAATTTATGATTAAGATTGATTGATTGATCTAGTTGTTGTCATCTTGATTGGATTAGCGAGATTTAGACACCTCCTTGTTCCTCAAAACATTCGCCATCCCTGAGACCTTAAATGGTCAAAATCAATCAGATGAATCATGGGCTTGAGCGTTTCTTATTTGTCCTGGAGGTCATAACCATGTAGGATAGGTTGGGCAGGTAGTTATTTTAATGTTCAATGACATGGTGGATCTTTATGTATATTTTGTTCAAGTGATTGTGATGTGCAGAACTGCACTGCTATATATATGTTTATGCATTGATTATGTGTCGCTAAAATTTATATTAATATGTTGGCTTGTGTCGTTATTGATTTCCATGAGGTGTCGCTTGCAATGCTTTTAATTATGATGTCGCATGGATTATGTGTTGATTGAGTCGGTGTTATGTGTTGATTATGTGTTCCTTTTTAGTTGTGTTTATGCATGGATTATGTGTCATTTTAGCTATGATGATGTATCACTTGTGGTGTTGTTTATTATGTCGTAACGGATTGAATATTCTATTAAAAAAAAGTTACCTATTATGCATCGCTTTTCGTTGTCATAATGGAGGGAACGTTACACATTTATACAGTAAATGGAAGAAACAAGATGAGCACATTCCTATTCTTTTAGCAAGATCGTTTAACTACCAAGTTAGATACTAGGAGGATCCTGAGCAACTTGGTCGTATGGTAGAAAAAATATCTCATGCCAACCCAATGACTGTATTGTGTACCATAGTGCATTAGATTGAAGCTTATAAGGATATGATTATTCATGTTGTGGATGCCTTTAAGTATTTAACATAGATTGAATATGATGTACTAGAGTATGTTGTAATAAAGTGCCTTGCTCAAGGAGGGTGTGAAAAACTAAAAGAGGACGGTCTTAACTTATCAGACTAGCTACAATCATTGGCATCATTTTGGGGTCACTTGTGCAAGAAATATCCATTAATGGAGTTGGGAGGCATTTTCCAATATCTTGTTAATAAAACTTGAGCGAGGAGAGGGTATCGAGCTTGTTCTCCTACAGGAACCAATCCAATAATTAGAAAATGTCCAATATATAGATAATATGAATGAAGAACAATTAGATACAATTTCTAGTAGTAAAACTATTCGATATCAAGCTACATCTTTCAGGATTATGAGAAATAATGAGGCCTTAATCAATTATGTGAGCAAACTAAGAGATGATTTACTTCCAAAAGATGAGTCAAAACTAGAGTGCCTCTATTGTGTAGTGTAGCTTGTTTTCATCAAGGATAATGCACCACACATAAAGATGGCCAGCGAACAGTTTGACAAGTGTCATGGCACATTTCTTCAGAATGTGGAGTTCTTGATTATTGAAATTACACTTATTACAACATATGCTCAAATGATACCTACATTGGATGATCTTACACATAAGTACCACCTTGATCCAAAGGTGACTTTTATAATATATATAGGCCAATTATGTGCCTATTCAATCCTTGTAGAGGGTATGAGATTTGTTGGTCTATGGATATGTCCAAAGCATTGGTTCATTTAGGTGATAGTAAATATATGGAGCATTGTAATTCATCCTCTAAGATGGTTATGTATCTCGAATCAAATTGTAATTCTATCATGCGGTCAGAATTGTTTGGAACAATTCATTTAATGTTTCCATCAAAATCTTGGAATAGTCTTTCTCCAGAGTGTTATGTTACATTTTGGGGACATACATTGTATGATTTATATGTTCCTAAAAAATGATGTGAATCATATGTTCCTAAAAAATTATATGAATCAAAGATTGCTAGGCAACATACTTCTCTTAAATCTCTCGAGGAAATCTTTGACAATTCTCATAGTGCTATTGCTAAGGAAAGGATTTAAGAGGTTCTTCTTGTTGGACTAGTTGGTGGAACAAATTATCAATTGCTTGAGGTTGTAGTTAATGCTCCTAGTGGTGATGCTTGGGACAATAAGTGGTCAATATACTCTTGTTTATGATGTTAGCCGAGATGGTAATTCCTGAACACTTGAAATAAAATTTTAGTGGTATAGCAAGTGATTGTAATAGCATGCCATAGCAGGGATCATGACATATCCATGTTTTAGGAATGATTGGAATCACTTTGTGTTCTTGGACATTATTGGTATTAAGTGAAAAAACTGATAATAGAGAACAAGATTCTACATAGAAGAGGCACAAACAAACTAAGTCATCAGCATTGCATTCCAAAACCTTGGAAAGGAAGCTCAAGTTAGCAAAAGAAAGGAAGGTTATCCAATGGTATTGCCCCTTGACATAGTTTAATTAATGAAGTTTTATCAATTTTGAGGGTTTTAATATCAGGACATCAACAATATATATCTTTTTTTCATGAGGACATGAAAAATATCAGGCGTGGGAGAGATGTATGGCCTCTAAATTGATACCATTTTCATTTTCAGTAAACCATTTTTTCCTTATAAAAACCACACCTTCCACCAAAATTACCATCCTTTTCATCACTATTTACTCTAAAGGTCATTCAAGGGCTCATAAGTTAATTTCATGAATAATGCTTCATCCAAAATAAGCAACAGTTTCCAGGTAGTTAGCTTCTAATGCAAATTTTGAGACAGTGAAGGCGAATATAGAAAATCGAAGACATGGGCTTTGTGTAGAAGGGTCCAAATTGGTTACTACTCAATGTGATTTCCAAAATGAGGTACGGTTTGGGATATCTAGACGGTTTTCTAAAGGTGTAAAACCTATATTTTTTGTTATGGTCCAAATTATCAATTGTTTCAAATAGCTAACTTCTAGCGTGATTTTCAAGGAGATGAAGACAAATCTCGAGAAACTAAAACATGGGTTTTTTTTTCCAAAATACAATAAATTGAGTAAAGCATAAGAAATGTCTTGAAATGAGAAATGGTTTAGGATATTTAGATAGATCTTTAACAAGGATTTTCCCAAATTATGTGATGTGCCCATATTTGTAAAAACCCAAAATTATTTTTTAGCAACAACTTGGTTAAATTGGTAAAGATTGTTTTGAGTTGATCCCCACCTCTCATGTATAAATAAAGGTGTGGAGGATATCAATGTAAGTCATAAGTTGCATAGCTGACATTTTTGTATCATATTGTACTATTGATATTACTTCAATAAAATGTTGATGTTTTGAAGACAATTTTTTGTGTATACAATATGCCCTTAGACTAGTAGTCTTCTAATTTAGCTTAAGATTGTTAGATTAAGACTTTATTCATGCAAATTTATATTTATCATTTTATGAAAAAATGAGAAAGTTATTGCTTGTTGGATGATTTTGCAAGTTATTTAGTGAAGCAATGGAGCTATAGCGAGGTCAAGCAAAAGTCATTAGATACTTGGGAAAACCATCCCAAGTTAGGCATTATCCTTCTTCATTCTCTTATTTACTTTTGAAAGAATGTGTTAGTCTTAGGTGAAATAAATCCATTGATATCCCTTTTTTTATCATTGAATTTCACCCATTAAGTGAGGGTTTTATTTATTATTCATAGGTATATTTCCCTATAACAAAATTGGCTACTCCACTACAAAAATAACTTAGAGGTATTTCCTTAGTTTTCTAGGTGTTTTTTTCTTCTATTCATCTTAGGAAGTTTCTATAGACTCTATAGTGTGCACAAATAAACATTTAGAGCATGCAAGCCCACTTAATTAAGTTTCGAGTGGTTATTTTGTTGAATTTATTTGTTTTTCCTTGTGATCGAGAGTGTTCCTAGAAATAGTCGTAGATGACCATAAGTTACCATCACAAAAGGCACGACCATAGTCCTTGTTCACTTTTTTTCTATACAACAACGCTCAACCATTCCTATTTGACCATTATTTGTTGTATAGACAGGCGTGATCGAGTCCTATATGTGAAATTTTTAAATTTTTTCAACCTATACCTATTTCATTGAGTGTTTTTATCTTTGAAGAGTTAGTGGTGATCATTGGTTGGCCTATGCCTCTTAGGTATTTTAATTTTTATCTCATTTGAATTGGAAAATGGTTAACAAATATCTAAAAATATCTTGAAAAAAAAATCCATCTTGGTAGTTTTATTCAGGAGTGATTACTGAATTATTATTTGAAAAGTGTGAAAAAAAAGGAACCCCTTGCTCTCTTCTAGTTATATAGTGTTCATCGAAAGGAAATGAAAATCACATTTTCTTGTACTTTTATTGCCTTAATAAATTCACTTAATTGAAATATTTAAGAACACCACCAAAGTTCATTCCATACCTTGAGTAAACAATAGACATTAAAAGTAATGTTAACCTCAAAAGAATTAGATTTTTTCTTTATAAAAAACACCTTTTAGTCTAATTTCTAGGGACTTGGTATAGGGTTGGAGAGTTAATTATGCAAGGCCACATAACCAAACTAGGAGTTGATTAATGATAGATGAATCCATTAGTAGTAAGAAGCACTTGTCAAAAAATCACATCTAATACATGTATCAAACACTATGGTCAAGTTGAGCAAGTAGGGAAGATTATCCCCCCTCTTCATGTTTGGTGGGTTTGATAGAATGTACGAGGGTTCTGGATTGAAGTGGAAAGTTCATGGGGTGACTCCACTTTTATTTAGAGATTTTGAATGAAGACTTAGTCATGTATTCCCTGTCGATACACATACACTTGAATTATTATTGTTCTCCCATTTGTCGATTGTGAAGTGGTAAACTTAGTTGGTTTTCATAGGGTATCACATGGGTGATTGCAAGTGGGAAGTCTTGTCACACATGAGGTAGATGCATAATCTCCATTTCAACTCCCATGGAGGGTGCTTGTCTTCATGAGGGTACTTGGACCTTGGTATATTGTTGCATGAATTGTATTGTAACTATCTCTCACACCTTCACTAGTTGGTCATGGGACTTCATAAATGTAGGATGGTTTTTGGAAGGCCCCTTTAAATGTAAGTTGCTTGTTTGTTGGAGCTTATAGATTTACTGGGGTGTGATTTTTGTTCAATTGTGTCTAGTTGGCCTTAGTTTTTTTTCTTTCATTTAAAACACATATTTCACCATGGATGACCAACCTCCTCATTTCTCTCATAGGCAATGGGGGTTTCCTCCAAAATTAAGGGAACCATCAGCCATCAAGCAGTGACTATCCACACCGAACTATGAAAATATAATTATTGAGACTCACACATCAAATTTAGAGGATTTGAACACGTAGATATTGAAGTCACTCACAAAAATATTCCATTTAATTTTAAACCCCCTTTGATAAATCCTTTGGAACCTTTACTTGTTTAGTTGGGTGGACCTCATTTTGGTGACCCTTTTTCCTTTTTAAGTAGTTCTCACATGATGTTAGGGGTCAGTGGGTGATCCACTGTGAGAAGAATTGTTCCTGCTTCTCCCAATGTGTTAGGAGGATATATAGTTTCCGCCTCCATATCACCAGTTAGTGGGATAACTACTCCCACTTCTATGCCTTAGGCATAAGGTGTTCCCTTTTGGGGAATACCATTGGTCACATCTCTTCCTTCCACCAATTTACCTATACTTAGTATACCCACTATGACTACATAAGTTCTTGTGTCTGGGTTCATTTTTGGTGGGGGGTAAATCCTTGGTTTCAATGCCAGTAGTGATTTCCCCCTCTATCTAATATACCCATAGGTAGTTCAGCTACACCTAATGTAGGTTTTCCTTTTGGTTGGAAACTTAATCCTGGGCTTGGCCTAGCATTCAATGTGTATACTATCACTAGGGGTATAAATTCCCCTAGGGGACGTAGAATGGTGGGATCTATGATTTAATTAGGATCACAAGGCTCATCATTTATTTATCACAATACATTTTCCAACACTTGGTTTCCATTCTTGCCTACCTTGAACTTATCAGTTTTATCCCACTGGACAAATGACCCCATCAAGCATCAACACACATGGATAGTTATTGTGCTAAGAGACGCTCTACAGCCCAGTATGGGGGAGAAGTTGTCACGTGATGTTAGATGTGATGTTAGATTTCAAAGATTCCAAAATTTTCAAAAATTTAAAGTCGACTCAATTAAAATCTTAATTAAAAAAATCGGCTGAATTAATAAAAACAAAAATAACACACGCTATTATATATATATATATCATATTTACTATTACTTTAGTAAATTTAAAATTACTTTAGCATTTACTATTACTATTACTATTTATATTTATTATTACTATTATGTCTATTACTTTAGTATTTATTATATACTATTACTATATACTTTAGTATATTTTCTATTACTACTAGCATAGATCCATCTTAACCCCGGATCTATCAAGAGTCGAGAGGGATCAAATATCTCGAGATGCAAATATTTAACCTTTTTCTCAAGTTTTTCACTCTAAAAATGTTTGCACCTCGAGAGAATTGATCCCTCTTGACGCTTAATAGATCCTGGGTTAAGATGGATCTATGTTGGTTCCTATGAAATTACTATTAGACATACCCAAGTTTGAAAAAAAAAAGTAGAGTATCCTTATACCCATGTCATGATTTTCCACCTATTGTGTTCATCCAACTCCTTAGTGGATGATAGTGTTAGATTGCATCTTTTCCAGTGAACCCTAACTAGGAGCACAGCAAAAATGGTGTGTTGAGTTACAAGGTGCTTCATTTAATCATTTTTTGGTCCTTGGCGATGGCATTTTTTACCCATTTTCAACTTCCAATCCATTAAGAAACCAAAACTAAACTCTTGACATATTTATATCAAAGTACCTCCACTCATGTTTTCAATCATATCCATGAGTGGATAAGGTAGTGTAGGTTCATCTGAGTTGAAATTTTGCACCAATTTGAAGTAGATTGGTTTGTTAAGTCTGTATTGTTGAATATCACCAAGAATGTAGATATGTTAAGAGATTTAAGTGAATAGAAAGTTATGTTATCAGTCTGGCACATTGTATGATTTGATACTCCATGCCCCTTAATCGTTAATAGATCCTCCAAAGCCTACCTGGGGACCACATTCCAATGGTGTGATTAGTTTCATTTCCCACACTTTTTTCGGCCAGTCGGCAGGTCAAATGGGTTAGATGAATATATCTTCTAATCCTCCTACAACTATTCCAACAACAAAAAAATTCCCAGCCACTACCCAAACCTTCGATGTTCATTCAATACAATCAACAAATTTGAAGAATTCTCAAAAACCTAGAGGTAAAAAGAAGAAAAGAAGAAAAATTATACTCTTGGGAAAGATATTTAAGTGAAGAGCAAGTTATATTCTCAATATGGAACATTGTATGAGTTGATACTTCATGCCCCTTAACTATTAATAGATCCTCCAAATACTACCTGGGGACCACATTCTAATGGTCTGATTGGTTCCATTTCCCACACTTTTGTTGGTTAGCTGGCATGTCAAATGGGTTAGATGAAAATATCTTCTAATCCACCTAAAACTATGCCAATAACACAAAATTCCTCAGTTGCTACACAAACCTTCGATGTTCATTCGATACAATTGACAAATTTGAATAATGCTTAGCAACCTATAGATAAAAAGAAGAAAAGAATAAAACTTGTATTCTTGGGAAAGAAGCGTTCCCTACTTATAACACTAGTATGTGAGGCAATAATGAGCCAATTAAAATGATATTCCGCTATAATATATGCATTGGATATCATCCTACTCATAAGTGTCCTCATATAGATGACATTCATCAATACTTAGCCTAGAAGAATGCCAAACAACAACCTGTTATCCTAACGAATCATTTTTCACCGCAGCAGAAAATAATAGTTGTGATGAAACCTACACCTTTCAAGGGAGAACACATGGATATCCCTCGTAAAGGGGAAATATCATGAATGTTAAGATCTACATGTGTGACCAAGAAGTTAATATTCTTACTAGACCTCACAATTATTACAGTATTGGGTGTGGTCCTACTGATAAGGATCCATCTTCATACCATCCAGGTGGCTCTCTTTGGATAGAGAAGCCATCCATTGATACAGTTCTTCTCCCCCCCAAAGGTGTCTTAATAAGGTCTATGCACAACCACAATGTTCAAGCCACTCACAATTACAAAATTGTTGAGTATTTGGCTCAAGTACCTTGTGTTATGTATAACCTAGAGGTCCTTCAGATATTCCCTATGCCACAAAAAGCATTGTTGACCACAATTAATGGAATTGATCCCTCGGATACTCGTCTGATTATATTTGAAATTGACAAAATTCGGCCTAGGCCTCCCCACGAGATTGAACCACTTAATTTGGGTGAAAATTGAGACTAGGGCATGCATTTTACTCTAAAGAAATTTTGACTTTAGATTGACATGAAATCCCAAATCTAGGTGCCTGAAGTCAACCTCTCATGCTCTTAAATTTCACTTTAGATGACATAGGAAAAAATGTGTGTGTGTGTGTGTGTGTGTGTGTGTGTGTGTGTGTGTGTGTATGTATCCATCGTACAAATTATAAAACAATTTTAGGTGCTACAAGGAAGCTTGGGCGTGCATTTTAATTTCGTTACTTAGTACAATTATGACCTTCCAATTTACAAGGCAAACTTTGCATCTTTTGCACAACGACCATTTTTAAAATTGCAATTGAAAAATTAACAACACGATCAGGTTTAATATGATAAACCACACCCCCAACAACTTGCACAACTCAAATCTATGGTATAATAAAATATTGAGTTAATTTTTACAAACAAGTTGTGCATTTCTAGGGTTTTACTAAGCATCTCTTGCCTATTTTTGCACAACAGAGTCTTTTATGACTGCAAACAAAAAACTAAGTATATAGGATTATGTAAAATTACTTAAAAACTCGTTTACATTTTGAACCACTCAAATTGAATGATTTTTCAAACCTGTGGGTGTATTTTAGTGTAGCCTAGAATGCATTTTGCACGAAGGCGAAATTTGCCCTATTTGTCCTACACAACAATTTTTGGTATTTTTCTATAGCAAAGGGTTTTAAGTTTCCAATTGCACAAACATAGATATAGATAGATGTACAAATTTTCTAATGATCCCCATATACCTTCCTCTAGCATCAATGAATTTAAACTTCCAACCCCAAGCAATCCACTTAAATCGCTAACTATTTTATCCCCGTTTGACATTGTCTCTTATAGGAGGAGGATGTCAGTCTTATTCACATCAATAACCCTTTTCAAGGCTCATTTTTAGAAGGGGGTGATTGAGCCCTGATAATTAAAGGTTATATAGATCCTAAGGAACCCTTAGTAGGGGCATTGTCCACTCTAACAAACCCTTCCATCATCAACTATTTACCGAACATAACCTCTTTCACAAATCTATTTTTGAGCCAAATAAATGGACTTATTGTCTCTTCTTGGTGCCAGGGTTCCCCTTCAATAGTTTATAACTAACCCCCATTCAATTTCCCCCTCTTATCCATACCTTCTAATTTTCATGTAGGTAGATTCAGACATTATTATAAAGAAGCATTAAATATCTCTTAAAAATTGTAGAAAAACACTAAAGATCACAACAAGAATCAAATATAAGAAAAGTATGAGTCAAAATGGTATTGATATTCCATTAAATCATCATAATAGTAGGATCTTTACATGACAAACATCACAGTTACAGTCTCCCTTACAAAACTAGTCAACAAAGTGAAATACAGATCCCACACCTTTGTTCTCTCCGAAGATTCCTCCTAATCTCACTCTGACAATCCTCTCCTTTTCTATCACTCTACTTACAACCTTTGTATCATTGGATTTCAACAAAAAATGCCAAAAAAGTAGAACATTTAGAAAATTCCTATATATCTATATGATCCCTGTGGGGACAACCTCAACCCATACGATGGTTACATAAGTTGGTCATAATGTATTTACAGGTCCTTGAGTGAGTGGTTATAGTGAGTGGTTTCAAAAACATGCATATGCGATCTGCATTTGACGATGGGGTGCCACGTGGCCCTTGTGGTAACTGTCAAATAGGAGTCTGAATGCCAACGATGATTGGACTCCATCAAAAGGCCGATGAATTTCGGGGCACCAAGAAAAAAAAATTGATAATTACTTAGTAATGTCCGATGGTATGATCGATTTTATCTGTATCGTCGAAACTCTCGACCAGAATTCAACACCATGTGTAGTAGTGTCATGAGGATGAACATTATACATGGCTTTGCATGTCAATGACATCCACCCCATGAAGTAAACCCCAATCCATACCATTATCATTGCACATACCCCTTGATGGTTTTCCCTAGAACACACCTCTTGGTCTGAGTACTGGCACAAGTAATAAAGGGTAATGATGACCCTCTCATACCTACACTTGGAAAATTGTATAATTTTGTAATTTAGTGTGAATTTTGAAGAGGATATTTTGTGAGATCTATCTAATGGATTTTTTACTAACATGACTCATTTTATATGTTGTGTTTGGATTATGTACCTCACCTCTGGTCTTCATGATGCATCTTGGACCCCATGAGTCCCCTCCTTAGGTGACGATTGCACATGATTGGTTGAAACTTAGATCCTTTGGATGATGTTGAGGGGATATTACCCTACTTGTATGTATTTCATCCCCATCACTTGAGAGAGGCCATTTGGCACTCATAGGAGGACGTTGTGGATTTTGATCATATGGCTCCAATCACGAGACCCCCTATCACACGTGGACATGACCTTGAGGTCATTTATGAAGGGACATTGTTTGTATGACTAGAATGACTTGATGGTATGTTTCACTGTCCATGTTAGACCTTTTCTTGAGGACGTTGCACTTGGAGAGATGATGTGGTGCCTTTCCATGGATGATGGCACCCTTTGATGATGGGATGTTGCACCTCTTGATGATTAGCACCTTGAGATGATGTTTTGGGGTTTCTTGATGATGGCATGGCACCTTGATGATGGTACATTACACCTTTTGGAGGTGAATTTACACTTGCAGGATGAAACATTGCACCCCTTGGGGGGAACATTTCACTTTAGAGCCCTTTCACATGCATTTTTACCTATTTTGAGGGCGTCCAACTTCAAGAGAAATTATCTTTTGAAAAAATACCCAAAATTCCTCCAACTTAACGCCATTAGATGTATAATGGGAACGTCATTTTTTAAAAGTGATCATAATAGAAATTCAAACAAAAATTGACATGGTTATGGTTCTTATAAAATCTGTCATGAGAAGATTATCACGAATTTTTTACCACTCATGGGACACTTTTGGAGGAGGTTGTTACACCTTTTAAGGAGGTCATTCCACCTTTTAGAAGTCCATTCCACATTTTAAGGAGGATGAATTGGAACTTGAGGAGAGTTTACTTGAGTTAGGGAGCATCTTTGGGGTTTTTTTGACTCATTCACTCATGTATCATGTATTTTTTTATGTACTTTTTCCTTATCTCTAGGATTTGAGAAAGATAAAGGAATTTTTTTATGTTGTTAGGGATTTTCTTATGTGGTAAGGGTGATATATCTCTCATATAAATAAGAGAAGCACTTCTCACTTGTAAAACATTGCTACTCGTGGAGATTTACTACTACATGTCTACCTCTACTTGTCTCTTTCACAGAGACTGGTAATGTTTATGGATCTTCTACTACTTGGATGACATGGAAACTATGGCTTTTATGGATGGAGGATTTTTTTAGTAAGTATATTATTATCATCTTATGTTTTTTTTGATCATGCATAGTTAGATTGATGTTTTTCTCAAGTGGTGATTCTTCATCCTCTTTTGATCATTTTTAAACAAACCCTATTTGCTAAACCCTTTGAAGGTTTACTAGTGGAGTAATATTCATATTTCAACCCTTTAGAGTATTGCTTAGGGTTAGTAGTGGACTACCTCTAAATTATACCCTAAAATTATGCACTTAATGCTCCCAAAGAGAGACTTTTTTTTATCGCATATGCCCATAGGAGTAGGCACTAATTTCTAATTCATAATAGTCAATCAAATTTTCTGAATTTTACTACTTAGGGTTATGGTTTTAATTTCCTGCAATTTTTACTTGTATCCATATAAACCTAGATGTTTAGGGTTGTTTAGGCATGTTATTTCCCTAATCTCATCATTAAAACCCTAAAATAATTGTATGGAATATATTATAGCCATCTAGGGAAAAACATATAGGGTTTTAGGGATGATTTTTCTAATTTTTTAGCAAATTAAACCCCAATTTAACCTAGGATTTACCCTTACATTTTATTATATCATTTTATGATCAAAGGGTAATACTTTACTAGTGAAAATTGATTATCAACTGTTGTTATAAAATTATTATGTCTAAAAATTGATTGGTTTATCGTTGTTATATATTCACTATTGTTGAAAAGCAGATTTAATACTATTGAAAATTATGTATTCTACTATTGGAATAATCCCTATACAATTAGAGACCATTTATTTTGTTGTTGTAATTTTCTTCTTACTGCTAGTGTCACTAGTTTATTGTTGATCATTCATGAATTTCTTCCAATTTTCACTTCATCCTTAGACTCTTTCTTCAGTCCTAGTGTTTGGGGGTACTACTAAATTTGTATTTGACTTGGAAATCCTCTTCTCTTGGTCTAAACCCTCTACACTTTAAATATGGAAATTGTCTTATCTCGCTATCTTTTCCTTCACTTCTTCCATCATTATCTTATTAGTAGTATTAATAGTCACCCCAGGGGGGGGGCTAGACTTGATTGTGTCTTGCCTAGGGATTCTTGGAGGCTACTAGGAAAGCCTCCCTTGTGTTGGATACTACTCCTTCACTAAAGAGAGGGAAGTTTTTTCCTAGGTGACAGTGGTGACATCTTCCATGTTCCACTTGTCTTAGTGCCCTGTGAAAGTTTTGCACTTGGTTTTAGATTGTGTGGTAATAGGTTGTCAAGTGAGTATAGAGATAAATCTAGTCCAAGTTACAAGCCTACTAGCACCTGCCAAATATTCAAAGACTTCCAACATTTTTAGGTTGTCATACCTCCCTACACTCAAGCCCCATAAAATTTCATTGAATCTCCTAGGTAGGCTTGTTGACCGCTCATTGTTTTTACACATCACCTTTCTTTCATTTTAGCCATCTTTGAAATATAATTTATATCGTGTTTAAAGGTATTCAAGTAGAGATTGGGTACTAGCCTTCATTACCTTCAAATCATTTGTCATGTCATTCCCATTTTACTGTATAGCTTGGAGTTTTTTATACTTTTCTAGGCCCATTCTTATTTGTTGGATAAGCCTAGTCGATTGATCAACTAGGTTGACTAGTTGACTTAGTATTGCAATAGAGTATAATATAGTGGAATCTTGCATTTTGTCTTGAAGTATACCTTCTAGTTTTGTTACTATGAAACCATATAGATGGTAGAGCTTGTCCCCTTTGTTTCAACGAATATTACCTATGAATGTATTTCTTAAGGTTGTTGGCAAGGTTTTACTAGCTCTTAATGGAGAATTCATTGGTATGCCCTTCAAAGTACCCATGCCAAATATTTTAGTAGTTGATCTAACTTGAGTTGAGAAGTATGGTACTCATGATGAGATTAAGGCCGCCATTACATTTAAGTCGTCTCACATACCCCCAAGAGAAGGATTGATATATACAATCTCTAATAGGAATGAGACATATATACAATCTCTAATAGGAATGAGACTAGAGGTTGTGCATGTAATTCAAATTGAGTATTGTGAATTTTGTATTGTATGGAGAATTATAAGGAAAAATTGAAAGGAATTATTGGCTACATAGAGGAAAAAATCCATTGGAGACAATCGGTATGGTGCAAATTTGTCCTACATTCAATTCATTTATAGCCCACTCTTAGTATGCTTTAGTCGTGATATTCACTGACTTATTCATCATTGTGGATCAAGCATATTTAATGCAAATGCCAGCATAGTACCAAGTAACAATTTTTTGAAGTGTCATTGTGTGTGTATGTGTGTATACATTTGGGTAATACATTTATGGGATTCCATACATTAACATATTTTGACTAGATGTTGTAATTTGGGAAGCTTTCATTTCTTTTGTCATACTTAAATGTACTATAACATTTTCATTCTCTAAAATACTTCATTGTGTATTGTCTTTGAGTGCATGTTATTTAGAGTTTGTCTTTTATCACTACTATAGCTAACTCGTAATATACCAATCATTAGGTCATGAGAAAATTTTGAAATGAGATTGTAATATTGGAAGAAGTGAGGAAAATGGATAGAACATAACAACAAGAGATAAAAGATGATATTGTGGGTTTACAATAAGGCCAAGCTTCTGATAGCATTTATGATTTCCATGGTATAGTTTTTATCAACTAAACCAACTCCATGTATTTTCTTTGCAACAATAACCCCTCATCTACAACCTCAATACTATTCAATATTCTATTTCTTTTGAATTTTATAATTTTTATGATCTCTATTAAATTTCCACATAAATATTTTGTATTAAATTTCCCCACAATATATTACCTTTAGGTAGGAATTGCATTTTCATTGCTATTTATTTTGTATTTATATAAATGGTCATCCTTTCTTCTTTCACACTTGCACATACTCTTCTTTATTCGTTATGTGATTTTTGTATTATGTTATATCTTGATTATTATGATGAGTTTTGTTTAAAAAAAAATACTTCTTTCACACTTTTTTCCAGGGAAAAAAATTCGCTCAATTATATTAAAAAGGCATATAATTTTTTTACAATATCAAGGCTTCTCCAAGAGAATAATATCCCCAAAAACTTATACAACTTCAGAACTTTTTAGAAAAAGTATTTGCCAAAACCGTCCAAAAGAGACAGTCATCACAAGACTAATATTGGGGCCCAAAACTAAATGCTTTCAGTCCTTCTCTAAAGAGTTTTTTGAAACTTCAATGAAGGAGAAAACAAAAAAAAACTATTTCATAAAGATAGGGCTAGACTCTAAAAAACCAAAATACAAAAACAGAGAAATCACAATCCTCTCAAAAGATTGTGAAGACTAGAAGCTTGTCCTTTCATCCTAGTGGATTTTGAAAAGTCTTTCTGGACTAGTTGCTCTATTTGACCATTTTTGAAGATGAAGAAAGCCTTCATTAACCTCCAAATATTGCTTTGATAAGAAGTCAGCCTCCATGTTGAAATTTCTATAGATATGTTGAAAAGCTAAATTGTGAAAACTTCCCGCCAGCTTTATATTTCTAGCTTTCCACCCCTCCAGAATACCCACCTGTAAACTGCCTTCTTTTTTCATCTAGTCAATGACCACTTTTGAATCACCTAATAAGTGAAGATCAAGAAGTTTTAAAAACTCAACAATCCAAAGTGTTTCCCAGGCCCCCATTAGCTCCGCTTTTGTATTGGTACCTTTGCCACAATTTAGTTTCCATTTGTAGACAATTGCCTTTTGAACTTTTATAATTCCCCCTGCTCCACACATACTTCCATCTAAATTTGCAGCCCCATCAAACCATGCAAGTGTAGTATTCAGATCAACATCGATCATAATATCATTTGGAATCTTTTCTTTTGGATTAGTAGTCTTGCAGAGGGGATGAGCAAGGATCTTGTAAAGTACTATCTTCACCGATGGGTTGGTATCTCCAAACAGAGTTTTATTCCTCTCTTTCCAAATATACCATATCGCATAAGCTGCTAAAAAAGAATGAACCGATTTATCTTTTGTCCAGTTCATCATATACTCCACAAGATTAACCCCCATCCAACTCCTTTTTAAATTTAAATCATGTATAAGAGCATCCCATACAGCCATAGTAAATGGACAAGTAATAAAAATGTGATTTGAAGATTCATTATCCTCTTTACACAACGAGCAGTATCCAAGTCCTTTCTAGCCTCATTTCTGAAGAATGACCCAGGTAAGAATTTTATCTTACATAGCCAACCAAGCAAAAACTTTGACCTTTAGCTAGATTTTCCACTTCCATAACTTTTGTTTCCATGAATCCACTTTCATTATTCCTTTCTCGGAGATGATACTAAAGTAGATATTCGTTGTCATGGGAAAACCAGAATGGTCACCTCCTATCCAAAAGAGTGAGTCCTTTTTTTCATGGATTAATACACTTGAGGCTGAGAGAGAACTTCTATACTCATTCCATTCTTGTGCTACGTCTCCCATTAAGTTCAGTTCACTACTGCTGAGCCAGGAAGAGAGTAAATCAAGATCGTCAGACTCCTTATAAACCTGTTCTAGAGAGGAAATATTTTGATCCTTTAGAGTCTCCAACAGAGAGTTTGAAATGTAAGAACAGTCCCCCAAGACCAAAATTCTGTCCTTACCCAAGTGTATAGAATGCCCATCTCTGGGAAGCCAACTCAAGCCATGTAGAATAAAGAATAAAACTTTTAAAATTCCTAACCAGATTCGAGACAAACCAAAATTTTTAAAAGTCTTACTTCTGAGCCAATTAATGATCGAAGTCTGAGTAAGATATTTGTCTAGGATAACTCGGTGTCAGATGCCTTCCCCCATAAGAACTCTCCAACAAGTACTAGCTACTAGGGACTTACTTAAATAAAAAAATATTAGGGATTCCCCATCCCCCAAAGGAAAGAGGGAGAGATAATCTTTCCCAATTATAAAGATGCATCGCATGGGGGACACCATTTCTTTTCCAAATGAAATTAAACATATGGTTTCTAAGGATTTTAAGAATCGATCCCAAGACAACCGCTAGTGACATCTAATAAATGGGTTGACTCGAAATCATAGCTTTCAAGAGTGTTAGACGCCCACCTAAAGAGAGCCACCTATAACACCAATTATTTATCTTCATCTCCACTTTTTTAATCAACCAGAACCAATCCTCCAAGCGTGAAGCTCCAGCTTTCAAACAAAATCCAAGATATTTAAAACCCTGTTCTAACTCAAGAAAATCATAAGGAAAGAGGGCTCTGAAAAGTAGCAGCTCCTATTTTGTCAGCCCCAATTGATGGAACGTAGACTTTGATATATTTATCAAGAGCCCTGAAGTCAAACTAAAAAGTTTGAGAACTTTATCTATTTCCCACCATTCTTGTAACGTAGCACCTGTCATTATAATAACATCATCCACAAAAAGAATATGAAGAATTTTAATAGAGTTTGATACTTGAATACCTGTCAATAGACCTTCTCTTTGTTTTTCTTTGAGTAATAAACTCAGACTTTCCATCACCAGGATAAACAAGAGAGGTGAAAGGGGGCATCCTTGCCTCAAGCCCTGAGAACTTTTGAAAAAGTATGTTGCTTCACCATTAATCAAAATAGCATAAGAAGAAGAAACCACACAACTCATTATCTAGTTCTTCATTTTAACATCCAGTCCAATTTGTAAGAGAAGAATGTGCAAGAGATCCCAGTTTACACAATCATAAGCTTTCTGAAGATCTAGATTTAAGAGCAAAGACTTTGACTTTTTCTTGTTAATGCTATGGATACATTCATGAACTATGCTAATCACATCTTGTATTTGTCTTCCCTGCAAAAAACCTAGTTGTTCTTCCAATAGAAATATGGAAAGAAAAGGTTTAATGTGATTTGTTGTAATCTTTGATATAATCTTATAACTAATATTACACAAAGAGATCGGCTGAAAATTGCCAAAAAGACGAGGCTTGTTTACTTTTGGGATTAAAGTAAGGAAAGTAGAATTTAAAGCGCCTGGAATAAAACCCAAAAGTCTAGACTCTTCAACCATATCCAGAAGATCATCTCCCACCAGATCAAAGAAGTGTTTGAAAAATTCCACAGTCCAACCATCAGGGCCAGGGCTCTTGTCTACTTTTAAACTAGAAATAATAATTTTCAACTCGTCTTTATCCATGGGTTTATAGAAAAACTCTAAATCTGAACCAGAAATCACATTCGGAAAAAGGGTAGCCACCTTTATTTGATCATGCTGACTAATATCCATCTGCTTATTATAAAAATCTTTAAAATAATTAGTAGCTACTTGTTTAAGATTTTCCTGGCCCCTGTGGACAGTACCCTCCTCGTCCTGAAGTTCCCAGATGAACTTATTATTTCTCCTATAGCTTGCAAAGTTATGAAAGAATTTAGTATTTAGGTCCCCGCTCTATATCCAGATGGCATAGATGTGATGACACCACTATTCCTTAATATCCTTTAAAATAATATTTCTTTCCTTTTCTAAATCTTTTAACGAGATATCTTTTAAATCCTGACAAAGACCCTCCAACAAATTAAGAAATCTATAAGAGATTTCTTGTTCCATACTAGAAAGCCTAATAGTTTTGAGACTGTTATGAATCTTGAGCCAGCTTTTTGTATTCTTCTTTAGGTCTTTTAACTTCCAAACCATCCTCTTATGCTTACAAGATACAAGGGATCATTCCAAAGTTTGTAAACTAAGGTAATAAAATCTCTTTCTGACCGCCAAACTGGATTAAACTTGAGAGGAATTGCTTTATACACAGGCGGTACCTCCAGTTGAACAAGGATAGGTGCATGATCAGAGATAAAAGGGAACTCAACCCAAGATCTAAAAATACCACTAGATAACACTAAATCTTCGGAAAGAAGAAAACAGTCCAATCTCTTTGCAATGAAAGCTTCACCCACTCTGCCATTCCTCCACGTATGAACTAGCTTCCCAAGCTAGATATCAATAAGATTATTAATACTAAAATGATTTGTGAAGAAAGTATGTAATGTACCAAGATTTTCACGGCTTCCCCAGCTTTCTCCAGCATTCAGAGTCAAATTCAGATCTCTGGCTAAAATGAGATTTTTCAAAGAGAGCAAGCCTGAGTTCTCTACTTTTTCCCAAAAATACTTACGCTAAGAGCACGGCCCGTAAGTATTAAGAAAGTTGTAAAATATTTTAGAAGACAGACAGTAACATATCAGTAGAATACCACCATAAGTTAGATAAGGTACCAAATTAAATAAAGAAGTATCCCAAGCAGTAAGTAATTCTCTGGAGGTTCTAGTTGAATTGACCGCACAGACAAGCCACTTCAGTCTCAACAATTGAAAGAAACATCTCGCCTTGTTAGCATTAACTAAAGTCTCCTGAAGAAAAACATTATTTGGACGAGTTCTATCCAAAACATTACGAACTGAGGCCAATTTTAGGATGCCTTCCGTCCCTCTCAGATTTAGTGAGAGAACTAACATCACTTAGTTCTTTCCAAGGCCTTCAATTCTCTAAGGGCCTTACCATCAGTAGGAAGAGTAGGAGTCAGAACAACTTTTAGTTTAGAATTGGACTTTTTCCTGGCACTACGAGTTTTAAGAGGGGAGAGCTCAATTCCTAGCCCTGTGACCAGGAAAATTCCTTCCCCCCTTCAGTAACCGATACAGTAGAAGTATTGGCTTGTCCACATTCAACACCTGGGTCAATGGGTTTTTTCTCGAGGAAAGTAGATAAAGGGATCGAAGATTCGCTTCTATGTAGGAAGGGGATAAACGAATCTAGAATAGCAAAAAGTGTAGAAACATCCTCCTCAGGTTCCCTATATCCATGTAGTGAGAGATGAGAGGCTTGCAAAGGTTGGGTAAGTTCCTGACTATAACACGTCTCATGAGAGGAGGAAGGTTTGGAAGAAGGAAAAACAGTAGTGACAGGATCTTCCTCGGCAAGCAAAACAACAAGTGGAAACTCCTTTTCCAAAGGAGAAGAAAACAAAAGGTTGGAAGGAGACAAAGTGACTAATCTCCCGGACTAAACAAAAATATGTGGGTCTTTTGAAACCTCTACCAAAGGAGCACTTGGCTTAGTGATAGATTTTTTTAGCCAAGTAGAGGAACTTAAAGAGTGACGCTCCAAAATAGACAGAGAATTGAAAAAAGTAGGGCAAAACAGCTGCAACTTACCAAGAGTAGATTCAGTCGACTCCAAAAAATGTTTACAAATTCTATCAGCTCCACCTCCTTCCACTCCATAGAAGCCTATGCCCAAAGAAGGGTCTAGAGGATAAGAGGGACTATCTTGTTCTTCATAAAACTCCTCTTATTCCTTTAAACCTTTGCAGTCTCTTCACAAATGGGACATACTTCTACAAAAACTGCACCTAAAGGGTAGCCCAAGGTAATCTAACTTTTTTTTATGACAGCATCCGTGCCATTCCACCTCCAAAATCTTCAGCAAGCCCTGGTGTACATCCATTTCCACCAGAACTTTTTCTACTTTTCTTTGTGTCGATTCCAAATTCTGCAAATCCACCATAATAAAGCTACCTAGGTTGTTCCCGATAGTTGTCAATGCGCCTTCATTCCATAGATATAGAGGTAGGCCTGGGAGCATTACCCATACGTGTCTTACCGAGAAATACTCAGTTTTCGTACTAAAAGACAGTCACCACCTTTTGAGTAGAAAACTGCTCTTACCATTTAACCATTTCCTACTTAACAAAAGCTCTGCATCCTCGGGTGACGCACAAATAATGCCAACCCATCCTTTTGTTAGAAAAATAATCTCTAGGAGGTACCCTATAAATAGTACCCAAATCCTTTCTAACCAAACCATAAAATTTTCCACAGAAATATTTATGTATACCATTCTTCCAACGAGACCACAGACCGCCATTCTGCATGAATATTCTAGGCCTACATCATATCCCAAAACTAACCTTTCACTTTACGCTTCATCGACCACTGTTTACAATGTTTACAAGATAACTGATTCTTAGGATCATTTCAACGAATGCAAGAAACGCCAATCTGAATAGGAGACCCAGAGATTGTCTTATCCTTTCGATATTTTATACTGCAAGATGGCTCTGTAAGAGGAGGTAGGAATGAGTCTAGGGAAGGTTCAGCTAATTGAGAAGAGATTTCGGAAGACTGGTTAACCGTCACCTGGTTTCCAAAAGGAGAAGATGCACTAGACAAAAGATTCGTAAAACCAGTCGACACTATGTGAGAAGGGTTAGTGGGAAAATCCTTACAAAAATCCTCCAAGGGTTCATTTAAGAGAGAATTTAAATCGATATAGATGGACGATCTATTGCAACACCAAGATAGGGTTTAGGGTTTATGCTTCTCTGATACAACTGCTCGCCCCATTGGGGCACGTGCCTCTAAAGGAGGGAGGGCCGAGAGGCCCTACGTACAGCCAAGCAACAGTGAATGGAAGCATGGGGGAAGGCTCCAAGCGGCCCACCTTCGAACCTCCCCCTGATCTACGATCTAAGTTATTGGCCGAAGGAACCTTCAAAGACAAGGATATGGACATTGATTCAGGGAAAGATCTAGTACTCGCAAGTGCATCAAGGCCATGGCTACCAGGCAAGTGTATCCCACAAGCACCACATGCCCCGAAATACATTGTAATTTCTCCCCACATTAAGGAGTAGAAGCAATATATGAAATATTATGCCTTAGTAGGTAAATTTTTAGGGCTCTGGCCCCTGGAACGGGACCTGGTCAAATGGATACAACACTGGTGGAATCCCAAAGGACATTATGAACTGCAACTAGGCTCCAAGGGTTTCTTCACCATCATCATTCACAACCTCGAGGACCGAAACCGCATTTTTTATGGAGGACCGTATTTTTTCAACTCAGCGGGACTCTTCTTGAGGTTTTGGACAGAGAAATTTAGCCCTGAGACGGAAGGCTTCGCACATGCACTAGTGTGGATGAGACTATATTCCCTACCTCGGGAATTATGGCTGGAGGAGGTTCTTGCGGGCATAGGTAACACCATTGGCGTCTATGTCAAATCTTCATAGGCCACTAAGAAAACATGATACACCTCATATGCGCACATCTGTGTATACCTAAATATAGCCAAGCCGCTCCCAGGATCCATAGTCCTAGAATACCATGATGAGTACTAGTTGCAAACCATTGACTATGAGCATATTCTGTTCAAATGTAGGAAATGCCATGAGCATGGGCATATCTTCAGAGACTACCCCTTCAATGCCACAAGCAAAGAGGGGAATTCAGATGTCGTCGAAGAAAAGGATGGCTTCACTCACGCGCATGGAAAGCGCAGACAAGGAAGAAGAAATCAAGCAACCTAGGCAAGTAAATATCTATCCACCAACAACAAATATGTGGTCCTACAAGATCAACCAGAGAACCCCTCAGACCCCAAATAGGTGCAGACTGAGAAAATACCCCAACAAACAGGCAAAGGGAAAGAGGGATCAATGTCGGAGACAAATCCAAAAATTTCATCAACAGACCCCACAACTCGAATAGAGGATCACCTGGAAACAACGGATGGGGATGCCGAGATGGACCTCGATGAGAAAGAACAAGCAGGTGTGGACCTGGAGCACCTGGAGCATGCATACCGACACCAGAAACTATACACCATACCTCCAAATCAACTATGAAAATTGCACAAGGTCTTCCTTAACTCCTCATCTAGATCCACAGCCAAATCTAGCAAGGGTTTGGGAATACAAGTGAACCAGCCAAAGGATCAGAGAAAATCCTAGAAAGATGAAAAGAGAAGAGGAAGGAAGTCGGCGAACAAGCTCATACAAGATATAGGTCACTCCATGGTGAACTCTGGGCAAATCCACCTCATCTCGAACAACTTTCCCCCTCTCCCCTCCCCCTCCTCCTCATGAAGATCCTCTCCTGGAATATAAGAGGTCTCAATGGGCATAGCAAGCAAAAACTGCTACGAGATTTGATCTTAACAGAGAAACCAGACATAATATTGCTCCAAGAAACAAAATGTGCTACTGAAGACATAGATAAGCTTCTCCCCTACTGTTGGAAGCAAGGGAAAGTGGTATCCACAGCGGTCACAAGAACAGTTGGAGGCCTAGCTGTACTCTGGAACCCGAGCACAACCATTATGGAAACCTTCATCACAACCAAATGGTCTATCATTATCACCTACAAGCTCATCGACTCCAATAAACCTGGCCACCTCTCCAATGTCTACGGACCGGCCAGTACCAGGGATAAGAAAGCCTTCCTCAGAAATATGGAGTACTTGTCTACCTTAACCAAGGATAGCAGATGGATTGTAGGGGGAGACTTCAACCTAATACGCAACATGGATGAAAAAAAAGGAGGAACTCGGCGCTTGGAACAGGAATCCAGCGATTTTCAAAATCTTATAGATAGCATTGACCTCATTGACCTAGAAACCCCCAATGGCACCTTCACCTGGACAAACAGAAGAACTAGAACACATCAAATATCTTACAAACTGGATCGGCTCCTAATATCATACTCCCCACTGTTGGAAGGCACAGCTCTTGAGGAAACCATTTTTGATTTTCATGGGTCGGATCACTGGCCCATTCAGCTATGGCTAGATGTGTCGGCCACCCCAGGTCGGAAACCCTTCAGGTTTGAATAGTTTTGGCTCAGCCACCCGGATTTTCAAGAAAAAATCCATGGGTGGTGGAGGGAGGAAGAGATACCTTATGGCTCCAAGATGTATTGATTCCAGCAAAGTCTCAAGAATCTTAAGAAACATCTTAGACTCTATAATAGGCAAACCTTTGGCAATATTTTCTTTGCCCAAAAGCACATGAAGGATCAAATGAGCATTGTACAAAGACAAATCCGAGAGTAGGGACTCATTGAAGACCTCAAAACCTAGGAAGCAACTTTAATCCAACAACTGGAAGACAGGAAATCCCAAGAAGAGATTATGTGGAAACAAAAATCTCGCATCCAGTGGCTCAAGGAGGGTGACTAAAACACCAAATATTTCCATAGGTCCACCCTTCAGCGGAGGCACACCAATCGAATCATGTAGATAACCTCTAGCAATGGCCAACTCTTCCATTCTCATGAGGATCTAGAGAAGGAATTGGTCACTTACTACAAAGACCTCCTGGCGGAACCCATACAGAACAAATCTCAAGCCATTTCCAAGATTACGCAGCACATACCCACCCTAATCACTCAGGAACATAATGTAGCTCTGCTCAGGCCCATTTCTCTTGAGGAAGTAGATAAAGCACTCCAAGACACCCCCAAAGGCAAAGCTTCGAGACTGGATGGATTTACTAGCGACTTCTTCCATCATTGCTAGAAGATGATCACGGAAGAGGTTTGGGAAATCATCGAAGACTCCAGATCTTCAGGGCAAGTCCTCCCGGCTCTCAATGCTACTTTCCTAACCCTCATTCCCAAAGAGGATAAAATCAATCACCCTAAGCAATTTAGACCCATCACTCTATGCAACGTCATCTATAAACTCCTAACCAAAGTGATCGCTAGATGACTCAAGCCCATCCTACCGCGGATCATTTCTCTAGAGGAATCGGGCTATGTGGAAGGCAGGCAAATATTGGATAGCATCATCCTAGCACATGAAGTGATTCACTCCTTGCAGAAGACCCGTACGCCATGTATGCTCCTAAAAATGGACCTTTCCAAAGCCTATGACAAGTTAAGTTGGGATTACATGCATGCAATGCTCCTAGCCTTTGGCTTCGCCCACACTTGGGTAGAATGGATTCTAAATCTTACCTCCTTTTCTTTCTGTTCTATCCTGGTTAATGGGGTCCCTTCTCATCCTTTTTCTCCCTCGAGAGGAATAAGACAAGGGGACCCTTTATCCCCTTTCCTCTTCATCATCATGGTCGAGGGTCTTAGTCGCTCTATTAATGCTGCCATAGCAAGTAAATCGTTGACTGGTCTACCCCTACACGGTATCTCTCCTCCAATCTCCCACAACCAATTTGTTGACAATACCCTAATGATGGGCTCCCCCACAATAAAGGAGGCTCACTCTTTCCTCTCGATCCTTCAAACATTTTGTGATGCCTCAGGACTGGACTTCAACAAACAAAAAATCCCAAATTTTCTTCTTCAATACACCAGCTTCGATTCAATGTCATATCTCTGAAATCCTGGGTTTCACCCGAAGCTCCCTTCCGTCCAAATACCTCAGCACCCCCTTGCTGGACAACGCCCTAAGGAATAGTTCGTGGGAGCATCTTCTCTCCTCCTTTACTAGAAGGCTTTCTTCCTGGACCTACAGATCCCTCAATCTCCCCAATCGCCTCATTCTACTTAAAGTCATGCTACAAGCCCTACTTTTCTATACTTTTTCTTCTCTCGCAGCCCCAAACTTTGTCCTTACTACCATAAAAAACTTGAAAATGAATTTCCTTTGGCAAGGCCTTAAAACAAGGAAAAAACTAGCATTGATCTGCTGGGATAAACTTTTCAAACCCAAATCCAAGGGGGCCTTGGGTTAAGGGATCCCCCCAGTGATGAACAAAATCCTAAGCGCTAAGATCTGGTGGAGATGGCTCAAAAAACCTCAAGATCTGTGGGCCAAGCTATGGAAAAGGAAATATGCACCCAACATGGCGGAGAGGAACCTGATTAGATGGAACGGGGACAACCCTGGATCCCTAATTTGGATGGTAGCCAGGCAGAATCAACATCTTGTCACAAGTCATGCCTTCTGGGAAATTAGAAATGGGAAAATAACTTTTTTTCTAGAAAGATTCATGGCAGCAATGACCAATTCTAGAGTATGAATACTGGGCTGACACCTTCAGCATCCCAGACACATAGGCAGGCCTGAAAAAAGTGGCAAACTATTGGCAGGACAATCCAACAGAGCCCACCTGGAGAGGTTGGATTTCAAACAAGGAGCACCTGAATTTAGAGGCACACGTGGACCTTCAGCCCTAACATAGTGAAATCAATAAAAGGAAAATCCCCATTCTGGCAGGGGAGGACATCCTATGATGGGGATACTTGCCAAGGGGCACCTTCAGCATAAGCCTATGCCATTAAAACTCATTTAGATCCGTTACCCCTATGGAAGGAGTGGAACAAAATCTGGGCCCTGAAGCACTGGCCAAAAATCAATCTTTTCCTCTGGCTTGTAACTCACTCAAGCATTCTCACATGGGATAACCTCTCGAAAATAGGTTTTGTTGGTCCATCCATCTGTATGCTTTGTGGAGAAGAAGTTGAGACTATGAACCATCTCCTCAACACCTGCCACTACACCAATCAAGTTTGGGATCAAGGTGCGTTGATCATGCACACCTCGGACTGCAAGAGGGACAGTATCATCGA
>JZKD02S2430651.1:337695-348210 GCA_000966675.3 Picea glauca
GATTTATTGTTCATAACTTTCTTGCATTTATCAAGGCATCCGTTAACATGTTTACTTTTTAACATTTACCTAATCACATTAAAAAATTACTGTAAAGATATGTAATTGCCACGTTTAAATGATTAAGTAGAATTAAACTGTGGCAGCATCCTCACCTGTCTGCACGTTTCATTTTCACCACAAATTTTCTGAACTGTCCGTGTGTTTCAGTTGTCCGTCCATTCTCTACTGCCCCCGCATTTCAGCTGTCCACCCATTCTCTACCGCCCCCGCGTTTCATATTATCCTAAAAACGTGTATTAAGTGTTGGAGCTTCTTGTATTGCAAACGTGTATCCACATCGTATATCCTTAGCGATCAAGTGTTGGAGCTTCTTGAATTGCAAACGAAGAAGAGCACCCAGAGGATACTGGAGCGAGCTCTCGATATCTGCGAGCTTTAGGGTTGTCATTGTTTTGACGACTCATTTTAGCCAAAACGGTGTATCCATTGCCTTTCATATAGGCAGCCCTTCATTCTAACCGCAAAGAACTTGATGGATGAGTTATGTCAAACCCTAATTTGGTTTATTAAAATTTGTTGTATTACTCGATGGATGAGTTATGTCAAGCCCTAATTTGAATTTAGGGTTATACAAATTTGTGGACTGTTAATAACATCATTGCCGTCCGTATTGGCCTATCTTATCGGCCAGTGGTTTGTAAGCTGTGGATTTAAAAATCTCTGGATGCAAATAATTTAATATGTACCCTATCCCTAGACTATTTTCGAACGTCGAATCCTTAACAGTACATTTGTTAAGGGTCATTACCAAAAACTAAAAATTTGGTCCATGGATATCACAATTTTGTTTCATTTTGGTTTGGCATGGATTAAAGTAATGCAATCGATATAGGTTATTATGACAGTGCAAACTTTTTTATTCCTATTTTTTTCTATTACATGTGCAGCAGATATAGGTTATGATAAAAATGGTTCATATAGAAATGCAACAGATATAGGTTTTGATAATAATGTTATTTGGAAGTTTATAGTTTATGTTGGCGAGTTGTGGTAATGTCGAATGCCATGTGCGTTTCAGTTTTTTGCTGGCGAGCTGTGGTAACGCCCAATGCCATGTGCATTTCATTTTTTTGTTGGCGGACGTTTGGGGGATTTAAACTATCCACTGGCATTACCAAATGCCCAAATAACTATGTCATTGATCCAAAAAGAAGATTGGAAGGCCATACTCGAATGTGATCAGGTCAACAAATTACTCGGAAATCAATTCTCTATAAAGCTCAGTTTTATAATCCGTGAACCCTGATCCAAGTAAAACCTGTTTTAATTTTATGCATGCAGCTGAAAATGGAGCAAGCAGTTGGACGTTTATTTGAAGGAAGGGAGGAAGGTTCCATAGCCTTCACTCCCACGTACAAATATGCCGCGAATTCTAATGAGTACTGTGCATTTATCAAAAACAAAGCCGGACACAAACGCCTTGGTATATGTGCACACAAAACCCCAATTAGGGTTTATTCTAGGGTTTGTAGATTTATTATGCCTTTCGGTGTTCATCAGCCACATAATTGTCACTGTGCTAGTGATATATGCAGTTATAAAATAATCTATGTTGTGTATTGTGGATAGAACCTTTTTGTGTTCAACATAGTGGTAGTTCTCTCTATGTGTTGGGGTTTAGCATAATTGTAGCTCTCATTATGTTTTGGGTTTAGTTTTTCCTTTATATAGGTATTTTATATAACAATTATTTGTTTCTTTATTTATCATCATAATGGAGTGATTTTAAAGTAAATAAATTCATTTTTAGTAAAGCAAAATTTTGTTTTTATATTTTATTTTTAATTGTAATAATGTATTTTTTTAATAAGCTAAAATTTTGGGAAGTTTTTTTAATGGTAAAAAAAAAAAAAAATACTATCAAATTTAATATAAAAAAACTATCCACTTTTTTCATTTACTCTTTTTTTAAGAGTATAAAAACACAAATTGTTTTAACATAAAAATATATTAAACAACAAACCAAAAAATCTTTATATGATCCTTTTACGCACGGCATTTATTATGGTTTAAAAAACATAATTTAACATGTATGCTCCATCTTTCCATTGACATTACAATTTTATATATCATTTCATCCATTAAACTTTCATGCTATTTTTTATTTGAGATTGCTAGACACATATATATCTAGGGAAGGTAAGTTCTTTCTTAGAACACATGATTACTAGATAAATGTGGATCTAAAGAAGGTAAGTTCTTTCTTAGAATACATGATTACTAGATAAATGTCCATAAACGATGTCTATATTACACTCAGTGCTTTAACATTTGCATTACTCTTATAGAATAGTCAAAAGTGTATGGATGTTTCCAATATAATCTAATCCAAATCCATGAATTTGAAAGGAGCATTAGAAAAAAAAAATTAATTTCATGTTTTGAAAAAAAAATTAAAAAGATTAAAAAACAAAAATTTAATTTCATGTTTTGAAAAAAAAAATTAAAAAGATTAAAAAACACTATTAGAAAACGTTCAGCAGTGTGATTAACTTATTTGGTTGTTTTAAAAAGATAACAACAAAGTGTTGTAGCGTAAGGCTTATCACCTTGGTTTCTTGGTTTATAGTGTTTTAGTAAAGTGGTTCATTAATGGAGTAAATAAGTAGTGTTATTTTGTAATTTTGTTTCTTGATTCTATTATTGTTATTATTAGTGTCAACAAAGACTTAATAAGGTTTTTGAATATCTCGTACTTAGTTATTAATAATTCATTTTTAAATCTATATATATTCATATAGTATTCTCCCAAATTCTATGTATTTTTTAATCTAGGAAATGTTATTTTTTTCACAACTTATTTCATGAACATTGTAATAAAGTTTCATTTACTAGTCGACTTTTTTTTTTCAAGAAAAATGGTTCAAGCTTATATTAATGATATATAAACTTTTTTACCTTGATAATATAGAGGTCCTGAGAAGATGGAACAAGGGATCTTTCAGGATGAAAGAAATTTTCAATATTTACACTGATGAAATAAAGAAGGTCACGGATAGAAAGGAATCAGACCTGTAATAGACTCCATAATCAATAATGGATTTGAAGATGGAAATAGTGATCAAGAAAATTATTACAACATAGTATTTTATATATATATATATATATAATTTTTTTAAAAGAAACTTATAGTTTGTTGTGGTTTTTCGATTCCATTGATCCAAGTGAAATAAAATAAAATGCCTTTCGGAGCTTCGAGGGATCTTTTGGAAAGACTAATAGTTTCTTTGTTTGTTTCCCAGTAAATGTGTTGAAAGTAGGTTTCTTGGAAACTTTTCTACAAGTCTCGAACTCTGCACTTCCAACCTTCAATTTTGGTGGCATGAAGTTTGCCTTTCCGTTGTAGCCACTCGAAAATGACCTTGGAATCCCCCAATAAGTGAAGATGGTGTAAATGCAAGACATTTGCCATTATGAAGGTTGCCCACGCTCCAACTAATTCGACCTTCGTGTTGGAGCCATCTCTGCAATTGAAAAACCATCTCACCTCCGGAGAATTAGGAATTTTCAAGTTTCACCCAACACCAAGGTTGTTCCCTTGCGTCGTCGAAGAAAGTCAGCGAATATCCATGGATAGGACATATTGGACTCAGTTTTATAAATCTGGGTCTATTTTTTGTTTGTGTGTATGAAAGTGAATTTAAAGTTCTAAGAATGATGACATTAGATGAGGGGATCTTACCTTCAAATAAAGCTTTGTTGCGCTCCTTCCACAAGAACCAACACAAAAGGAATGGCAGTTTTTTTGGAGCAGCTAAGTTTTGTGTCCAGTTCACCATGCAATCATTTAAATTATGCCCCTTCCATTCCAAGTTTAAGTTCAGAAAATTAATACAAGAGTACCAAATCGCCTTTGTAAACTAGCAATGGATGAAGAGGCGCGCGTTATCTTCAATTGCTGCTCTGCAAAGGTAGCAGAAGCCTGGGCCTACCCATACCTTTTTTAATAAATTATCCCAAGTGAGAATGCTTTGGTCCACTGCCAGCCTGAAGAAAAGTATAATCTTTAATTGTAGGTTCCACTTTCAAAGCTTGAGTTTCCAGCCGAGAAGGTTTGGCAGGGAAAGTAAAGGCAAAATATCCTTGTAACAGTTTTTGACCGAGATTTCACCTGAAGCGTTGCCTCCATTCCAAAGTAATTTGTCCTTTTTTGTTTGTTGGAGCATAATCCCTGCCCGTCCAAGGTTAGCCATGTACCTATTCCATTCTAAATCTTGATTTCCCATGAGTCCGAGGTCCCCGAGACTCTTCCATATCTCAGTGTGGGTTATAAAATTCATACCTGTTGAAGCATGTGCCAATGAGAGGAAGCCACGGTGCTTTAAAACAGATAAGAGATCCTCTGAATGATGCGCTGTGTCCCCCAGATCCAAAATGGTATCTTGGCCGACTTTCACTTGTAAACCAGATCCTGGTCGCCAGCTAGTCCAGTGATTGATGACAGGAAAGGCGCGCCTTAGACTTGTCTAGATTTTAGATGTTGGACGGCGAAGGTGTGAGAGGTGCCTAAAGGAATCGATGACTAATGCATTGTGTAAATATTTGTCAAAAATTACTTGCTTCCAAATGCTGGGATGAGTTAGCACTCTCCAAAGTGTAAACGCGAGCAAAGCCAGATTGAAGAGGGGCAATTTAAGAAAGCCCCAGCCACCTTGTTTTTTGGGTCTCGAGAGATCCTCCCATTTGCACAGATGGTATTGATGTGCTTCGTGGTGGCCGGTCCACAAGAATTTATACATTAATATTCTGAGTTTATTCAAGATCAAGCGCGCCAGAGATTCTAAGGACATCCAGTAAACGTTTTGTCCTTCCAGAATCGACTTTATAAGGATAAAACGGCCTCCCAATGAGAGCCATATGTTGCTCCATTGGTTGATTTTGTTTTCCATTCTTATTACCAGCCAATTCCAATCGGCAGCACGATGAGTCCCTATTTTCAAAAATTATCCAAGATACGGGAAGCCTGAGGAGAGTTCGTTGAAGGTATAAGGAAGAAAGTTTATGAAATAAGACAGTTCAGTCTTCGTGATACCTTCATGGTGTATTTTTTATTTTAGTGGATTGACAATCAGACCCGACACTTTGCATAATAGTATGATCAGGTTGTTAATTACTTGTCATTCGGAGAGGTTCTCCTTAGATAAAATGAGTACATCGGCTACGAAGAGTAAATGTAGGATTTTAGTCAGCCTGGATACCTTAATCCCCAAAAGTAGACCATCAGCAAAGTTTTGTTTTAATAAAAGGTTGAGTCCCTCCATCACTAGAACGAATAGTAGAGGGGATAAAGGGCATCCCTGCCTGACCCCCCTTCCACTTATAAAGAATTCAGAGGCCTCTCCATTGATGAGCACTGCAAAGGAAGAAGAGGTGACACAAGTCATTATCCACTATGTCATCTATGGCTCCAAACCAATTTTGTGCAGGATGAGTCTGAGGAAATCTCAGTCAATACAATCATATGTTTTTTTCAGGTCCAACTTTAGTACTAGAGCTTTCAGTTTATATTTTTTTACGTTGTGTAGGCACTCATGGGCTATGCCTATGGCATCCTGGATGCGCCTGCCTTTCAGAAAGCCTAACTGTTCAGTGGAGATCCTTCCAGAGAGTATGGGGATCAATCGGTTTGCTATGAGTTTAGAGAGAATCTTATAACATAAGTTGCACAGTGAGATAGGCCGGTAGTTATCAAAGGTCTTTGGTTTGTTCACCTTTGGAATCAGGGTCAAAACAGTAGCATTTATACCTCCATAGACTATTCCCCATCTTCTTGAATCTTCAACAAATGCTAGATGATCTTCTCCTACCAAGTCAAAGAAGAAGATGAAGAATTCAATTGTCCAGCCATCTAGACCCGGACACTTTTCCTTTTTGAAAAGGAATAAAACTGACTTCAGTTCTTCAATAGTAACCAAACGGTAAAGAGAAAGTGAATCCTCCTCATTGACCATCTGAGGGAAAAGATCAGCCAACTTGCAATGATCAACTGTGTCCGAAGAGGTAAAAGATTTGTAAAAAAATTTGAAAAAGGAGGCTGCTTCTTTAATAAATCATGATCATTAATCAAACAGTCGTTTTCACCTTTGATGTCCCAAATGAAATTTTATTTCTATTTCTGGAGGCCACATTATGAAAAAAAATTGTGTTGCAATCACCGCTAGCCAGCCAGAGAGCTCTGCTATGCAGTCGCCATTTTTCTTCTTCTTGGCGAAGTAAATTGTTTCTTTCCAGTTCCAGGTTTTTCAAAATGGTTTCAAAAACTTGATTGTTTGGATCCCCCAAGATATTGGTAGTGAGAGACTTGATTTCGGATTCTAGGAAGACCAGCCTAGCTTTGTCTTTTTTTATTTTGTCTTTGTGCCAATTCTTGGTTTGTTGTTTCAGTACTTGAAGTTTCTATACTAATTTATTTTGAGCATTAGGTTATGTATTGAAACTGGAATCATTCCAGACTTTTTTAATGATGTCCACGAAAGCACTATCTTCGAGCCAATGCCCATTGAATTTGAAAGGATAGTTTTTGTGCTTCGGTGGTAAGTTTAACTAAAATCAGATGGGGGCATGATATGAAAAGTAAGGGGATTCAACCCAAGTTCTGTAGCGACCGCGAGTAAAGAGGAGTTCTTCTGAGACCATAAATCTATCAAGTCTCCTATAGATTGTGTTCCGTACTAAGCGCCCATTGCACCAAGTGGGCACGAGCTCGGGAGGTTTGATGTCTATAAGATTTTTTGAGGCGAATAAGTCTTTGTAAAAATCATCAATAAAATCGGAAGGAGACGCTCACCAGGCCTCATCCGAATCAAGGATGATATTAAAGTCTCGGACCATGATCAAATTAGTGGCAGACAAGATACCACTATATTTTACTTTAGTCCAAAAGGCGTTCCTAGTTGTACAAGGGCCATAGACGTTAAGTAACATTAGTTCTCGGTTGTCTAAAATGATGAATCCTACTAACAAAATTTCCCCCACAGAAAGAAAGATAGGGGGTCAGTTCAAGTGCAAGTGGATCCCAGGCTACCAGAAGGCCCCTGGAGGTGCCTACTGCATTTACTGAACAAATGGACAATGAAGGGAGAAAACCAAGAAAGAAATCTCTAGCTTTTTGGGCTGGAGCCAGAGTTTCTTGAAGAAAAACAATTCCAGGTCTCGTTTTCTCCATCAAACGACGGAAGGAGGCAGTTTTGAGGGTGCCTCCAATCCCTCTTATATCCATAGAAATCATTAACATTACTTTTCCCTCGCCAGGGCTTTCAGTGCTCTAAGAGGCTAAACATCTATGGAAGAAGTAGAAAGCTGAGAGGTCTGTTCGGTTGACTGTGAGAGATTTTTTTGACTGCTTCTAGTTTTGATCGGTGAGATTACTAGCGTGATGCCCCTCGACCAGGAAAATATTTTCTCGCCTCTACTCGGCTTGTTCTTCGAACTTGAAGCTTCTGAAATGCCCAAAGGCTCAAGGATTTTCTTCCCCAAATAGGTAGGAAGAAGCGAGGTTTCGTTGATCTCTCGGCCAGTGGAGGTCAGGGAGTCAAGGATAAGTCTGAGTTTGGAAGGGTCTTCCTCTGGTTCCCTAAAACCAAGCAGGATAATATTCTCGGGAACCTCTAACTATGGGGAGGTGGAGGGTGAAACTGGGGGAAGTGGAGAGTTTGGGGGAGAGTTAGGCAGTAGAGGAAAAGTCGAGATAGAAGGAAGAGGAGGATTCGGTCTTGGCTCTGAGATAACAAAAGAGGGAGACACCACAGAGCTAGTTCGAAAGGAGGTTGGTTCTCCCACAAAGTTTGTGGGAAAGGAGGTGAGTAGAGTGTGAGGTTATAAGGTGTGAGTCTTCGGCACTGTAGAGTTCTCACATTTCGAGCTAGGGGGATATTAGGCTTAGTAAAGGGAAACGGATCAGCACATCCTCTCTTAGGTAAAGGAACACAAGAGGGCGGACGAGTTAAAAAATCTGAGGCATCCAGGATTTTATTTTCCCACGATGTTAATGAAGAGTAAAGAGAAGGGAAAAATTAGTGTATCTTACCCTAAAGAGTGTCCAGAGTCTCCAGGTGTGAGTCAGAGTTAGTAGGACTGTAAGTGGGAAAAGTGGCTTGTGAATCAACCTCCATCATGTAATCTGGTGGGTCTTCCTACAGTAATGTGTCTTCTGACTTGTCCTCTGTCAGTATGCCTTTGCAGTCTCTTCAGAGATGTCATCTGCAATGACACCAGTTGCATCTGAAGGGAATCCCCTGATTGTCTAGTTTTTGTTTGTAGTGTCGACCTCGCCAGTTAATTTCTAGGACTTCAAGAAGTCCCTCATGCATGTCTATCTCCACTAGCACTCTCCCAAGCTTCCTTAACAGACTAGTGAGTAATGAAGATTCCAGTGCAATGAAGTTCCCCAAAGTGTTCCTTATGGCCTTGAAGGCCTCTTCATGCCAAAAATGTAATGGAAAACCCGGTAGGAGGACCCAAAGGTGTCTGAGTTGAAAGTATTTGGTTTTAGGGTTGAAGGCTATCCTCCATTTTTTCAGCATCAGGCTACTTTTACCCAAGACCTAGTACTGGTTAAGGAGTAGCGCAGCATCCTCCAGAGTGTTACAGATGAAGCCAAACCATCCTTTAGTAAGTAGGACTATCTCCGGAGTATATCCAAGGAGATGTGTCCAAACTTTTATGACCCACTCTAAGACAAGATTGTCCGCTAGTGATGAATAAGCAAGTCTACCCACCAGACCATAGAGAGCTAGTTTGCAGGTATCTTTGAGACCCACGTCGTCACCGAGAACCATCCTTCTAGCTCGCTTATTTGGTTTCCAAGGAATTTTTCTAGTTCCTGTCTAGGCGGGAGAAGTGGAAAGGTTTGGTGGTATGTTGGCCAAGGAGGACTTCGGGGCTAATATTTTAAGGTGGCGCTCAAGTTCAGCTGAGCCCTGTGAAAGGGGGAAGTGTTTCAACAAAGGGGCACTAACGTGTACAGAAGAAGGTAGGCAGGCCGACAAGGAAGTCTGATCAGTGTGTGGGTCCAAGGTGGGAGAGAAAACGGTAGTAGGAATGGTAGTTGAATGGGTAGATTGTCTAGGAAAAGGTGAGAGTAAAGATTGTTGACCTGCAGTGTCAGTAGTTCTGAATATTCCTTCCCTAAGCCAGTCTAGTTCGTCGGAAGGGTTCATTAGTGCTTCAATATCTTTATGGAGCTTGTCGGGGTCCATAGAAACCGGGATGAGTAAAAAAATAAAAATCACAGGTCATTCAAGGGAATAACGCAGAGACTTGACCAAAGAACGAGGAGGGTTCAGTAAAAGAGGAGGGGGGATTGTAGTGTTAGTAAGGAAGACAAAATATGGGTCCCCTCCTATGTGAAAGGAAGACTGTGGTTGTATGGCCGCCATTGAAGCTCTGGAAAATTACAAGGACCATCGACTCTGGAAAACTCAGAGGAAGTTTACAGGTAAACTACGAGTCAACTTAGCAACACAAAATTTATATTTGTTTTGTAGGGATTAATATTCACTTTATATTCCATTAATTTTAACACATGTTAGGAATATGTGTTTTTAAAGCTTGCATTTTCATTATCCAACTCTGCTCTTTAAAGTAGCAAGCAATAGTACTATGCTCCTAGAAATATTGAAGTTTTTCACTTACAACAATAAAAATATTTATTGTGTTTAATCGTCTAATATATTTCCATGTACTACTAATGATGCTTCTTCCTTGAATTCCTTGTACCAATCTATAGATCCACATGGTGTAATTCTCTCATTATTTTATACCTCCCAATTCCTTGTACCAATCTCTAGATCCACATGGTCTAATTATCTCATTATTTTATACCTCTCAAGTTTAATGAGTGTATATTACAATTGTTTCACGGAATCCCTAAATACAATAAACAAAGTTACCAACTTAACAAGAACTATGACCTCAAAACGAGAACTTTGGCCCAAAAAAACCATATTTTTGCCAAAAAAAAACATGAAAATCAACCCCCAAATCGAAAAGTGGTGCTACCAGTAGCACCATTTTTTTCAAACGGGGTCAAAATTACAACATTTTTCAAGCATGGCCTTCAAAACTCATACAGTAGCTCAAAAAAACCTTAAAATCAGTGCCTAAATAAAAAATGATGTTACATAAAGGAAAATGTTTTTTTCAAAATGTTGAAATTAGAGATATTTTGAAAACGTATTTTTAGTAGTTGGTACCATTAAAACCAAAACCTCAAAATCAACCATCAAATTGAAAAGTATTGCTACCACCCATTTTAAAATTGGGGTATTAAAATGACACATTTTTTTTGAAGTGGTAAAAGAAATCACCAATACTGTAAACAAAATCACAAAATCAACCCTTAAATGCTTACTTTTAAAATATTAGTTTATCACCCAAGCACAAGATAATCTCGTGGGGCCCTTGTCACATCGATGGCTGGAGTGATGTCTAGCATCACCCTCACGACCCTCC
>JZKD02S2430651.1:348260-371561 GCA_000966675.3 Picea glauca
TTTTCATTTAATTTTTTAGTTTAAATTTTATTTTTATTTTTTTGATTTTTTTCCTATTTAGTTTTTTTTTTAATTTTCTTTAATATTTTTTAATTATATAAATTTGTTTTTTAATTTTTTTTTTCATTTCAATTCTTTTATTTTTCTTAGTTTTTTTAATTTTTAATTTATCAAAAAAAATATAAAAAAAAATTTTCTAAATATTTAAAAATAGTTTTATTTAACTACAATGATTTTCTATGTATTGAAGTAAAGGTAAGAAATGTGTTAAAAATGATATTTTCCACTATATTTAAAAAAGTATGGAATTATAAATTAATTGAGACAAAAAATAGTATTTTCAAAGAAGTAAATGGTGAAAAATATATATATATTTAAAGAAGCATGGAAAAATGACTAAAAACAATATTGAAGAAAAAAATTGAAAATAAATGAAAAAACAAGCATTTAAAAAAAAGGTGGAAACATTATGGATCAAAACATTTAAAATATCAAAAAAACACCTAAAAAGGGAGGGGGTGCTACCAGTAGCACCATTTTTAAAAATGGGGTAAAAAGTTGGTAATTGTTATCGCGCAATTTGTACTTGTCCCAAAGGGAAAGGCTAAAGGAGGGAAAATTGGCGTAATTAGAGGTTGTCAGGTATCATTGTCACCTTAATAAGACACCTCTTTCTATTTAGGGATGATAGCATAGGGGAGACATCTCGGTGACCTAGGGGTTTGAGAAGGCAAAAGTTGAAATAAAAAGATATCCCCTCTCACAAGTCGCATTGATCAGAAAGTCCCAAAGTTTTCACAAATGAAGCAATGATATGCTTGAGTGTACCTACCCAGAACAAAGCAACAAGAAAACATTATTTTGCAAGTACAATTGATGTCAATGCTTCATAAAACCTTGGACTTGTCAATGAAAGCAATAAGTTGATTTGAGATGAAGCAAACAAAAATCTATAACAACATTGTATACAAGATGATGGCTTCACAATCAATGCCTTAAATAAGCTTCAAAATGACCTAAAATGATAATCTAACAATAGCAATATACTAGCACTTGTCAGAAGCTAATGAGGCAATGTAAAAATCAACTTTTGCAATTTCTTTTAACAGTTTTTACTGTTGTAATAATTGGATCTAGCTTACTTTTGTAACAACATTAAGAATGTTAGTAGATTAGTCTAATCTAGAATTAGTAGATGTTATCAAATAGCTTGAGGTATAATATTTAAGGGTTGTTCTCATCAATCAATCATGTATGAGGTCTAGATCAATGTATTTAGGGCTAATGGAGTCACTTTTTGTAGTGGAAATCTTGAAGGTATCAAAGGATAATGTGTGAGCTAAGGACAAGAGGGATGATGGTGGAGGTGTTGGTAACCCAAGGCCTCAACCAACAAACCCTAGAAGGAAAACGACTACTAGGAAGTAGGTAACCCTAGACCCTAGTGATTTTCCTTCTTCTTTAACTCAAGCTTGAAGTAAATAAAGGCTTGATGAAGTAAATGATGCTAGAGTGCTACAATGGTAGGGCTCTAGCACATGCTTCAAAATATAGGTTTTCTAGCAAAATCTAGTACTAAGTGAAAAGTTATTGAGACAAGGACAATAACATGTACTTGATCTCTTAGGGTTTTGAGCTTGCAGTTTCATAATCTTAGCAAGATGCAAAGTAAATGTACAATAACCATTCAAAGTAAAGAAGAATTATAGAAATTCACTTACATTCGCCAAGAATAATCTAGCCAATAGACTAGTTGAAGACTTTCCACCAAGAAAATGCCAAAAAATACCAAAATTAGCCTCCTCCAAGAGTTGTGCACCACTAAATTTCATCCAATAAACCCTAAGGGAGTCGAATTTTATACCTCACTTGTGTGATTGAAAGAATGATGATAAAATACAAAGGAATAATCTCTTATTTATACAATCAAAATGACCTTTAATTACAAAATTAGGTCAAAAAGGTCGACATGGCCAATTTACATGAGAAAATCCAATTTTACATAAATTTGTCAAATGAAACCCTAATCTAATCTTTTTAGGGTGACGTCATGCCCCTCCTAGGGTGATGTTAGCCTCCTTGCTGGAACGTTAGCCCTCCAAGTGGAATGTTGGGGCTCAAAACCCCTCTTGAACTGCCACACGTGACAACCAATGTCGTCCTCAAGTTGGGTGCCTCAACTGGGTGACGTCAAGGCTCTGAATGATGACATCAAGGGCCTTCAAGGGCCAACATCATGGTGGGAGGGAAAGACCCCCATGGGTCCTGCTAGGATGTCTCTAGTGCAACGTCCTCCTCACTCTCTAGTGCAAGCCTCTAGTATATGTTTGCCCCTGGCTGGGGTCTCATCATCCATCTGGTGGGATTTTATCCCTATGGAGGTCCGAGATAATCATCTCCCCATGTGTACATGTCCGTCAAACATGTTCCTGCGGCAACAAAAATTACGCCCTCTATGGGATCATAAGTCACAGGGATCATAGCAATGTCAAACACATCTAATAATCAAGTTACCCAAACATGTGCATAAAATCCTCCCTTTCCCAGACAAGTGCTCAAAGACGTTATGTTATTATACAAGCCAGGTTCTTAGAGGGTTTTAGGACATCTTATTGGGCTAATTCTCCTTAGATGTGGTATGTTTCCAAGTGAAGACCAATCTAGGTCATGTAAGTGCATGAGATGGTATAGGGATGTTTGGGCAATGGGTGCAGTGATGGCAGGGAAATGTAGGGCTTACCTATGGGTTCCTCTGAAGAGGGTGAGTTGCACCTTGTCATGGATGAAAATGTTTCCAAGATCATTCAATGCCTTTTTACCTTTTTATCTTATTTTTTTTTCTTTCAAGAGAATAGTTGGGGGACACTGCCCTAGCATGGTGACCAGTGGTGACAGTGTTACCCACAAGAATTTCATGAAGATGAGAAGACTAGCTCGTGATGAAACCCCCTTTCTCTTGGCTATGCTACCAAGAGACACAACCCTAGCGTGGTGACCAGATGAATGGTAGTGTCATACCACTACATGCCCATAGACCTAATAGGTTGGCTCGTGATGAGACCCCCTATCCTCCAACTAGGTCTTGGTTTATTTATTTTATGGGTCCCTCCTTTTTATTACTGAGAAGCCTTTTATTTCTTTCTCGGGGATCCCTGGGTGAAGCATCTGAAGGTTTTTTTCTTTGGTTTTTATCTTTTTTCCAGCTTCTCTTACCCTATGGGCCTTTAGCTCCTTCTTCCCAAAAGGCAAGGTACAACCCTTAACTAGCTTGGCAAACCCAATCCATGAACTAATGCAGGGGATAGATGAGAGGGAAGATGACGAAAAGTGAAAAGCATGGTGGGAATGGGCGATGGCCTTTCATGAACCCACCCAGTGGAAACTCACTCCTAAGGGAACCAACTTGCTAGGGTGTTTTGTCACCCCCGGGTATGGACAAGTCAAAAGGCATAAATTCCAAGCACATGTCATGAAACAAAAGAGAATTAAATGCACTTATTCAAATGTTTTGAGAATGAGAGTGACACATACCATGATACCCGGACTCATTACCTCATGGAGCAAGACCCACTACTGCTTCAGGACTAGGTTAATGGGATGGATGTTATTGTTGTTGACATGATGGAGGTGTTGAAAAAGAAGGATGGCCCTCCAGGGCCAGGCTCAAGTCAATATGGCTCTCGATACTCCATTTCTAAGACCTGTGAGCCTCAAGACATAATCTCCTTAATTATCCCTAACCTAAAAGATAACAGTAACTATGTTAATAATTATAACATCAATATAAATTATAAACTACCTTTAATAATCTAATAATAATTCATTAAAATATATCTTAAATATACTATGACAAATCCAATAAAATTATACACAATAGATTACTTATATATAAACCTTAATAATAATATAATCATACATCTACATTATTAAAACTAACATTAAAAATAAAATAATAATAATAATAAAATAAAACTACAAAACACAATAATATTATTAAAACTAACAATAAAAATAAAATAATAATAATAAAATAAAACTACAAAACACAATGATGCTCTTATTACTGTTATACTTAAAATGCAAAAATTTAAAAAAATATAAAACTCCAATTAGAAAATAAAGATTGTATCGTGCTCTTATTATTCTCATACTTATACTACAAAAATGAGAGAAACATAATAAGTCACTATAGGATAAACATTATGATTTGGTGGGATACTACACATAATCACTTATTCATATGATTTTATTTAATATTCCACCCATTTGCACTACTCATTTATGGAATAGAAAATTATAGTAATAAGAATGAAATCCAACTCTCCCCTAAATTATGGTCAAGGTTGTAACGTTTCCTAGTAGTCATATTCATATAATTTTATTTAATATTCCATCCATGTGCACTACTTATATTTGTGGAATGGAAAATTATAATAATAAGAATGAAATCCAAAACTCTCCCCTAAATTATGGTTAAGGTTGTAACGCTTCTTAATAGTCATATTCATATGATTTTATTTAATATTCCACCCATTTGCACTACTCATTTATGGAATAGAAAATTATACTCATTTATGAAATAGAAAATTATAGTAATAAGAATGGAATCCAACTCTCCCCTAAATTATGGTCAAGGTTGTAACGCTTCTTAATAGTCATTTGGGTTAGAGTTAAAGTTTTTTCATTCCTTAAATTTGAATTATAGTTAATATTTTTAACTCATTAAAATCTTATTTAATGACAATATGTAACTAGCTTCACATGAATATGATCTTGTGTGTTTTCCACTTAATAATGTGGTGAAATAACATGTTACAGCATTAACTCCATCTTATAAACTTTGTTTTTAAATATCTTTAACTTAGTAGAAATATTTTAATGAAAGAATATAATAAAATGTATATGAATTTTATCATAAAATTTTGTAAAATAAATTACACATTTAAAACTTAAGACTAACTATTCAAGCTTCAAGACCCTGAATTGCCAACTTTAGAATATGGCTTGAAATTGTCTTGATAAAACCATAAATATGATTTTTCAATCCAAAAATTACTAAGAGATAAAATATAATATTGACACATTTTTAAGCATAGGAACACATATTTATACATGTTAAAATTTTAGCCAACCACGTAGTGATTTGAGTGGAAAATTAGGCTATTGCTACAAATAGTAGCCATGTGTGGGCTATGTTGAACCCCATGGTTGAGAATGAGGGGTGGAAAGATGAATTTTATAAGTTCCTAAGTCAAACCCGATTGGTGGGGCTTATCTTACTTAGGATTTATGAGGCATCATATTCCAAAAAACTGTCTATCCAAAAATATGAATGTGAGTTACATCATTCACCACTATAAGGGAGAAGAATTGTAGAATGGGTGTGACGAGAAAGTTTATCATGAAGTTTGTTTCGTCTCACTTGAAGACATATAAGTCTAGTGTTTAGCAATCAGAACACTAGAATATGAGTCCATTTTTAACCCTAGTAATGGTTGTTTTTTATTACTTCAAGTTTAGATGAAATTTTAACATGTTTTCGATCATTTTAGTATATGAAATCAATTTGATTAGAATTGTATATAATTTTGACTAGAAATGTAGAAGGATTAGTAATTATTAATATATCTATTGAAAATATGCTCAAATATATAGGTAGTAATATAGATAATAACATGGGTTAAAATAGATAAGTATTATAGAAGTTACTAATAGAGAGCAAAGAAACCCTAATTTTAAATGTAGTTTTTGAAACCTTAGATTTAGTTTTGAATGGTATGGATGGCATCACTAGGGAGTGGAAGCCACCTTCGAAGGATGAAGCTTTAGTCTGTCATGCTATGGTAGTGGCCTCAATCAAGAATTTGAAGCCTCATACATCTTGATTTGTGAAGAAAATGGATGAAATACGTAAGGTTACGATTCCCCAAAGTTCTTCTACAAGGAAGAAGGCGTTGGATATTGTTGATTGTGGCTTGATTGGATAGTTCATTGGTATATTTCATTCCCCAAAGATTGTGGCATTTTGGCTGGAAAAAATTGGAATCCCCTTATCAAAGGCTCCATGAATCATTTCTTTTGYGGAAGAGGGTTTTATACCTTCCTCTTTAAGTTTAAGGAAGACCATGATTTAATCTTTCGAAGTGCTYTGTATTTCTTGGGAAAAAGAGGGACGTATTTGAATAAATGGTATACTAACCTCATCYTTGAAAATGWTGTTCCCTCTACATTTCTAGTGTGGGTTCGACTTCCACACCATCCTCTTCATTGTTGGAGCGGTGATGCCCTTCATTGCATTAGTAATTCCATTGGAAGATATATAGATTGAGATGAACCGAAGGAGAATCTATTTTCTTGTGATAAGATATGCGTTGAAGTAGATTTAGAGAAGGGGACTCCAGAAGTAGTACTTATCTCCTTGGACAACTGGAAACATGTGCAACAACTTGACTATGAACAACTCCCTTTCAAGTGCAAGTTTTTCCATGAGTATGGGAATTTCGTGAAAAAATGTAAGATGGAAGGAAACCAATCCTCTGGTTCAAGCAAGGAAGAACAATGGTAGGTTGTGTCAAAGAAGTTTGGTCCAGGTAGTAGTAATAATCCTCCCTCTTCTGGGCCCTAGCCTTACTCTACTGGTCCCTCTCATGGTAGGGTGAAGCCTCTGTCAAAAAACCAAAGAATCCCTTGACATGTAGTAGCAATCTCGTAAAATAATAGCTTCGAAATATCGTCAAATGGAACGGATAATAGTGAGGATTATATCCCTGCATTAAGTGGTGATGGATCCACCCCTAGGGAGACTCCTTCAGTCCATCCTTCTTCTAGTTTTCCTTTGGTCATGGTTGAAATACTTTCCAATATGTGAGAAGAGAAGAGGGTTGTCTTTGAAGTTCCAGTGAATGAAACCATAGCTATTTCTTATTTCGGATTGGGAACACTTCAAATATGCAGAGTGACATTTATGTAGCTAAAACTCAAGGATCCATAGTTTGAGATCCCTGGGGAGGAAGAACAAGACGATAGGGCTTCAGAAGAAAATTTGACAAGAAGAACAAGCTAATAAGGGTATCATGATGGGGTCACAATGAACTTTAGTTAAAATTATGGGTAGCTCCAAGCAATCAAAAAAAACATGAGGTAATATTGCACCCAAGGGGGGTTCTCTTCAAAATCCAATTAAATAATGATTTTGGTATCTTGGAACTATAGGCATTTAGAAAGTGACCCAAAATCTGTTTTTGTCAGAGACTTAATTCAAAATGAAAATCTAGAAATACTCCTGCATCAGGAGACCAAAATGAAAGCAAAAGAAGCAGCCAAATTAAGGAAAATTTTATGGAAATCATGTGAATTCATAGTTGAAGGCTCAAGGGGGGGCTCCTCTGGTGGACTTTGCACCCTCTAGAATACTAAAGAGGTATGTCTAGATTTCTCCTTTCAAACCCAATATTGGATACTAACCAAAGTAAAATCTTTTCAAAATAACAAGCAATTTGTGGTCATCAATGTGTATATTCCAATCAATCCAATGGAGAAATATCTTTATTGGAGATATTTATTAAGTTTAAAGGTTGTGGATTTTATTGTCACTCAAGACTTTAATTTCATCCTGAACAATGCAGAAAAGAAAGGTGGTACCTTTGGTCGGGACTCTTGTAGAGAAAAAATGGAAAAACTAATGAAAGATTGGGACTTGGTATATGTCAAGCCCCAAAGAAAGAAGTTCACTTGGTCTAATATGCAATTCAGTCCTATGCATATAACTACACAGTTTGATCGATTCGTTGTTCACAGTAATTTTATTTCCCAAGACTCTATCCTCAAATCCTTCATTCCCCCTTCCATTATTTCAAATCACAAACTGATTTCCCTCCACCTTAAGAAAACTCTAGTCTATAGCCCCTTGCCTTTTCGTTTTAACCCATTATGGATAAATTATCACGAAGTGGACATGCTAGTGGAAGAGACATGGAAAAATTGGATTCATGTTACCCTGTTTTCATTTGGGAGAAAAATTTCAAGTTGGTTAAGCAACCCCTCAAACAGTGGGAAAAAAATTCTTTCAATCCGCCAGCCAAAGAAAAGGACAAAATCAGATGTAAGATGGAAAGATTTCAAAAAGATTTGGAGGATAAGGAAGTTACAGTCAGTTTGCAAAAACAAGAAATAGAAATCCAAACCCAATAACAAAAAGCGCTAAGGCAAGAGGAAGAGTTGTGGTGCCTAAAATTGCGCAGTTTGTGGTTAAAAGTTGGTGACAAGAACACAAAACTTTTTCACAATCAGGCCAAGGTTAGGATTTCTAGAAATAATATGTCAAGAATTAAATAAGAAGATGAATCAAAGGTGACAGAATTTGAAGATATCAAGGTGGCAGCCAATTCTCACTTTGTTTCCCTTTATTAGTCCCTTTAAAATCATAACAGGTTAACAATGACCCGACCATATACTATTGACAATTATTTATTGTGTTTACACTATTGTTTATGGGCAATTATTTACTGTCTTTACACTGATGTTTACATGGGTCGTACCATCGTCTAATTAATCCAATTTTTTATTCTATTTGGACTGCAGATAATTTTACGTCGTATTATCTGTCAAACGTACACAGAGAGTGAGATGGAATAATGAAGGACTATATGTGTAAAAGTTTTTTTTTTTAAGTTTTTTATTAATTTTTTTAATGTCACTTATTGGTAGGGGGAAGTAGTCAAATATACCATTCCCAAATCAAAAATTAGAAATAACTAATTTAAAAATTATTAGTATGGTATACTATATAATGTACGTATAGGTGAGGCTATAACATGACTTAACATAACACTTGATGTCATCATTATCGTCAGGTTATAACATGAAGTAACAATGATTCTGGCACTATTGTGACGAGGACGTTAAAGTTATGTTTCACATTAACATAGTTTAACTTAGTTTAACTGTTCTATTTTTTTGGTTTTGTTTTGTTGCAAATTTTGTCTAAAATTTGGTTGGAAATTTGGAAAATTGTAGATTTCAGTGATTGAGATCATATATTTCGGGTGTTTTGAAGTTTTTGAGGACATTGATATATTCAAGAACATAATTTAAGAAATGTAAAATTGTGGTTACGCCAACAATTATGTTAAGTGATTCTAAGCCCAAAAATTTTTAAAAAAAGGTAGAGCATTTAAACTACGCCAATTCCATCAAGTCGGAGTAGAGATATTTTCTTAACAGGTTATTCTGCTCTTTAATTAGATTGATGGACATTTATGATAGAGGATTGAGTCATTTTTAGAAATAACAAAAAACAATATAGAAAACTAGAGCACTTTATGTAATGATACCTATGTCAAGTTATTTCATATTTGATTAATGAGATTTTTACTAACTTCATAATCACGTCTTTCACAAACTTGCATCATGCCTTATATGTGTTTATAGGATTCGTAAAGAATACTACATACATACACACAATAATTCATGGTGCATAAAAATAAATTTTAATATCAACTCCAATACAACTGGTACATATGATTAACATTAAAAAAAAATATCAATTCAAATACTGCCAATTCCGGCAGATCCAAGTTCCTAATACTTTCATCTTCATTGGACAAAGGGGAAGAGAAGATGTAAACATATGATTGCAAAGCTTCCTTGACTTTGATGTTTAATGGAAATGGAGCAGGGTCCTCTTAGTTTCTCCAACAGGAAAGGAATTCTCATATGAACGTTATTTCGAACATGAACTTGGGGCATGTGGCCAAGAACTCTGTCATGTTAGCACAACCCTTGTCAACATCCAGCCATATCCAAAAACACAGGTGGGGCCCCACCATAATCATGTAAATAAAAATATACCCCATCAAATTGGGTCGATGCTTCAATACCCCGTCAAATTGGGTCGATGCTTCAACTCCCTCACTGCAAACGCCACATTCTCATACCAATAGGAGCAAGTCTATACAGAGATTCCTAGTCTAAGTTCCATGCCTTACAATCCCTAAAGGTAGGGACTTGCTACTCTGCAGCTTTCCTTGTTCTTAACAAGAAGAGGCATCACCTAGCAACATGGAAACAATGTTGAAATGTGTCTTGTGCGTTGTTTCAAATGAAGAAAATTTGGAACTTATTCAACCCATCTATGAATCTAAAATATTTGATGTTATTTGGAGCTTGGGACTAGACAAATCCTTGGGTCTGGATGGATTCTCAGAAGAATCACCTAGAAACATGGAAACAATGTTGAAATATGTCCTGTGTATTTTTTCAAATGAAGAAAATTTGGAACTTACTCAGCCCATCTCTGAATATGAAATATTTGATGCTATTTGGAGCTTGGGAATAGACAAATCCTTGGGTCTGGATGGCTTCTCAATATCTTTTAACATGAATTATTAGGAACTGATTAAGCATGGTATTAAAAGGATGCTTTAATACTCTCATCAATCCTTTAGATTATGGGGGAACACCAACTCTTCCTTTTTAGCTTTAATTCCCAAGGAAATCAATCCAACTTATTTCTTCATATTTTGGCCCATCTCATTGTATAACTCTTCTTTAAAAAAAAATCCAAAATTATAGCCTCATGTCTAAAGAAAATTCTACCCAAAATTATCTCACCCAATCAGAGAGAATTTATGCATGATAGAAAAATTGTGGATATATAGTGTTGGTTCGAGAGGCTCTCCATTTTAGTGTCAAGGAGAAAGGTAAAGGTATGGTTATCAAATTGGATATGGCCAATTCTTTTGACCGTGTTATGCATGCCTTTATTTTTCGGGTCTTATAGCGATTTGGATTCAGTTCAAATTTTATAAAGTAGGTGGCTTACTGCATTAATGGCCCTTGTATTTCTCCTCTTATCAATGGGCGCCCAACTAAATTATTCCAAATAAGCAAAGGTTTATGCCAAGGGTGCCCTCTTTCTCCCATTCTCTTCATCATTATGGTAGACACTCTAAGTATGAAATTAGAGCATGAAAGAATTGTTGGAAATTTGTCGAGCCTTTAGATATTTTGAGGTGATAAAAGTATGAACCATTCACAATTTGTGGATGGCACTCTTTTGTTGGGACAAGCCTCTGTTATCATTGCTTCTAGATTCAATCAAGTGCTAGATTTCTTTGTTGATGCTTCTGGTGGAGCTATCAATAATAGAAAATGTTAGATCATAGGTCGGAAGTCAAAGCCCCAAATAATGCAAGATATATCAAGAATTTTTCAGTTTCCTCTAAAAAATGGTATCAATTTAATTATCTTAGTATACCCGTCTCTTTGAAGAAAAATTCATCTCAAGAATGGTGGCACATTATTGAAAAAATAACTCTGAAATTTATTCAATGGTGAACCTAGTGGTTAAATCCTGTTGGAAGAGTCACTCTCATCAAAGCAATTTTTACAGCTCTACCTCTATACGAATTCTCTGATATGTTGGCTCATTTTGGCATAATAAATCAAATATCTATGAGGGTAAGAAAATTCTTATGGCAAGGAGGAAAGTCCAATGAAAAAAAGTTTCATCTTGTAAATTGGAACCAAGTCAAATGTTCCATGGAAAGGGGGGGTTTAGGAAATCGAGATCTGGAGATTATGAGTACATCCATGGGTGAAAAAATGTTATGGAGGTTGATCATAGGGAAAATTTATTGGTGGAAGCATGTAATTTGGAAAAAAATATTTTACAGGAACAAGGCAAAGATGCTTAGAGAGTCTTCCTAGAATTATCAAGGCCTCTCAATTCTTCAATCTTCTTATTTTTCCCATCCCTTCCATACGTTGGAATTTTACATGGATCCCGTGGAATGGTATGCATGTCAATTAATGGGAGGATAACATCCCAAGAAAATCACATCTTTCATCTTTCCTCTTGGGCAGACTTGGCACCTTTGCAAGTTGGATGGATGAGCAAGGTTTTAATTCTCTTTTTGACATTTCCTCTTGGAATGTCAATTATGGTGTCACACACCTGACTCATAAGTACCTTTTTAAGGGATGGGGTATAATTTTTTCTCTGAACTAAGCCTAATACCCATGTCCCAGTAATTACTAAAGTATTTAATTTATCTTTTCACTCTTAGAAGTAGTTTAACACTAACTCAATAAATTACTCATATGATAATTATGAGTAATTATATTATAACATAATGAGGATCATTTATCCATAATATATTTAAGTTGATTAACATTAATTAAGGTATATAATTCAATTCCTCCATGCTGCATTTTCACGTATTTTAACATATATATCTAAATATATGCATATTTATTTATTTACTGGGAAAAATGATTAACTATATTCAACCACAAATTATCCTTTTATTAATTATATTATAATATAATGTATTTAATTATATTATAATATGATTAATTTATATCAAATGGACACTTAGGATTATCAATACCCATTAATACCTAAGCCTTTAGAATTCAGAGAAGATTCCACATCTGGATTTTATGAACCCAAATCTCTCGAACGTCGGAGTTCTAAAGAGGGTCCCACTCATATTTCACCTTTATAATTTATCATATCGTCATATAATATAATTGATTCCACTTAACGTTTATTATAACGTTGGGATATGGGAAAAATAGGTTCAGCCTTCGACTGTTTTGCTCCTATGCTCTATCTTCCCCAACATCTCGGAGTCCTGAAGGTCTGAACTCCCAGAGCCCCGAACTCCCAAAGGGTCCACACTTACGCATGACTTCGCATTAAACATTAAATTAAAAAGGGTAAATAGGTTTTGTACTTTATTATGTTCCAATATTACAACAACTCATTTAAAATATATAATATTATATTACATCTTTTTGGAGATTGCACCCAAGTTTACAAGGTCTCCAATATTTTATTAATATTTGAAATAAGGGAGAGACGAAGATAACTATGGGTCAATCCCCTTCGGCTCTCCCACACATCTTGTATACTCAATTCTCTTGGAGCCCCGGAGTCCTGAAACCCCGAAGTGGCCCCACTTATGCATGTTTCCACATTATTTAATATTTCAAAGGGGTTGGCTTCGTTCACGTGTCACCAATTTAACAAATATTACTATAATATAATATATTATATTATACCTCTCGAAATTCTCACCAGGGTTTAAACAATATCTAGTATTACATTTAATATTCAATATTGTAATGAAGGAAAAGATATGTGGGTTCAGTCATTTGGCTCTTCCAATAAATTCTTCATTCTCATATAACCTGGAGTTCCGAAGGGGACCCACTAGAATTACATCATAACATAAATACAATGATTTATTTTGACTTATAATATTATATGTATGTTGTAATAAGGGTGTATTGTATTAATTTACATTAATGGATCATTTTGATTACCATACAATCCAATTAATTATATTTCTTATCTTTTTCAACCATGCACAAGGAAGATAAGGTGTGGGCCTTTGATAACTTTGCTTCGTGAGTTCCATCACCCCAAACACCCCAGAGCCCCGAAGCCCCGAAGTTCCAAAGACCACGAGATGGTTAAAGCATTTGGTCACCATTTATTCTCTGGTGTGTTTGACATTAAAATGATAATAATAATTATATTATTTTGGTCTTAGGTCTCTTACGCTCTAGAAACTTTAGCCTCCATTTTCATAATAAAATAATAATAATATGTATATATACATATATGTTCATGTCCCTGTGTGGTTTTATTACCTCGAGAATTTAAATGAATTTAATTTTTCTTAGAGGAAATAAGAAAAGGATAAATATAAATTTTGAGTCTTTTAAAGAGATTTAATAAAAGTTTATATTCCAAGGAGTTTTCTCCATCTTGGAAATTAAAATATAATTATAATCTCTCCTTTCTCGTGGGTAAAAGAGTAGAATTTTATTTATTTATTACTATGTTTTACAACTCTTACTAAATTTAAGGAAATGGTCCTAATACAAAGATTTACCTTCACAGTAAATTCGGTGTTTCTACTAAGAAATTAAACCAAAAGAGCTTCAGCTAAGAAATTCTTTTTGTTTTGCTTAAATTTCTCAAGTCACTTTTGTCATAAATTAAACTTACGCATCTCTTAAAACACGGTCTGTAACTTTCTCTGAACTTGACACTATAGAGATTTAGCAAAACATGCTTATCTAGGACCCATAAAATGTTGCAACTGCTAACAGGAGTGCCCTTTTCCTCCCAACCGTAGGCACAGCAAATCCTAGACGGATTTACCATTGGCCGCCCCCTAGCCAAGTCATGATGCTCTGAGAGAGACTCTTCCTTTTATTCAGCAACAACCAAGGATGTAGATCGCTCTTCTCTTCCCATAGGAATTTAGAAAATAATTTCTCTCTCTACCAATCAAAAGGGTTTGCAATGAGTATTTCCTCAATTACTCATCCTCTCTGCAACCTCGTTTATTAGCTTGGTTAGAAAATGTTTCTCAACAATTCCCATACTCAGAACAAATGTTTTTTTCAGTTCTCTTCGAAACCAGAGAGTTTCACATGCTCTCCCTCTTTAGAAAAATGTCATCAAACTCACTCCTCTACCCTCCCCTCTCTTCCCATGATTTTCCTTTTATTTCCTACCTTTTTTTGCAAGATTTTGTGGGTCAAATCCCCCAATTCATGGGTCATCTTAGAATCCTGTGCATGGGTACTTTTTTTCTCATGCTTCTGAGGCAAGGCAGTTCTGGTACAAAACCCATTCTTGTTCATAAGTGTGAGAAGTTGATATTTCAACTACCAACTTCCTCCATTAATCACAATTCTAGAAAATGGGCAATCTATATTTTACTTGAATTTTAAATTGGCAAGGGAAATTTCCTTATTGTTTCCCTCTCATGGCATCATGACTTGTATAGGAAATCCCCCTCAGCAGTTGTCCAACATTTACCTTTTTACATTAGTAGCATAAATATTTACACTATCATTTTATAAAAATATAGTTATATTTACAAGTTGGGGGAAATAGGGGTATTACAATCTCCTCCCCCTTAGAGGAACATCGTTCTTGGTGTTCTTTTCATCTCAGCAACACCATTCATGCCTCATGCTTCAGCTGCTTTAGTGACATTTTCCTTTTATCCACTTGGTCCTTTCGGAGACTATTGGCCTTTGTCAATGCCTACAACGATTTCAAACTACAAGCATATTAATCAAATTTTCATGCAAAAAGATTTTACTATTGTTCAAAACTCAAGAGGAAATACTTATATCAACACAATACTTATCTGTGCAATTTCATGGATCTACATCTAGTTTTTTTTATTACTAACTTGGCCCATTGTTTTTAATAATATTGTCAACTTAACGAGAACTTTGTCGAGTTCTCTTTTTTTCAAGGGTTCCACTTTTTACCACATTTTGAAAAATGGTGCTACTGGTAGCACCCCTTTTCATTTTGAGGTAGTTTTTTTTTTTATATTTTAAATCTTCTTGTCTATAACGGATCCACATTTTGTTTCTAAAATGCTTGTTTTTTTAACTATTTTCAAATTTTCCTAAATCATTTTTTTTTGTTTTTTAAATATTTGTTTTCCAACTATTTTCATTTTTTTCTAAATCCTTAATTTTTTTATTTTTATCAATGTTCTTTTTTATGATTTTTAATGATACTAAAAATGTTATAAAAATATTATATATGATTCACGTTTTTTAAATTAATATTTTTCATACAAATATGTCTCATTATATTTAATTCGTGGTCCCATAGTTTTTAAATATAGTGTAAAATTGTATTTTTAACACGCTTTATTTTTTCATCAATATATAGCAAATAATTGTAGCTAAATAACACTATTTTTAAATATTTAGCAAAAAATATATACATTTCAAAGAAACTTATAACAAAAAAACCTATACATTTTGGAAGCTTTTCACTATAAATAACGTGTCACATAAAGCATTTTTATTGACAAAATTGAACAAAAAAAAATGGAAAAAATTAACATTTTTATGATATTTTTATAGATTTACAGTAAAAACTTGACAATATTTTATGTCATTTTCTCTAGCATATTAAATCACATAAAAAGAAAATAATAAAAACATATTCATCATAAAACAACAATAGATGCATATTTATTCTTATTTTAAAATATTAAAGTCAAAACATTACAATTATAACTCATAAAAATTTTGCAAAATTCAGTGTTGTCTTCAAGGGCGTCCTAAAACTAATCAACAATGTCATATATCCCAAGTTCATCATTTTCAATAGACATATCATCATTTTCTTGGACATCATTATGTGCTTCCATTGGCTCATTTGGCTCATTTGGCTCATGTTGCTCTTCCATTGAGTTATTAATATCCACAAGTTCTCCAAAGTGATCTTTTCCAAGCAGACCTCTTAATGGTACTTGAGGTTCCTGTGATATTTTTGTCACCTTTAAGTCATCAAAATCTTCTTTTCTCAAGCCAATTTCTTGCATTTCATATGGAAGAGCTCGAAAGTATTAATTCTTTGTTGAATAAAACCGCATTGCACTGCATCACTTTAATGGCTATGCAATTCCTTCCTTTTTGTAAGCAACATACTAATGTTGTACCTAATCACCAAATACAAAATAAATAATTAAAGTAAATAATGTAAAACAACAGAAATTAAAAATAATAAAAAGTGAAGTATGATTTCATAAAAGTTATATCATAAATCTTACCTAAACCAGAGAACAAATCCAAAACTCAATCTCCTTCATTTGAAAATGTATCTATAAGATAATTAATTAGTTCTTGTGACTTTTGATAAATGTTACCAATCTCTCCTTTGAAATCATTTTCCTCATATGTTAGCTTTCTAGTTAGAGTATTGTAAACCAATAAACTACTAGGATTCTTTCCATCCTTTACATTGTAAAGAATAGATTCATAAGTATCATCTTTTGTCAAGCTTGCAAGATGTATACTTTCAATATCAAGTGTAAATGGTTCACTATTGGAGCTATGAATATTAGGTTTTTCCTGTAACATAAATAAATAAAAATTCAATTAACTTGTGAATTAATAAAATAGATTTCTAATTTTAATCGCTAAACATATAATTTCAATTTCTTACCAATAAAGCTGCATTATTGTCTTAATTGTTATCCCTTTCTAAAAATGGAAATTCAAAAATAAAAATAATTGTTATAACCTAAAATAGTAATAATTGTTGTAACCTTAGAATCACACTAGAGTAGTGGATGGCTTAGAGCAGTGGATGACTTATGCAATACTGAGCTCATAATTTTAATAACTTCAACTATTAATAACTTTAATAAGATTTAATAAAATTGTGTGATAATGAAATTATAATATTAATAATTTAAATAAAATCTTACATACATCACATGCGACATGGTCGGGGGCGATGCCCGGCATCGCCCTCTCGGATAATAAACAACTATCATAATCTCCATATGCATATGTTTAGTGTTATGCATATGTTTAGAGTAAAAAACACACAAAAAAAAATACTAAAGTAAAAATCATATAAAAAAATCAAAACCCAAAACACTTCTTAAAAAAACAAAAACCACATAAAAAACAAAAATTTTAAATGAAACAAAAAAAATTAAAACTAAAATTAATTTTAAATCTTTTAAATTAAAATTAATTTTAATTAAAAACCTAGATTCCTCTTTTTTTAAATGGAAATTGATATTTTACCATTTGAAATTATAAATAACATTGAACGTTCATTTCTTTTAAAAGGACTTATCCCTTTCTAAAATGGAAATTCAAAAATAAAAAAAATTGTTATAACCTTAGAAGCACACTAGAGTAGTGGATGGCTTAGACCAGTTGATAACTTATGAAATATTGATCTTATAATTTTAATAACTTCAACTATTAATAATTTTAATAAGATTTAATAAAATTGTGTGATAATGAAATTATAATATTAATAATTTAAATAAAATCTTACATACATCACATGTGACTTGGTCGTGCGGCCCCAGGGGCTATGCCCAACATCGCCCTCTTTGATAATAAACAATTAGCATAATCTCCAGATGCATCTGTTTAGTGGTATGCATATGTTTTGAGTTAAAAACACAAAAAAAAATTACTAAAGTAAAAATCATATAAAAAAATCAAAACCCAAAACAATTCTTAAAAAAACAAAAACCACATTAAAAAAAAAAAAAAAAATTAAAACCAAACAAAAAAATTAAAATTAATTTTAAATCTTTTAAATTAAAATGAATTTTAATTAAAAACCTATCCCTCTTTTTTTTTAATTGAAATTGATATTTTACCATTTAAAATTATAAATTACATTGAACATTCATTACTTTTAAAATTACTTATCCTTTTCTAAAATGTAAATTCAAAAATAAAAATAATTGTTAAAGTAGTAATAATTGTTGTAACCTTAGAAACACACAAGAGTAGTGGATGGCTTAGAGCAGTGGATGACTTATGCAATACTGAGCTCATAATTTTAATAACTTCGGCTATTAATAATTTTAATAAGATTTAATAAAATTGTGTGATAATTAAATTATAATATTAATAATTTAAATAAAATCTTACATGCATCACATGGGACTTGGCCCTGCGGGCATCTAGGGCGATGCGAGGGCGGATAATAAACAATTATCATAATCTCCATATGCATATGTTTAGTGTTATGCATATGTTTAGAGTAAAAAACACAAAAAAAAAATACTAAAGTAAAAATCATATAAAAAAATCAAAATCCAAAACAATTCTTAAAAAAACAAAAATTTAAAACGAAACAAAAAAATTAAAAATAAAATTAATTTTAAATATTTTAAATTAAAACTAATTTTAATTAAAAACTTATCCTTCTTTTTTAAAATGGAAATCGACATTTTACCATTTAAAATTATAAATTACATTGAACATTCATTTCTTTTAAAATGACTTATCCCTTTCTAAAATGGAAATTCAAAAATTAAAATAATTGTTATAACCTAAAGTAGTAATAATTGTTGTAACCTTAGAAGCAAACTAGAGTAGTGGATGGCTTAGAGCAGTGGAAGACTTATGCAATACTAATCTCATAATTTTAATAACTTCAACTATTAATAATTTTAATAAGATTTAATAAAATTGTGTGATAATGAAATTATAATATTAATAATTTAAATAAAATCTTACATACATCACATGTGACTTGGTTGCCAGTGTTGAGGACAATGCCCTCGGATAATAAACAATTAGCATAATCTACATATGCATTTGTTTAGTGTTATGCATATGTTTAGAGTAAAAAACACAAAAAGAAAATGCTAAAGTAAAAATCATATAAAAAAGTAAAAACCCAAAACAATTCTTAAAAAAATAAAAACCACATAAAAAACAAAAATTTAAAACGAAATTTAAAATGAAAAAAAAAAAAATAATAATAATTTTAAATCTTTTAAATTAAAATTAATTTTAATTAAAAACCTATTCCTCTTTTTTAAAATGGAATTTGACATTTTACCATTTAAAATTATAAATTACATTGAACATTCCTTTCTTTTAAAAGGACTTATCCATTTCTAAAATGGAAATTCAAAAATAAAAATAATTGTTTTTTTTACACAAGAAGGAGTTTTTATATTAAAATCAGTGGTGTGACCACTGTAGAGAAACTACAAAATTCAGCTTTACGTTGTATGCATGGACTTTGTAAATACACAAGGCTTTTCTCTGATACAGAGTTCCAGGAGTCCTGCTAAAATGTAAGTTCATTTGAATCAAGACACAGCCTGTAGTCCGGCTTACAAAATGGTTGCCTATAGTGCCACGGGAACCCGTGCTTCTGCGTACGAGAGAACCCCTTGGAGCCAAGAAGAGACCAAAGTCAGGTAGTAGGCCTCCCATATTTAACCATTTGGTTCTGGAATGTAGGAACTAGCACTTGGAGTCAAAACACAGCTTGTGATCAGGCATATAGAGTATCTTCCTGTAATGTAAAGGGAGCCCGTACTCCTGCATACAAAGAAAACCCAACGAGCCAAAAAGAAATAGAGTAGAGGAGAGACAGATCAAATTAAACCTTCGGATATGGAGTGATGGAGCCAGCACTTGGTGACACATTCACTTCTTCTTTGGATCAATGACTCGATTCTGCTACTTGAAGTTCCAGCTTTCCAATTCGTGCTTCTAATTCTGTTATTTTGTTGTTGGTTTGTTGTGTTGTGTGGGTAAGAGCTTCGATCGCTTCCTCCCTGAGATGGATGAGGTCTTCTTCCACCATTTCGAGCCTTCAGCCTCCTTCTTTGTCCAAGCGAAGCAAGAGGTTTCTTTGTGCAATAAGGGAACACTTCAGCCTACGTATTTCAAGTTCTAGGGAGGGAGGGGGGTTGGGAGAGGAGGTTGAATTGGAGCTAGCCGCAGGAAGGAGCCAAGCGGGGGAACAAACCAGAACCAACAGCCAGGAGTGAACAAGAGGGGAGACTGAAAACTCCATCCAAGCGAGATCAATAGGAGAGTAGGGTGTGCAAGAAATGGTTGCCACCTTCCGAAATTTAACAGGTCTTCAAGCGTGTGTTTCCCTGAGTGGAGGTCGCTTCGCTAGAGTGCCATGTGGGAGGGGGAAGGGATCATCATGGATTGGCATGAGTGACGAGAGACGAAGGACGATCAGAGAGGTATGAAGGGACGCAACAAGGGGGTTGAAGTACCTTCATGCAAGAGGGGGATGGGCAGAGGTGACGCCAAGGGGTTGTCATGCTTTGTGGAGGTGCAGAAATATGTTCCTTATGCTATGGGGGGTCCAGGAGAGTGCCCTCCACGTATTTATAAGGAAGTGGGTTGAAACAGAGAGTCCCATTGGTGGTAAGATGGCCCCTGCCCAAGAGGGTGGCAGCTTTGGCAGCCTAATCCGCTTCACCGTTGAGTTGTCTGAGCACATGGACAAAGTCTATTTTATGGAAGGAATAAGAGAGCCACAGGATTTTATTGGTTATTTGCCAAAGGTTCAATTGGCTTGGCAGAGTGTTTGTGGCCAGAGCTTGGATCAAGACACAGGAGTCTCCTATCACCATAATGTCTTGGATAGATAACTTACGAGCTTGGATAAGTCCTTGCCAAAGGCTAAGAGCTTATGCGATGTCATTGGTTTCTTCTCCCATCCACCACAAGTAGACTAATTCCCGAAATTCAGCGGGGTCAAAGATAACTCCTCCCCCTCCTGCCGGCCCTAAAAATAAAAACAATTGTTATAAACTAAAGTAGTAATAATTGGTGTAACCTTAGAAGCACACTAGAGTAGTGGATGGCCTAGAGCAGTGGATGACTTATGCAATACTAAGCTCATAATTTTAATAACTTCAACTGTGGCAGGTTCTAACGAAGGTTGGAGTGTGGAGCAAGGTGATAAAGGATAAGTATATCCCCCATTGTACCATTGTAACTTGGATAAGGTCGACAACAACCTCTATTTCATCTGCCTCGCAGACTAGGCGTAATCTACTAAAATATTTACATCTGATAACTCATTGGCTCGATTGGAGACAAGGATTGGGTCACCTGGTGTAAGTTGGTATTGATCGTATTATGGATTTGGGGCAGGCCTCCTACTTGTCAAGACACCTATTATCTAAACTTAGAAGAAATCATGTGATTTACCTTTATCAGGCTATCGACACTGGTAGGCTGGGACTATCCATTACTTACTGGAAATCAGGCAAAGATCTTGTTCTGGTCGGGATCCTTGTAGAGGAATGGGAGGCATTTAGGAAAGAACTGCACTGTGTGGGGATTCAGTTACAAAACAAAAACAATGAGCTTATATGGGCGGGAGGTGACTGCTCGGGTATCATTTCTGCAAAAAAAATTATACCTTGCACTTGCAAACAAATTCTGGTCAACTGTTGTTGGAGGATGGATAAGTCATTTTTGGAAATGGGATTTGGTGCCAAAGATTAAAATTTTTACATGGTTAACATTGGAGAATAGAATTCTCACATGGGATATTTTACAAAGGAAGGGATGGAAGGGACCAAATATTTGTTTCATGTGTTTCAAAGAAGCCGAATATTTGTGCCACATGTTCGTCTCTTGTAGCTTTGGCCGGGAGGTATGGAGTTATTTTTACAAAGATCTTAATCTTTGGACTGTTTGGGAAGGATGTACTTTCAACACCTGTTTTGAGAACTGGCATAAGAAGGAAGATTCTTACGTAACTCTTCCTCCTATTATTTGTTGGTTCACATGGTTGGAGGGAACATAGTTATTTTTTAATAAAGAAAATCCTCGGTTTACTCTGTGGTAACAAATTTTAAAACTTTACTACCCTTGGTGAATTTGGATCAAAAATTTAAAGTGTGCCTTCTACAGCCTCCCTGCGTTCTGACCTCAATAGTTTGTTGGTTCGACAAGGTTGCGCTATCTAGCACTCTTAGGTGTGGGGAGGGAGGCATCATAAAGTTCAGTGATCAAACAATCTATAAGTGGACCTTAAATTGTGGTCAGGGGACAAATACGAGGGTTGAACTGCTAAGAGGTTGGGCGACTCTTTTTCTAGTACAGCGTTTAAATATTGAGGTGATCCAGGTAATCGGTGACTCAAAGATCATAATTGAATGGTTGAAGGACAGAGGAAAACTTCAGATTGCCTCCTTGATGGGGTGGATGGATAGCTTAAAAATGTTGAAATCCACGTTAAGAGAGATACATTTCACCCATGTTTACAGGGAGCTAAATATGGAGGCAGATCATCTCTCAAAATTGGCACCTACAAAGACCAAAGGAAAGCTAGATTTTAGCAGGTGGGTTGAGGGAAATGAGGGGCCTACCATATCCATAAATATTTTTTGAGTCAGCTTGTCATTTTTTGTTTTGATCTATTAAGTTGATCCTGGTGATTGAGGACTAGTTTTTATATTTTTGTTGTTATCACTTTGATGGAGGACTTATGTATCTTATCATTTGTAGTTATTTTGTGATTAAAATCTTCCATAAGGAAGGTCTCTTGTATGCCTCTGTTATGTGGGATGAAAAGAGATGATCTCCTTTGTTTTGAATAGCCTCAATGTAGTTATGGTTATTCTATGAACCTTCCTTTTTGAAAAGGCTCTAGTATATGTTCAGAAACTGGAGGTGATCTTGAAAAGAAAATCAAATTTAGAAGAAGTTGTAAAATGTACTCATTTATATATCTAATATAAAGAGCAATTTTCCTGTTGAAAAAAAAAACTTCAACTATTAATGATTTTAATAATATTTAATAAAATTGTGTGATAATGAAATTATAATATCAATAATTTAAATAAAATCTTACATACATCACATGGACTTGGTCAGGGGGTGATGTCCGTCATAGCCCTCTCGGATAATAAACAATTATCATAATCTTCAGATGCATATGTTTAGTGCTATGCATATGTTTAGAGTAAAAAACACAAA
>JZKD02S2430651.1:372469-391066 GCA_000966675.3 Picea glauca
AATAAACAATTATCATAATCTATGCATATGTTTAGAGTAAAAAAAAAATCATATAAAAACATCAAAACCCAAAATACTTCTTAAAAAAACAAAAACCACAAAAATTTTAAACAAATTTAAAAAAAAAAAAAGAAAGGAAACAAAAAAAAAAATTAAGTTTAATAAAAAACCTATCCCTCTTTTTTAAAATAGAAATTGACATTTTACCATTTAAAAATATAAATTGCATTGAACATTCTTTTCTTTTAAAAGGACTTATCCCTTTCTAAAATGACTTATCCATTTCTAAAATGGAAATTCAAAAATAAAAATAATTGTTATAACCTAAAGTAGTAATAATTGTTGTAACCTTAGAAGCACACTAGAGTAGTGGATGGCTTAGAGGAGTGGATGACTTATGCAATAATGAGCTAATAATTTTAATAACTTCAACTATTAATAATTTTAATAAGATTTAATAAAATTGTGTGATAATGGAATTATAATATTAATAATTTAAATAAAATCTTACATACATCACATGGGACTTGGTCGGGGGCGATGCTTGGCATCGCCCTCTCCGATAATAAACAATCATCATAATCTCCAGATGCATATGTTTAGTGTTATGCGTATGTTTAGAGTAAAAAACACAAAAAAGAATACTAAAGTAAAAATCATATAAAAAAATCAAAACCCAAAACACTTCTTAAAAAAACAAAAACCACATAAAAAAAAATAGAGATGGCTTCATTAGATAGAGAGGATTTTATTTATGGAGAATTAAAATCTTGTTCACATGCCTCCTCTTCTGAGACTGACAAATGTGGTGGGAATACTTCTGATGTAAATTAGGAGTCATATGTTTCACCTAGTGAGAACTTTGATCATAGTGCAAGCAATGATATTGAGCATATTGATCGGGAAAGTATTAATTTTGAAGACTCTGAAGGAACCAATGATGAAGGGGAGGAATATGGTGAAAAAGATGATGAAGATTTTCCTCCAAGTGAGAATTTACAAGGTACTACTGATGATGATGAATATTTTCCTCCAAGTGAGGATTTTGAAGGTACCGATGGGGATGTTGAAGAGTTTCCTCCAAGTGGGGATTTTCAAGGCAATAAAGAAGATGATGAAGATTTTCCTCCAAGTGAGGTTTTTTAAGGGAGTAAAGAGAAATATGAAGAGTTTCCTCCTGGTGAGGATTTTGCAGGTACTAACGAGGATAGTGAAAATTTCCCTCCGAGTGAGGATTATCAAGGTAGTAGAGAGGATGATGAAGATTTTCATCCAAGTGAAGATTTTGAAGGTACTAATGAAGAGTATGAAAATCTTCCTCCTAGTGAGGATTTGCAAAGAACAAATAAGGATAATGGATATTTTCCTCCCAGTGATGATTTTGAAGGTACAGATGAGGAGGAAGAAGATATTCCTCCAAGTGAGGATTTTGAAGGGACTAATGAGCAAGATGAATATTTTCCTCCAAGTGAGGATTTTTAAGGCACTGATGAGGATGGTGAATATTTTCCTCCAAGTGAGGATTTTTAAGGGACTAATGAGGATGATGAAAAGTTTCCTCCAAGTGAGGATTTTGAAGGTATTGACATGGATGGTGAAGGTATTATTTTAGTAGGAGAAATTAAAGGTTCCAATGAATATGTTGAAGAGTTTCCTCCAAGTGATGATTTCCAAGGTACTAATGAGAATGTTGAAGATTGTCCTCTAGGTCAACATTTTGAGGGCAGTAATCTGGATGATGTAGAATTTCCCTCAATTGGAGATTTCAAAAGTATTGAAGATGATTATGTCGATTGTGGACACTTTATTGCAGGTGATTGTGTTGTTGATGATGATCTTGATATTTCTCTTCTCAGTGAGATTATAAATGAAGATGATGATGGACCTAGGAATGGAGATCATGTTCTAAATCATTCAGATACAACAAATCAAGGTGATCAACAATCTCTTGTTCGGTCTCCTCAGAATTCTATGTATGATTATAGTGAGAATGATATTCCGCCTAGTGATGATGTTCAAATAGTGGAGAGATTGCAAAGAAATATTGTGTCCAGGACAAGGACTAGACCTTTTTATATCAATCCAAATCATTCTAGTTATACAAGGTCTATGAAATCATTTTTCACTAAATCATTTTCCATCGGTGATTTGATTTCTAGTGATTGTTGTCATAAGAATTGTTTGAAAAGTATAGACTACATGTATGCCTTGCCGAAAAGAAATAATTATTTTTCAATGAATAAGAGCATGAAAAATTCATATTTAGTGGGGTGCATGATATCTACGAAGATAAGATATGATTATCGCATTGGTAATATTTTACTTTGCAGAAAGGCTTTCAAAAAAATCCACTCAATTGGTAATCTTCGTCTATCAATGATCCAAAGAAGATTGGGAAAATATCCTACATTTTATTCAAAGGTACGTCATGGACAAGAGATTGGCCCATTAAAAAACACTGCATTGGCATGGATGCGAGACTTATTTTCCAAACATGGAGAGTCTATGCCAAATAGAGAGACAACACATATTCCAAATAATTTCTCAAGGAATGAAATCTACAAGTTATACAAAGAATATGTTGAAAGTGTTGAAGGAAATCATAATTTTATTTGATATGCATATTTTACAAGAGTATGAAAGAGACAATTCAACAATGTTTGTATTTCTAAGAAGTCAAGGATGGGGATTTGAAGTATATGTGCTTCTCTTAAAGCAAGAAGAGATAAATCTGAAGGGGTTAAACGAGGTATATATTTACAATTTTCTTTTGTTTAAATTTGATAGCTATCAACTATGAAAACATATTATCAACATTTTCATTTTGTGTCATGTGCAGATTCTATAGTCAAAGCACTTCAAGAACACAGGAAACAACAAGAAAGTGAAACACAAAAGTTGTACAAGCATAGAAATAAGTGTTATGATGCTCCAGATAAATATATGGGTATGATAATTGATGGAATGGACCAAAAAAAAACACTTCTTCCACATTTTGTTCATACACCAAAAAAATTACAAAAAGAGAATTTCATTCAATCTCACTTGGTTGGTTGTATGGTTTTTAATGGAACAATGTGTCCAAGGGTTTGCTTCACAGCTCCAAATATTCATAATGATGCAAATCTTACCATCACCATAATTCATTGTGTGATCAGTTACTGGTCTGGTAATATTCCTCAAGTTCTATATCTGCAGTTGGACAACACTAGTCGTGAAAACAAAAATCAAGTTGTCTTTGGATATCTCAACATGCTTGTTGAACTGGGAATATTTCAAAAGGTTAAAGTTTGTTTCCTTCTTGTTGGACACACACATGATCATATTGATCAAATGTTCAGTCATTTTTCAGTAACATTGAAGAGGAAAAATGTTGGAATCCTACCATCATTAATTGAATGTATTAATAAATCATACATTCCAGAGCCTATTTTTCACATATTAGAAGAAATTGTTGACATGCAAAGATTTATTGAGGGATCACATGGTGAAGAAAAATGTATTGAGCAACTTAATGACATTAGCTTCCAACATCAATTTTGTTTGAAAAAAGTTGATGGGAAAACACTTATATGATGAAAGAAGTATTCAACTACTATAGAATGGGGGCCTTCATCAGGTTTGGAATTTTTGAAGTTCATTCCATACAGTCCAATATTTGCATCAAATCTAATGTTATTACAATTAGTTGTTGAAATCCATAATGCACGAAGGCGTAATACAGATGTAGATTATTCTGAATGCTTAGAGGAAATAAAAAATTCTATTAAAGATACATATGAGTACTTTGATGTTGTTGATTCTATTTGGTGGGAGTCTTTTTTCAATGATCAAAGTGACATAATTTCAAACTCAACAATTGAAGATACATTTTTGAAGGCTCCATTTATTTGGCTACAAAATAGTTCAAATGAATCTGAAGAAAGAAACATTATTGAACAACGGGAATCTCATGATGCTATTGAGTTTTCACTGGTAGAGGAAAGAGAAATGTATATTGGTTCAAGAAGATCACATGCACAATGTGAAGCCATGGAAGATCTTTACATGGGTTCAACACAAGATATTAAGGAGAGTTGCATGATTGCAGTCTTAGCGACTGAAGATCCACATGGTTATTCATTCTAGATTTCAAAGGTTATAAGGATCAATAAAGAAAATGAAGATGTTATAGCAGTTGAAGTGCATTGGTATGCAACATGTACACATCCATTCAATGGTGTGTACAAGAAAGAGATGGTGGTTGAGAAACAGAACAATAGAAAGAGAAAAAGAAAGGGTCAAAATATAACTCGTCGTCGCACCGAACTCTTAAAATTAGAGGATGTTGACATATTTGTTTATGACTTCAATTTGACAAAGAGAGGAACTCTTCACTCCAGGACCATAGAGATTATCAAAAGGTTGTTTCCACCAGAGATAAGTGCAAGATGGGATTCCGTTGAACCTATTCGTAGATTAAAGAGGGTTTTGACATCTAAAATGTTGGGCATACATGCAGACTCAGATGGTGCACTCATTGATAATAGAGAAGAATATGGATCATATACATCTTCATCCATTCATTCATCTGAAGACAATGTAGATTCTGATGATGTGTCAGAATCCATGGATGAATTTGATTAAGTGTATGAAACATTTTATGTATTTTTTATCAATATGATGTTTGTATGGTAACCAGAAATGAGTGTTCTCTATTACATATGATCTTACATGAAGTTATGAATCATTTCTATGTTTTATGAATTATATGTTTTTATTATGGAGAATATATAACAAAATTTCTTAGCTCTTATGTTTTGAATATGGAAAATGTAACGAAATAATTTATGTTTCATTAAATGTAATTTGTATAGACTTGTTTATTTAAAATAAAAAAAAAATATTTTGAAGTTATGTTGAATGTTGACATCTGAAATGGTGATATTTTCATGCCATTATGTATTATCTTGTGGTTGGAGTGATAAACTAACCTTAAAAAAGTAAATATTTAAGGGTTGATTTTACGATTTGGTTTATAGCAACGATAAGTTTTTACACCACTATAAAAAATGCGTCAATGTGTAGGTTTTGGTTGCAATGGTACTTGTCGCACTAGGATAATGTTCGAAATGAGGTATAATTTTAACGTTTAGAAAAAAAACATTTTTCTGTCGATAGCACCATTCTTTGATTTAGTTGTTGATTTTAAGGTTTTCCAGAGAAACTCTACACATGTTTTAGTCCATGCTTGAAAAAAGTTGTAATTTTAACCTTAAAAAAAAAGGGTGCTACCGGTAGCACCACTTTTGATTTGAGGGTTAATTTTATGGTTTTTTATGCAAAAATATGGGTTTTAAGAGCTAGATTTCTCGTTTTGAGGTCATAGTTCTCATTAAGTTGGTAATATTGTTTTTCTTTACATACCCATTGTGTGCATGATACCAACCAATCATCTACAAGAATTATTTGAAGTCTCCACTTCCTTGCGATCACTCACCCTCCAGGCCCAGGCTCAAGAATCCCCTTCTTTGTTACACAGTCCCTCAGGTGATCCATCTTGCATTGCCAAGGATTTCTCACACAAGAAGAGTTTTTGAGTCTTATAATCGAGGAATCCCTCTGAATTTCTCTGTCGAGGCGTCCCTCTGACTCATGTTTCCAGAACACAACATTTTCTATGGCGATCATGTCTTATCACAGGGTTCTCATGTCACAACAATAACCTTTATCTATGATTTTCCAATTTGACAGCCATCATTTGTCCCTCTTGGACAGATCTTTCATCTCACTTGTGTCACATACATACAGTAACCATGATATGTTATCATCAATTCCAATTGATAATTTCTTTCAAATTTGTCACCCACAGACTTCCAAATTCCACATTTTTATTTTTAAATATGTTCCACACAAGAACCATATTCAAAAGTATGAGATATTTCTTCTCATAACAGTTTGGCTCAGTAGGCATTGGTCTTCCTTATGGGATTAACTAATGCTACCATATCCAAGGCCCTTATTCATGCAACTCCATCTTCACATAACCAAACAAGTTGTTAATTATCATGCACATTATATCTTCCAAATTGTGCATACTAAAAGTCAAATCATTTTCATCTATTCAATGATACAAAGGAAAAGGAAATATCATTATTTACGCATGCAACATTTCAGCATACCATTTTTTCCCAAATGCAATTCAAATATTAAATGACTTTAATCAACGTGTCAATGTTCATGGACACATTCCTACCCAATGAACCCTTGCATTGATTTCAATTTTTCCACACTTTATGACAAGCACTTTATCATGGTGTGTTGGAGCTCAACCAACCTCTTCACCATATGGATTATTCATTCATGTTCATTATTACATAGGATTGTGCTTCCTACTACAAATTGATCATGTCCTCAGTTTAACATACTACAATATGAAACCTAAGTTTCATATGGTTGCATCTAAACACTTCTCTCCTTACTGGTAGTGAGTGGTGACAATACTCATGGCCACCAACTTCCTTTCTTTAACACCCTTACAGTTCAGGTAGAGTATTGGAAGGTCCTTCTTCCTTAATGGGAAGTCTATTGTCTGCCCTCTTATGCAAGCATGCATTTCCTCAATGCATTCAATTCAATGTGTTTCCTATGAGTACTTTTGTTCCTAATCACTCATGATTGGTCAATGTACCCATGACACTATTGCTTCATGAATTTTATAGCAAGGATTCTTAATCATCCTTGACTAGCATAGATTTCCTCTCTCCATTATTCAGATTATTCTTTCCTGAATCTTACCCGGCTTGGGTATCAATGGCATACAATAGTCATTCAAAGTTATTTGCATATCAGTAAGAAATTAAAATACTTTAGAGGGGATTCTTACCAAATCCATTCATACCTTATTCCATGAAGGCATGAACATTTTTAAACTTGTTGTGACTGTTAGCACCCTTTTTCTATTTTTTTTACATCATCAGTATTGCTCCATGGGGATCCCAAAGTCCCTTCAAAAATATTTCAACAGCAGCCTTCTTGAATTTATCCTTTACCAAAGGTTATCTACCATTGGTAGTTGTCCTTTCCCAACAACTCCAATCATTTCCAACATAAAACATGCATTATCACATTCCAACTTATGTCAGTCATCATGTTAACTGAAATATATGTATCTAAATCAGTAAAGCATTTTCATATATTCCCCAACATATCTTTATGGGTTGTATCACATTACCCTCAATGTTTTCACGAGTGCAAACATAATAAAGTCTCTAGTTGTCTCTACAATCGCACATTTATCACCATTCTCATGCTAAAACACACACACACCAAAACATATCATCTTATAATCATAGAGAAACACAATACATGACAAGAAAAGGATTTAAGGGACTCTTCCCTCTTTCCAAGTCCTTATGTACGGTCTAGACTTTTCATCTTAAATGAACTATTCCCAAGGCCTCACTGCCTTTACAAATTCATGGATTTAACCAAATTTATACTTGTTTGTTCATTTTTCTTTCATCGATTGTACTTGTTCCCACAACTGTTCTTTTAAGGATTACAACTTTGTTAAGCAATTTAGAGTTTTAAAGTGAGAAACATATTCTCCTTTTCTTCATCTTTTCTTCTGCAGTCTACTCCATGTTGGGGTATTTAAGCTCTTTTCCTTGAGTATTCTTGGTTAGGTTCACCTTAAGCTTCTTGGATAACTCATCATGCTACAACAACAAGTTTTTTTTATTTATTTTTAGTTCACAGTGAGTTATGAACATGTGCATTATGCGCATTACTATTTAGACATCAGAATAGTCAACATTCATTTGTTAGTCTTCCATTCATGCATTATGTTTTAGAATGTAATCCAGGATTCTTATATAGATAGGTTTACATCCCATCTTCCAATTCTCATCATTCATTCAGGTTGTGACTCAATTCTTATGACAGAGTCTTTACACAGTTCCTCCATAGGGAACTCCTTCAACATGCAACTCTTTCGTTGCACACACATCACTATCTGGAATGGCCTTAGATTCATTATTTTATAGTTTTACTCAAAATTCCATAAGGGATATAAGCATGCATATTTATTATGCATCTATATCATTCATCCACACATATTCATTGTTATATTAAATTACATTCATAATTCACTTAACCACGTGCAATCCTTATAGGAATAATCATGTTTCTTTTTATCATGACAATAGAGCATCCCTAATCATTTATTCTTTCAACAATGTATTCTGTCTTTTCCCAAGGAAATGGGATAAATCCTCCTCAATTTATTATTCCGTTGATATAATCAAACCCTCCAACATAGGGTTAACCATGCATCCATGGCATTGCTCAGATATGACAAGTACACATATTGCCTCACGACCTACTTGATCAGGCAGTCATATTATACTTTTAGGAATGTATACATATATTTGTATATATGTAGGTGCATCACTTGCACGCTTTTTACCTCATTCATTCACATTGATAATTTAGTTTTAATATTAGTGTTCTTTAGTGAGAGATTACAGTGGATCATATGACAAGTCTCATAGTCATAATTCATATCGATGTTTCCCTCTCTACCTGGAAACAACCAGCAAGGGTCACTTTGTCCCTTTCTACTGTAAAAAACTTCCATAAATTAGAATTCAAATGGGTAGTTATTGTATTACCCAAGGAATTAAGATAACCACTTCTAGTCTCTTCTTTGTTCCTCAATTCATTCTTGGTCAACAGATTCCTACAAGGAAATATTTTCCTAAACTCCCTCTTATTGATATTTGAGTATACCAAGCCATATCCATGTGGCTACCATCCATCTATGGATGTCAATATGATCCACTGGTCATCTAAAGGTGCTCTAACACCCCCTTAATCATACCTTGCATCGATCTCTCATTAATCCTTACAGTCTTATCTTAATAAAGTAATAGGCTACAACATTATCAACATGTCATTATTGTTGTTAAATCTCGTTGATATGAGGTCATTATCATTTAAAAGATCCATCAATAGACCATACCTTACAAACCACTATAAATTATAATATGCCTAATTTGCATGTTTAATATTTTTCCATATGCATTCTAGCATATCCTTGCACACTAAGCATTTCACCTATGCATGCAGTGCAAATATATTCCACTCACTTACCTATTGCATAGGCACACCCTTAAGTTATTAGGGATATACACTCCCTTAGCACATCCATGAGCTCATGAACTTGCTCATGTCACTTTACTTATTTCTTGAAGGTTATTCTCATCCCATGGGGCTCCTTTTTGCTTTGTTAAAGGGGTAATCCCAATAGCAGGTTTCAATTAATACAATACAAGTAAGTTGACCTCACATATTTCCATAAGTCTTCTAGACATGGGGAAATATACTCACAAGGCCTAATATCTTATTTAAGCAACAATTGTGATTACCAAAGGCTTCATAAGCCCACATTTTTAGGCAACCGTGCAACCTATTCAATTCATTCACATCCAACTATTTCTATTAGTTCCTATCATCATAATCCCACTCTTGTAGGAGTGGATATCATTTCCCCAAGGTAGCAATATGATTATTCTGTTGCAATCCAGTAGGATTCTATTTTTGTTGAGTAGTTCCCAACAAAATTTCAATATGCAATCCTTCTCCTCAAGGATATTATGCAGATAATATCCTTTTGACAGTAAACACTATCAACAGGCTCATCTTAGCCTTGGTAAACTAGTCTTGTTATTATTCTTTGGCCCATCCAAACCTAGTGTTTGAGTCATGCTCTACTAAATAGGGTAGGGTAGGGCTCCCTCCCCCTTAAAGATTTCTAATAAAATTTAATTGACTCTTTCATGAGCCCAAGCAGGCCAAGTGTTGTTGCCTTCTCTGATACCACTATGTCACACACCCGACCCCTAAGTACATTTTTAAGGGATGGGGTATAAATTTGTCTCTGATCTAAACCCAATACCCATGGCCCAGTAATTACTGAAGTCTTTACTTTCTCTTTTCCCTCTTAGAAGTAGTTTAACACTAATTCAATAAATTACTCATATGATAATTATGAGTAATTATATTATAATACAAGAGGATAATTTCTCCATAATATACTTAAGTTGTTTAACATTAATTAAGGTATATAATTCAATTCCTCCATGTCGCATTTTCACGTAGTTTAACATATATATCTAAATATATGCATATTTATTTATTTACTGGGAAAAACGATTAACTATATTCAACCACAAATTGTCCTTTTATTAATTATATTATAATATAATGTATTTAATTATATTATAATATGATTAATTTGTATCAAAGGGGCACTTAGGATTATCAATAGCCATTAATACCTAAGCCTCCAAAATTCGACGAAGATTCCACATCAGGATTTTATGAACCCAAATCTCCCGAACGTCGGAGTTCCGGAGAGGGTCCCACTCATATTGTGCCTTTATAATTTATTATATCTTCATATAATATAATTGATTCCACTTAATGTTTATTATAACGTTGGGATACGAGAAAAATAGGTTCGACCTTCGATTGTTTTGCTCCTACGCTCTATCTTCCCAACATCCTGGAGTCCTGAAGCTCCCGAAGGGTCCACGCTTGCATGTGACTTTGCATTAAAAATTAAATTAAAAAGCGTAACAAGGGTTTGTACTTTATTATGTGGCAATATCATAACAACTCATTTAAAATATATAATATTATATTACATCTTTTTGGAGATTGTGCCCAGGTTTACAAGGTCTCCAATATTTTATTAATATTTGAAATAAGGGAGAGAGGGAGAGAAATCTGAGTCAAACCCCTTCGTCTCTCCACCACATTCCTTATACTCCAATCTCTAGAGCCTAAGAGTCTCTAGATCCGAAGTGACCCCACTGGCACACATTATGACACCATTTAATATTCAAAGGAGTTGGCTTCATTTATGTGAAATCAATTTAATGAACCTTAATATAATATAATATAATATATTATTTTATATTCCTCGAAAATTACGCCCAGGTTTTAAAATTCTCCAATATTATATTATTATTTGACATGAGAGAGAGAGAGAGATTTCTCCCGGTCATTCCCCTTCAGCTCTCCCACACATCCTTTATACTCAATTCTCCTGGAGCCTCAGAGTCCCGAAACCTCGAAGTGGCCCCACTTATGCATGTTACCATATTATTTAATATTTAAAAGGGGTTGACTTTGTTCATGTGTCACCAATTTAATAAATGTTACTATTGTTATCACATAAAATTACAATGGGTCAAGGGTCAAAAATATTTTCATATTTTTATTTTGAGTCATAGGTTTTCATTAAATTTTAGGTTTCTAGACCCCTTTGTTATATTCATTTTTCAATTTTGATGTAAATAAACTAAGGTTAGTTTTGTCTTTGGTCTAGAGTCATTGGGTTATGTCTTGCTATCATAACAAGTCAGAAATTTGCCTTCATGAACCACATATTTCCATTCCTCCATCATCACCTTGACATGTCCCCTCCTCCATGTTGTACGCAGACCCCTCCTTTGTCACCTTTACCCGTTAAGTTGTCAAATCAAGTTTGATCTGTACATTGCCAACTCACTAGGAGAGTTCGTAGCGCTTTCAAAGGTACACCATGCGTTCATTGTCGTCATTGCATTTATGGGTTGTCTAAACTGAAGATCTCCTTGTTTTCAAAGATGATATTTTAAACCAATATCCAAGGATTATGTCATAAAGGATTTTAATTGTTTTCTCCAAGTGTACAAGTCATTTTTCAGCTCAGCGCTGCGAACTGGTGCTACAGACAAGCACTACAAACTTGACACTCAAACTGGTTGAAGAAGACGAGTTGGAGGTTGGACTACTTGCAGACACCATTGTGCAACCTCAAAGATACCATCTTTCAACTCAAGGACACCAGGTACTCCATGAGAATTTTCACCTTATTTGAAGGTCAAGAAAGGGCTTGTTAGTTGTTTTTCCTTTTGGGCACTGTGAACTAGTGATAGGCGCTACGAACCGTCTCATTTACTTGATGAAAAGTTCCCAAACCCATTTTGATGTGCTATGATACTTTCTCATTAAACCATGAGTATCCATGGGTTTACGCCCTCTTTCCTACTAATCCATTTATCCTTCTTTGCTTATCTTTGCCAAGTGTTGCAAAACCCCTACCCTTGAACTGCGAACTATGTGCAGCAAACCCAGCGCTGTGAACCTTTTGTTATAGCACCTTCTACGAAAACTTGTCCTCTGCAAGCTCACAAACTTAATTACACTCCTATCTGGTATGTGTTGATGATTAAAAGCGCAATTAAGTTTTTTCCTGCAAAGTATTGCTAAAATCCTATTATTATAAGCTAACAAGATATATAATACTAGTAGGTGGAACCCCCTTGTAGATTTGGAGATCAGATATGGTTCTTATTTGGCGTATTTATTACTATTCAACATTGCTTACAAGTTTGAGCATGATTGATGATCAATGTTGGTTATGTTTGCAACAAATGGATGATGGATAATGCATGTTTGTTCTCTTTCTCTAGGCTCGAATGTCATGTCATAATGGTTTATGATATCTATTGTTACCCTTGATTTTTCCTCCTTGATTTATTACTTGCAACACCTGCAAAAGATACATGTTAGTAACAACAAAAGAGAACTTGAAAAGAAATGAGAAATATAAATAAAATCCAAAAGAGGGGAACTACACTATTATATGGTGCTACACTATGCATTTGAAGTTAAATTGATTGTTGTTAATGGGGTTGGTGGCCACATGATTTATTGACTTATATGGAAAAACATGGGATGTGCATTATGGTGTAATTGGAAAAGGTTAATGTAACATAAGGTGGCGCATTGTGGATGATGTTTTCGAGGCATGGTTTAATTGAATGAACTAGAGATTGGAGGTGACGTGCATTTACTGCACGTCACTCCACACCCTTTCCACTGGCCGCCACCCTAGTTCGAATATTATTCAACTATGTTTTGTTGTGGTTAGGTTCTTAATTTCAAGCAGAGGAAGAACTGCTCAGCCAAGCTCGCATTTTTAAGGTGCTTTTGGTTACAAGTATGTCTTTTCGCCATTCATGAATCTGCCCTAATTTTGAAATAGATGTTGGCTCGAGATGTATGGGTCTGTTTTTTCCTTAAGTCTGGAAACTGTGTAAATTTGTGATATTTTTCTGGAATGAATCGTTGGTGGTTTTCATTGCAACAATGTTTAAATTCGTAGTGATATTGGCCATTCTGAGTGATAGCAGCCATAATGTCTCTCTGTAATCCTTTTTGGCTTTAGTGGGAGGGTTTCATTTGGTTCAGATTGGTTGGTTGCCTCCATGCATTTGTATCATTATACCCAGTCGTTTGATGTTATGGAGTTTACTGGTTTTGAACGCCTTGTTTCACTGCACTTTGCTTCACTCGGGTATGAGTTCGTTCATGTTACTAATGTTGCCCAGTGGGTTATGATGGCTATTGTTCCAAAGGGCTTGCTTAAGGTGACTGTTAGTTCTTGGTCATGTCCTATCTCATCATTCTCGGGTTGATTGGGAAAACCACGAGGGTTATACCCTGTGTGTTCTAAGGGTTGTTACAGGACCACAATGGAGCTTTGTTTCTCCGATTCATAGTCTCTCTTATTGTGAGGCTTATCACCCTGTCTGCGAAGTTATTGTGGTATACCTTGTGTGTGCACTGCTGGTCTCAGGAGTTCTCACTCGATGATGGGAGTCGACTCCAATTCCTTATGTTGGTCCACGGAGAAAACCATTGATTTCTCAAACCTTGGGTTTGGACAGAGGGAGTCGTTATGGCCCGTCGGGTATACTATTGGTTGTTATGAATTGTGGTGTATTGTCAATAGAGTTTGATTATTGGATCGCTCTGTTGATTATGTTGACAGTGGTGTTGTTTTTGGTATCTAATCATTGCATTTTCTATTATAATCAAATGGATAAGCTCAGCATGGTTAATTGGATGATTGGTTAAATCGAATACGCAATCGTTGTTTGTTACATTGTGACTATTGAATTGACAACCCAGCATTAGTTTACAGTTGATTAATGCACAACGATGCTTCATGTGTGATGTGTGGGTATGTGTAGTGTTCCTTTAGTATGTGTTGAATGGTGATTGTTGTGACTATGTGTTTTAAATTTCCAAATGGAAGCATTGCAATCATGGCCTGGATATCCATTGTATATGTTATGGAAGTTTTTTGATCACACCACCAGGGATGGGCATAGTTTTTTACACAGTATGGTTTTGTTGCAATATGATTAATTTGAAAAATACTGTTGTTGCCTCCTTGTATTAGATTGATAGCTCAGCATCGTTTGATGTTTGGATTCGGAGTAATTAAACATGTATAGCCACAAAAATGCTCTTGTGTTTTGTTGAATGGAATGTGGATCCTACATCATCGTATGAATTGGAGTAGTGACCACAGTGACTGTGTGTTTAAATGGAAAATCATGATTGTTATATTGATAATTGTGTTTAACTGTCCACTGTGTATGTTTGATGAACGTCATGCATCATAGTAGAGATAGGCACGGGTTCTGTGACAGTATGGTCTCATTACATTTTGATTGTTAAATGGAATTGAGGGACGAGATAGGACATGTTTTTTGTGTCTGTGTTTGATTGAAAAAAAAATAACTCATGGATAATGGTTGATATTTTGATGCAAAACAGAGTGGAAACGAGGGACTATGTGTTCATTTGGAAATTGTTTGAAACATTAAATGGGACAGATAAAAAAAAAGGAACCCTTGTCTAGGTGGTTTGGAAGGTGTATTGTCTTGTTTTGATGACAATGTATTAAATATTTAACCATCAACACTGAGCAAGTTAATTCACAAGATTGATTGAATTATACACAGTAGTTGTTAAATTGATCACAGTGACTATTTGGTTGATGTTGGATCTTTTGTGTTTGATATGGAATGTTTTATGAATGACTTTATTAATTTTATGAACAGTAATCGTTCTCTCTCCCTATCACTACTTCACTTTTCTCTAATTGCAATCCTCTCGCCTTCCCACATTCACTTTTCACTCCATGTTCTTAAAATGAATTACAGTTAAGAGAATTATGTATTGAAACAATTTAAAATCGCAGTTCTAATTTGGATCACAGTGATATGTCCCTGGTTTACATTACAGTTGATTGTGTGTTGTCTGTAATCAGTAACCATGTTTATTTTCCCCCTCATTTTAACATTTTTTCTCTCAATACAAACCCCTCACACATCCCAGGACCTTTTATTCACCCCTTGCTCATTGACAACAGTTAAACAATTTGTATGGATTGGATTGCATGAGTCTGATATGTTGCTGAGCCAAAGTCGATTTCATATTTTGAAAGAGTTGTCATGTATTTTTGTTAAAGGAACTATTTTCTAATCAATTATTCATACAGGAATGAGCTATTCAAATAAAAGGATGAAAATTGAGGCCCAGTGTGATCCTGTCAAAGAGAAATCCGCTACTGCCCCTTTCGCATCTTCAAATAATTCTGATAAACCTGTGTCCTCCCGCATGCATTGGAGGGACAACTGCTCTCATATGATCAGTGAGATGAGTCTTAAAGACTCCACACAACCTAAGGTAGGTTCAGAAGGATTAAAATATGATAGCATCAACAAGGGAAAGATTGCCTCACAAACTGGAAAATATGGATTTTAAGTTTTATTTGTTTATTGTTGATGACAGTTGACTTCAGATTTTCATATAGCATGCTTTGGATATGTTGATAATATACTTTGGAAATAATTGCAAGTATTATTGAGATAAATTGTCAAAATATGAATGTGATGATGGGAATCACAAGGAGGGTGTTTTGTTCAATTGACTAGTTATGTTATGATTGTTAAAGGAGTCACAAGGGGTCCTGTTATCGTGCAGTTTGTATTTTAGGTCAAATGGCTAAAGGATAAAGGTCAAACTGGCGAAACAAGGAACCTTCCCCACCCAATGTCACCTCGATGGGGGGCTCTTTCTATTTAGGGAGGTTAGCCCAGGGGAGACGTCCCTGGTAACCTGGGGTTTGAAGAGGCAAAGAATATAAGGTCAGGAGTTTAAGGTTTTTCCCTCCTCTCAGGTTACCACCAGTATCAGATATTTTAGCTAATCAGCCAATAAAGAAGTGAAGTCCATGTTGAGAACACCTGCCCAGAACAAGACAATAACAACACAATATATATATATATATATATATATGCAGGTTATAATTCAAAGGGTTAGTACTCTGTTGGCAGCCAACCCATTTTTTTGATTGCTCTCAAAAAGCTACCTACACCCCTTGTCATATTACGACAAATCATTGTCGCATTGTGCTAATCGACATTCGTCTCATTTTTACAACCATTACAATTCAATTTCGACCCAGTTTTCACAACTGCAAGTGTGAAAACACTTCTTTCGTTGATTAGATTGTTGTCGTCTTTGGTTGATACTTGATCACTGGTTTATCATCTGATTGCTAAATGTTGTATCAAACTTATGTTCTTGAGCATTATCTTACCTTGATTGCGCATTTGGATATATTTCACTGTTGAACCTTTGGGCATAAAAGCTATTGGTCATGTTCTGATCTTATGAAAATTATAATGGATTTGGTCATATGGTTTTTATCCTTGTTTTGGACTTTCACTCGATTATTATATGAAGAAATTTTGATTGTATGGTTCTAAGACTTTGGAATACAAACATATGTAATATGCACCAAGTACATGGACAAGTTTATAAGGTATGATGGTAATGGTTTMAAGGCGCATGAGTTAATCATATTCGAATTGATACTTGGCATACTGTTTGCGAAGTTAGATTATACGTTGAATGTTATATGATCCCGAGCTATGTATTAGCACTAAACCCTGTGATTAAGCGATTGATTGAACAATGGAATTGATCGATAGTTAATGCTGGTACTGTGTTGGTTTTAAAACTTAACACTTGGCGCGTCATTATCATATGAGGTGTTGATTCTCACTCGGATGAATGGAACGTAAGGTTGATGATTCACCTGTTGGCTGGTCGATGCATTTGTTTAAATGATTATGGTTTTAACAGCTCTGTACGTGTCATTAATGCAATGCGTGGCGATGGTAATCCCACCACCTTCGCACGCCTGGAGTTGATTTCGGTCTCGTCGAGCATTCAAACTATGGAAACCCTATCACATTCACTCTGTACATTGTTCATTCGGTGTAAACCCTACCATGAACCGAGGATATGGCTCCTGGTGTGAGAGCCGAACCCAATGTATGCCAAGCGTTGTTGATATTCGATGGTGCATACAGCGACCTTGAAGAATTAGGGTGGCTTTCATTTATAAGGAAGTTCGATGGTTTTAATATCTCTGTTGCTTGGCAATTCGCACTGTCATTCGACGGGTGCCGAGCCAAAGTTGGAGATGTCCAGCTTGAAATCACCGAACAATCTCTCAGCCTGGCAACTAGCTTGCATGTCAAGGGGCAGAAATGGTCCAAAAGTTATAAAGTTAACGATGTCCTGTGGACATTGTTATTTCGGTCTCGGACAGTGAGGTCGTGCAACAAAGGTTTACCTGCGAAGATGTTGAAACCCCGCTGGTATGATCTATTGATGATCCTCAAGCAATTTTTCACTTGTGAAGGCAGGTATGGATTTGTTTTCCTGTTTCATCTACGATTGTTGATGGTGTTTATGGGTTTCGAGTTGAGCATGCCGCATTATCTGCACCGAAGCTTATTTAAAATGGCTAAGAAGTATAAGCGAAGTCAGGCTGACACTAGCCTCTTTCATGTTGGGTTGATTAAAATGCTGGTTGTTTATAAACTTGAATTACATCGAGATTCCTGGCCCGATTTCCTCAACCGCAACAGTTTTGAGGAATCAAGTCCTCCACAGGTCGATAAGCCTGTGGTATCCGAGAATAAGTCTACCCCTGTACCCTATAGTGTTTTACTACCTAAACCTAAGCCCGACTCACCTGTGAATTCACCTATGGATGTGACTAACGTGGCTAAGCCCATAACCACAAAGGCTAGGGCGAAGACTGCTACTAGAAACAAGAAAAACGCAAGGATGATCTCTCGCATGGAGAGAAATAAGTCCAAGCCTCCTACCAAGACAGAGCCTGTCATGATCAGTGAGGACTCTGACTCGAGCATTGAGCGTTTTCTAGCTGAAGAGGGCTTCTGTGGTGAAAAAAACTCCTTACGATTTCGTTGATAACTTGCCTCTGTGTCTTAGGGATAACTCTGATTATCCGGGTATCAAGCCATCTCGTGAAACTCTTGGGGAATCATCAAAACCCCCTGTTGCTCAAAAGGTTGCTTCACCTTGCGACCAGTGTGGACTGTGGTTAGAGAAATACTATTTGGATGTCCCTAAATTGCAATCAAAAATTTACGATTTGGAAAAACAGGTGGCATTGCTTACTGGTCAGGATGCAAAAGGGCGGTCTAGTGATAAAAATCAACAGACTGTTGGATCAATCTCGTTTAAAAACGTTGAGTCTGTTACTACAGTGGTCAATTCAAGATTGACGTAGTTCCAGCAACTGTAATGGTATAATCTTCCCTCTTTTATACAGTGTCATCATAAGCTCTGTTTATACTTTTGACTTGCTCTGTCATGCAT
>JZKD02S2430685.1:0-12746 GCA_000966675.3 Picea glauca
GTAATGAATAAATGTTGAATGCTAATTGATGAGTTTTTGTGCAAGAGGGCAGTTTTGGGAAAAAGAGCCACACACTCATTCACCCCCCCTCTAAGTGTGGTAGGTGTGTCCAACAGGAAAGCTATGGACTTGGTGAGCTTGGTGTGCACCATCAACCAGAGGATGGACCAAAATGTACTGAGGAACTTGTTGTCCTGATATGAGATGATAGACTGTGGGATCCCAAAGTGTACCCACACTCATTCAAAGAAGAGTTTAACAGTGGCTTCTGCTATGATATTCTTCTTGCAGGCCATCATAATGGACATCTTCGAGAATTGGTCGACGAACACAAAAACACAGTCATTGCCATGCTTAGTAGAAGGAAGGCCTAACATGTAATCCATAGAGATGGATTCCCAAGGTCAACTGTGGGTAGGAAGTGGAGTATAGAGGCCTTTCTTCTTGATGGTCGGTTTAGCAATGGCGCAAGCAGTGCGGGACTTGATGTACTTCCCGACATCCTATAGAAGGTTCGGCCAATAGAAATACTTTTTCAGTACTGCCATGGTTTTCTCGACCCTGAAATGCCCAACGACCCGACTGTAGTGCGCCTCCCAAATCATCTTGGCACACTCGCTTGAAGGAACAAAAAGGTGTCTGAGGTGACAAAGTAGGGCATCCTGGAGGTGAAAATTGGGAACTTGCTTACCCTCCAAGAATGTATTGTATGTGTGGTCGAATTCTGGATCACTTGTGTAGAGAAGCGGCCAATCGGAAGTCTCGTGCCCACAAGAGTTGATCACAGTGGTTAGCGTCATGATGGGTTGTCGACTGAGGCAGTCTGCAACATTATTGGTGTTTCCTTTCTTGTACTTAATGTTCAAATGAAATTATTGCAGGTATGTGGACCACTTATGATGGCAATCATTCTGCAACTTCCCTTGTGTTTGTATGAACTATAGGGGTCGGAGGTCTATGTGGATGACCGTTTCCTTTCCCAAAATGTAATGCTTCCATTGTCGACAAGCCTGCACAATGGAAAACATTTCTTTGTCATAAGTGGGATACTTCCAGACCGTGTTAGAAAGTGTCTCACTATGATATGCCACTGGATGCCCATGTTGAGTAAGGACTGTCCCAATGGCATATTCAGAGGCATCTGTCTCGATCTCAAATGGTTGTTGCAAGTCTGGTAATGTGAGCATTAGTGCAGAGCAGAGGCGATGCTTCAACTCCCCGAACGCCTTCTGTTGAGATTCATACCAAAATATTTTTTCTTTAGCTCCTCCCTTGGTGACTTGACTCAAGGGCCAAGTGATATGAGAGAATCCCAACACAAACCTATGGTAGAAATTGGCAAGACCTAAAAAGATGCAGAGCTCTGTTAGGGTGGTTGGGGCTGGCCAATCCCGAATGACTTGGATTTTTGCTGGATCCACATGCACCCCTTTCTCATCAATAATGTATCTCAGATACTGAACCTAGGTCATGCCAAAAGTGCATTTCTCCAAATTGGCACACAACTTATGTTGTCGCAGTGTTTGGAGGACTTGTCAGATGTGGTGAAGGTGATCTTCCCAAGTCTGGCTAAAGATCAGAATGTCATCCAAGTACACCACTAAAAATGAGTTGGTGAATGGCCATAGGATGTCGTCCATTAGCCTCATGAAGGTTGCAGGGGAATTCGTCAACCTGAATGACATGACCAACCATTCAAAAAGGCCCTCCTTGGATTTGAAGGTAGTCTTCCACACATCAGAGGGTTCGATTGGTACCTTGTGATACCTCGACCTCAAGTCAATCTTGCTGAAATATTTCTCCCCCTTGAGTTGGTCCAGAAGGTCATCTATCTGTGGGATCGGGTACCTATTCCGAACAGTGATCTTGTTTAGTGCCCGATAGTTAATGCAAAGTCTTCAAGTCCCATCCTTCTTCTGCACCAACACGATCGGTCTCCCACGGGGTGATGAACTCAGCCGGATTTGACCTATCTGCAACAGTTCCTGAATCTACCTCTTGATTTCGTCATTCTCCAGAACAGAGCATCGATAGATAGATCCATTGGACAGCGATGCACCTAGGGTCAGATCGATGGGGTGCTGGACCTGACAGTGTAGAGGCACCCCTACGGGGGAGGTGAAGATGTTCTCATACTCCTCCATGACCTTATCCATCTGTTGTTTTCGTGCAGTGGGGCCCTGTCTGGAGGTCATGGCCACAGTCTTACTCTTTCCCTGAGGGCGGATCATCAGGAAAACAAACTTCCTGGTTTTGGAAATGATCTTACTGCATTGTTTTGCAGTAACCAAAGAGATGGTGGTAGGTGATGCTATCTTCGGTATCATGTACAGCTTATTGCCCAAGGTGATAATAACAACACGAGGCCTGGATTCATACACAACATGTCGCTTCCACAAGTACAATTGGCCTAATAATACATCAGAAACATCAAGAGGAGCAATGTCACATAATACCTCATCCATGAAGGGCTTGATGCCATAGGGAAGGCGAAATTTTTGGCTGACACGGAGGTCCCGTCCTTGGTGAAGCCACCCGATGGTGTACGATTGTGGTTGTGATATGGTTAGCAAACCCAGCTGCTTCATGACCTCTACCGAGATGAGGTTCTTTTGGCTCCCTCTGTCGATAATGAGCTGCAAGGGGGAACCCTTTACCCACATCTTGGAATGGAAGAGACGCTCTGCCTCCTCTGGATCTTCTGGTTCCTCCTTTTGGATCTTCGTGGTGGAAACGGTGGTGTTGGGCTCCGCATAGATAATATTATTCCCCCTATCATTCCCCTTGTCAGGTTCTGATTTAGAGTTGGAGCATGCATCCAATTCAGAAGCCTTCAACTCAGCTACCAGTGACTGCTTGGCCTGACACTCACTTGTGTTGTGAGTGGAGCTCTTATGGAACTCACACCACTTCCCCATGTCCTTTTTTGGCTTCGTGGTGTTTTTCTTTGCTTGTGGCTTTGGCGGGTTATCCTAGGCCACTCCGCCTTATCTTGGTCCTTTGTTCTATGGTTTGGGGGTACCTTTCCCTTGCTTTTGATTCGCAGACCCAAAGTCTCACTTTTTCTGTTTGAACTTTTGCTCAATCTTGGCAGCATATCGGTACGCCACACCAAGCGAGGAGATGTTGAGGAACTCCATTTCCTCCTGAATGTATCTATGCAGACAACTACAGTACTTTAACACCAATTTTTTCTCTAAATCTTTGATACCCAACTTTGTGCATAGGGTATGAAATAGATTCATCATCTCATGCACATCTTGGTCCCTTTGTTGCCACAGCGTAGTCCATTGTATGTATTTGTCCTCATAGCTCCCCACGGGATAATATTGTTCCTTGATGATGTCTCGGAAAGAATTCCAAGTGGGCGTGGCCGAGAACAGAGAGGGTTTCCCCTCGCCCTGTTGCTCCGAGTAGGTTTCCCACCAGTCCTTGACATGGGGGACGACTTTTAGGAGTGCGAAAATAATCCTTTCTCGGTCAGAAAATTCATGAACCGAGAAATATCCTTCGAATAGATTCAACCATATATCTATGACATCTACATCTATTTGGCCCTCAAATATGGGAATGTCAAAGTTTACTTGTACCTTAAAAGGAATGGTGCCTCTAGAGTGGTTGTTGGATGTCGATGTGCCACTAGTGGGAATCCGTTGAAGAATCTGGGAAAAGTTGTCCATCATCGCGTTCCTTTGTTTCTCGAGGGCCTCCTCGGGAAAAAATTTGATAGGATCTCATGCTCCCTCATCTTTCTTTTCTTCCCCCACGGGTGGTCATCGGGTTTTGCGAGACTAATCTTGCAAAGGTTCAACCAGATCGAGCCCCAACTGCTTATATCCCAACCTCGTTGGGGACATGCAAAGAAAGATTGAGAACGAGCAGACCACTCTGATACCACTGATCCGGATTTATGTAGGAACACAATGAAATACATAAATACACATAAACGCAAAGATGCAACATAACTAAGACTTCATTTCATTAATAACAAATGACTGAAAAATTCTTACAGACAGAATGGAAATAAACTAGCTTAGCTAGGGCGCTGGTAGCTTATCTCTGAGAAGAGATGTGGTGGATACTGGCCTTTGAACTGCTTGTTACAATGAGGCTTGAAGACCTATATATTACTAAGAAACAATGGAAAACCCTAAACATCCAAAAACCTAACCCTAGGAGATGAAACGCCAGAATATGGGCCCCATTGGGGTAAATTGGTACATCAATTTCCCGGGGTCGTAACTTTGGCATACTATCTCCGTTTGACGCATACATCGTTAGAAATATCTATCTGAGGACTACATTGCTGACAACGAGTATCGAATCTGGAACAGACTCATATTCGTCGGAGCATTCATGCCCAAAAAACGTCGTTTAGGGCCTCAAAACAACTCTAGAAGTTCAGGACCCGAAGAACTGCTAAAAATAGTAAATTGTGCTACAATTAAGGAAATTGAAAAACTGAAAGAAACAATGGCGTGGGTCCAAGTGGAATAGGCGGGTGGCCACCAATATCCACCTGGATCAGGCTAGTTTTGGAAAGGGAGGTAATTTTCCTTTAGGTTCCATGTCTTCTGCTAGAGGTAATCCTTTTGGAGGTATGCATGGTCCTGGAAGCAGTAATGTTTCAAGGGGTCCTTTCATACCCAGGAAGAATCCTCCTGGGAGCATGTACAATATCATAAACATTCATGCCCCTAAGAGTTCCTTCATCCCAGGAGGAAATAACCCTTCTAGAACATTGAATCCCTCCAGAAACACCAACATGGGGGGACCTCAAGGTTCATCTGGGTTTCAAGAGGTTTCATACACTTCCCAGTATTCATTTTCTCATATGTCGTTTACTTTCTTAGTGACATTGGACTTTATGAATTTGTTGTGTTTGACAAATGACTCCATCCTCCATGAATCCTTATGGTTGGCCTTACCTACAAAGTTACCATCATACGTGCCTAAGTTTGACGAAAAGACAAGAGAAGACCCATTTATGCACATTATGACCTATCATTTGTGGTTTTCATCCAACTCTTTGATAGATGATATTATATAGTTTTGTATTTTCCAGAGATCCCTGGCCGAAAGTGTCACTAAATGGTACATAGAACTAAATGGCACTTCCTTTAATATTTTCAATAACTCGGCTATGGTATTTTTGACGCATTTCCAGTTGCCCATAAAGTATGAGATATGAACATATTTGTTGACATCTTTGTGTCAAAATACGTCCACCCACATCTCAGATCATATTCATGAGTGAAGAAGATGATGTGTAATGCTAAAAACCCAAATTCTTGACCATCTCCTTATGGAGTGGTTTACAAAATCTCTCTTACCACCGATTGCCAAGGATGTTTCTATGGCAAGGGTGGATACTAAAGAGAAGTGCATCTTACATACCTAACACTTAGATATGATATTCTACTCTCAGTATGAAACCCTATAAGATATTATTGTGCATGCTTCTAGGTCGTCAAGATATCTAAGAAACCCAAACCCACGACCCCATGTCAATGGTGTGGTGGGTTTTGTTTCCAATGCCTATGTGGGATAGTTATCTAATTATTTGGGTAAAATGAGTATTTCATCAAACCCATTATCTTCTATGCCTATTACTCAAACTTACCAAGTCCCTACTTAGACCTCTGAGGTGAACTTAGTGCAATCCACGGAACTGAAGAATCCTCAAAAACCTGAAGGAAAGAAGAAGAATAAGAATAAAAAATATAATATTGAGCATGGGACTGCTCAAACCCAAAACAATTCAATGGGATGCACAAAGGAGAAGAAAAATAGTCATTTCCCCTGCATGATCTGTGGGGAGGACTATCCTACTCACCAATTTCCTAAGAAGGATGAAATTCACTGATATTTGGAATAGTAGAAGGCCTCCCAACAACCTGCTATATTAACCCATCCTTCCCCCCCCAACCTCAATATATGGTTGCATCAAATCATGCCCCTTCGTTAGGGAGCATGGTAGGTACCCCTCAGTATGAGGGGTCATCCTTGAATTCCACAATATTCATGTGTGGTCAAATAGTCAATCTCCAAACTTGATCTCACAATCACGACACTCTCAAGATTACTCCTACCATGTTGTAGACAATCTCCTCTTTGATTGGTTATTATATTCTTTGCAATGAAAGTCTAGTTGAGGTATATCAACTGATACTCAAAGGTTGAGGTGGATCGACAACAGTTAAGGTCGAGGTGGATCGAAAATAATTCAAAGGTTGAGTAAATCAATCGGAAAAAATCGAAGTCAAAGATATCGACAACAAGTCAACTGACAAGAGATTGAATTTCGGGCATGAGACGACCGACTAGAGATCGAAATGAAGGAACGAATTGTAGTCAACTGGTAACCCGAAATGGAGTTGACTATAACAAAATATAGGGATTTGCAGGATTTGTATCCAATGATATGCATGGATATGTAACCATATTTGAGTGTCAATATTTAGGTTTTTTCCTGTTGTAAATCCAATGAAGAGGCGTGTTGTGACATTGTAAAGGGTAAAAGTAGAATGCACTTATGCGGGTTAATGCATGTGTAATTGTAGGTTGTTGGTCATGCATATGTAAGACGAATTGGCTACAGGGTTGTTCTTGCGCAGGAAAGAAGGTATGATGTCGATTGTGTCTTAAGTGTGGACCAAGTTTATACATGTAATCTTTTATTATGATTGAATAATACAACAAGAGAGAAGAACACTCAAAGGAATGATGGTTTCTCCCGATTAAGGGTTCCATGGTAAAATCTCAGTGTACTGTGTGATTGTTTGTTTAATTTACGTTCTTGATTAAACTCTTCTTCTCTTCTACTAAGATTAGTGTGGAAGTGTCTTTCATTTCCTAACACTAGTCCTATCGAGAGATTTAAGGATTTTAAATCTCTTGTGGAAAACTAAACATAGAAGAGGATTAAAGTGATGAGGACGTACAATGGTGGTGAATTCTGTGGAAAGGAATTTGGCCAGTTCTGTAAGCAGTGTGGCATAGCATGCCAAAATACCACACCATATACCCCACAACAAAATTGACTTTTTGAGAGAATGAAAATAACATTGATGGATAAGGAAAGAAGCATACTCAGTGGTGTTGGGCTCACACAAGAATTCTAGGCGAAGGTAGTTGAGACTACAAGATATCTGGTAAATATGTATCCTTCGTCGGTGCTAGTGGAAATTAATCCAAATAAGGTATGGTATGGTAAGAAGCCTTGGGTGGCACATCTAAAAGTATTTGGCTATATGCATTTGTGAATGTTCCCAAGGAAAAGAGGAGTAAGCTGGACAAGAAGGTAGTCAAATGTATTTTCATTGGACATAAAGAAGGAATGGAAGGATATAAGCTCTGGGATCTTGCATCAAAGATAACAATGTATAATTGAGATATGGTCTTAAGAGAAGTCAGAGGTAAATCAGATCTTGAGGAAGATGTTCAAACCGAGAATAATATTGATATGGTGAGGTTTGAATTGAGGAATGAAGAATATGATTCAGACGAGTAGACTGAATTTGAGGAAGAGGTGGAACATATGACTCTAATGGTAAGGAGGTTAGAAAGAGTAATAAAACCAATTGAGAGGTATAGTCCACCTGACTTTCATTCTGCATTCATGATAACTAACATCGATGATGATCCCAAGTTATTCGGTGAGGCCATTGACTCGACAGAGGGTAAAATATGGAAGGACATCATGGTCGAAGAGATGGAATCCTTATACAATAATGAGACATGAGATTTAGTCAATTTACCTAGTGGAATAACACTCGTTGGTAGAAAATGGGTGTTCAAGAAGAATATGAATGCCACAGGACAAGTCGAGAAGTTCAAAGCTTGACTGGTAGTGAAAGGTTATTCCCAAGTCAAAGGAGTCGACTTTAGTGAGATTTTTTCCCCTGTTGCAAAACTAACTTTCATTAGAGTACTAATGTATCTAGCTGCAAAATTCGATCTGGACATAAAGAGGATGGATGTTAAGAAAACATGCATACATGGGGATCTGGAAGAATAAATATACATGAAAAAACCTGAAGGATTTGTAGTAAAGGGAAAACAAGAGTTGGTACCAAAATTTTGACACATACATCCTTAGTTTGGGATTTGTGAGAAGCAAAGTTGATCGCTACATATATTCCAAGGAAGAAGGTGGGTGTTTCATATATGTAGCTTTGTATGTCGAATATCGATGACGTGTTTATTATTGGAAACAACATGGATGCAATAAAGGAGGTGCATAAGAATCTATCCTCCAAGTTCGACATGAAGGATATCGATGTAGCTAAATTAATTTTGGGAATGGAGATCAAGAGAGATAGAGATTCTAGAAATATTTGGTTGAATCAGATGAAGTATATTGAAACAATTCTTAAACGATTCAACATGCAGGATTGAAAATCGGTGAAGGTGCCAATTCCTATGGGAGAAAGGTTGACTATTGAACAATGTCCAAAGACACATGAATAAATAAAGGACATGGCACGTGTTCCCTATGCAAGTGTTGTTGGTAGTATAATGTATGTGATAGTTTTCACTCAACCAAACATTTTCCATGTAGTGGGAGTGTTGAGCAGATACATGTCGACACCTGGAAAGGAGCATTGGAAAACTGTTAAGAGAGTATTCAGGTATTTTTGTGGCATGAAGGATTATTCTATATGCTACCAAGGAAGGCATGTAGGTGACAGTGGTAAAGTATATGTACATGGCTTTGTCAACGTCGATGTTGATGTTTGAACAACATCAGGAAGACATTCTTCCATATATATATATATATATATATATAATATGTAGTTATTTATTATCCAAGGGACACATCCTTTCATGGATGATCACCACATGTTCTATATATATGGACAACTCATCATTGCAATAATATATTCATATAAAATATCATCTCTTATGAAAAATCAACATGGTATCAGAGCTGGACTAGGATTAACTCCCTTAGAGGAGGGCCCAGAAAAATAAGAGAGATAGCTTTGCATGGTCCCTCTTCAGAGGCAGTGATGAGGTACAAATGCATTGCAGGGTAGTGGATGTCCTAGGGACATATTGTATCTATTTGAGATTTACCCACAGGCCTTGGATTCATTGGATGTGAAGTCATAGGGGTGCATGTGACAAGGTACATATGCATTGTGGGTTAGTGGATGTCCTAGGGACATGTTGTAGCTACTTGAGAGCTACCCATAGGCCTTGGATGCATTGGTTGTGAAGTCACAGGGGTGCACATGATGAGGTACATATGCATTGCGAGGTAGTGGATGCCATGGTGAAATGTTGAAGCTATTTGAGAGCTACCCACAAGCCTTTGATGCATTGGCTGTGAAGCTATGTTGTACTATGGATATTCGATGAGTCTAGAGTGAATTTTGTATACTTCAGAGACAAGATTTGACATGATGAAGAATGTCTCCCTCATTGAGATGGAGTGTTGATGTTTGAACGACATCAAGAAGACATTCTTCCATACATATATATGACATGATATTTATAATACAAAGAATATATATAATAATAATAATAATAATAATAATAATAATAATAATAATAAATATGTAGTTATTTATTATCCAAGTGACACATCCTTTCATGGATGGTCACCATATGTTATATATATATGTCTATGGAAAACTCATCATTGTAATAATATATTCATATAAAATATCATCTCTTATGAAAAATCAACAACCGACTAGGTTGGAGATCTGGATTGACGGAGGTCGACCAACGAATATGTCTTCAATATGTTCGGTGGAGAAATAAGTTGGATGATTAAGAGACAGGTCTTAACCTTGTCAACAACATAAGTTGAATACATGGAGGACACTCATGGAAGAAAAGAAGTGGTATGCTTTCGAAGGTTGTGTTCAAGAATCAAGTTTGAGCAGAGATTTATGAAGGTGAGTGGCGACAGTGAAAGCACAATATTTTTGGAAAAGAACATTGCTTATCATTCAAAGACTAAGCACATTGATTTACAATACCATTTCATGAGAGATATGGTGGAAAGTAACAAGGTGCTACTGGATAAAGTAGACATGTTGGAAAACATAGCAGACTCTTTGACTAAGTCTTTGAGTGCTATGAAGTTCTCTTGGTGCAGAGAGGCAATGGGAATTGCTGCCCTGGGTCTATGAATGAAAGTTCATGAATATCCTATTTCAACAAAGAAGACAACAAGTGGGAGAATGATGGCTTGTTATATTCTTTGCAGTGAAAGTCTAGTCGAGGTAGATCGACTAACAATCGAAGATCTAGGTGGATCATCAACAATCAAGGTTGAGGTGTATCGACAACAAGTCGAAGGTTGAGTAAGTTGACTAGGCAAATTCAAAGTAGAATATATCGACATAAATTCAACCGATAAGAGGTTGAAGTGCGGGCTTGAAACGACCGAACAAAGACCGAAATGAAGGATTGACTTATAGCCGACTGGTAACCTGACTTGGAGTCGACTGTAAAAAAATATTGGGATTTGCGAGATTTGTAGCCAATGATATGTATGGATCTGTAACTTTCCTTGGGTGCCAATATTTAGGGTTTTTCCTATTATAAATCCTATAAAGAGGCATGTTGTAACACTATAAAGGGTAATCATAGAATGCACTTATGCAGGTTAATGCATGTGTAATTGTAGGTTGATGGTCATGCATATGTACGTTGAATTAGCTGAGGGTTGTTCTTGTGTAGGAAAGAAGGTATGATGTCGATTGTGTCTTAGGTGTGGACCAAGGTTATACATGTAACCTTTTATTTTGATTGAATAAGAAAACAAGAGATCAGAACGCTCAAAGGAATGATGGTTTCTCCCGATTAAGGGTTCCAGGGTAAAATGTTGGTGTACTGTGTGATTTCTTGTTTCATTTACGTTGTTGATTAAATTCTTCTTCTCTTCTACTAGGATTAGTGTGGAAGTGTCTCTCATTTCCTGACACTCTTCTTATCCTAGTGGCTCTCTCTATATCGAGAATCCATCCTTTGACACATTGCTTCACCCACCCAAGGGTGTTCTTCGATGCACAACACACAATTTGAGTACACAAGCTTCCCACAACTACAATATTGTGGAAGACTTGGCCCAAGAACCATGTGCCATGCCAACTTTAGAAGTCTTGCAAAGCTTTGCCACGTAGTTGAAATACTTTTTGTTAGAAATAGACAGGGTAGATCCCTTAGAGTCTAGTTTAATTTCATTTAACTTGTACCACAATCGTAATAGGCTTTCCCACCAACTTTATTTGTATATTCAAGTGAGAGTAAGTGGGAAAAACATCTTCCACACAATAGTTGATGAAGGTGCCTCTACTTTCATTATGTCCATTTCCTATTGGAAATCTCTTGGATCTCCAAATCTTGATCTGTTTAACAACATGTTGAAGGGATTTTATGGACACATGTTCGGGCCTCATGGTGTCATCATCGCATTTCCCATAAAGATAGGTGGCAAGATTTTCTTTGTTGAGGTCGAGGTGGTTGATGTTCCTCTAAACTATAATTTTCTACTTTGTCACACTTGGTTTTACGAGATGATGGGTGTCTTTGTGTCAGTATTTAGGTTCCTTCGCTTTCCCCACTAAGGGAAGAAATTCACTATCAATCAACTTTCCTTTAATACCCTAGACCTTAGGACCAATATGAGTTCTAAAATACCCTTTGTTAGTGATTCCTAGAGCACTTACATGATTTTTGGTGCAGAGATGTTAAAATACTCATCATTAATGGGTACATTTACCCTTTCCCCACTACCTCTTTCCTTGAATGTTTCTCTAATAAGTATGATCTCTTATTTTACTAATGGATCCATTGGCTCTTTTGGTCCTTGGGTGGTACCAAGTCCCACAGAAGTAGGGTCTGTTGAGATTTGGGTACCTTGGAAAGTGGTCCCCTTGTGTTTGAGAGCCTCTAAACACAAGTGGGAAATACTTTGTATTATGTACCATGTACTTTATGTCTAATTTCACTTTGACTTAGGATATTTAAGTCAAAAGTGTAATTTTGTCAATTTAGCCTAGAATGACTATTAATTCACTTTGTGGGTGAATTGAGGGACATAAAGTGAAACTATGGAAACTTGAGTAAAGTGGGTTTTGAGTTGAGACTATTTTGGAGAGATATAAACCATTGATTAGAGATGGGATGAGATGATCTAATCCACCCAACTTTTAGGTTTCCTTATGTTTCCTTAAGAGGGGCGCATAGGGAAAGGGGAGGCTCATTCACTTGTATGTTCACAAAGAGAGTTTGGAGAAGGGAAAGAGGATGAGAATGGAAGCATTGGGAGAGGAGATATTGAGCGTCTCCTTTCATGGATGGATCATGAAGTCTTAGGTCCCAACTTATTTGTGGTGGTTTTTCTTGCTTGGAGGAGGGCACACTTGAGGAGGAGGGTGCACAACTAGAAGGAAGCATCTATACATGGAGGAAGTCATATATGATTGTTTCAGTGGAGAGGCAACACACAGGAGAACATTGTTGCGTAGGGGTTTCTTCTTCAGAGCATACAGGTTCAAGGGCACTTCACTTAAGTGGATATAACAACAAAAAGAGAGGGCTCACTAAGATTGGGTGCATATCTCCTTGGATCCTTTGGAAAGGATCAAGAGGATCTTGCTATGTATACAGTGTTAATGTTTATGCCATTATTATAGTTCTTTGCATTTCAATAGATAAGAGAATCATAAGAACAAGATCACTGAGAAATACACATTCACAAGAGACACAACATTTATCCTGGG
>JZKD02S2430696.1:0-11069 GCA_000966675.3 Picea glauca
AGTGTGAGTCAAGGAGGAGTATGTTGGGGAAAATAGACTATTGATTTTCTTGTTGTTATGAACACTACATATTGAGTGTGAGGCAAGAGGAATCTGCTGGAGTTGAAGGACATTGTTGAAGAGAAGTTTTCCAAGTTCTCCCTCATACATTCATGGTCAGGATAGGGGGTGAATCGGGCAAGTGATTTGGCTGCCCTATTCTATGATTGGGAGGAATGTGGTTGTTCCTTTTGTCTTTCATCATTTTGGTTCAAATATGTTCATCTATCCCTTTTTCGGTTATACATCTCTTGTTTTGATTTAAATGGTTGTCCGTGTACATCTATATATTACTGTGTGGATGATTTCTATTGAAACTTGCATTAGATAATAATCATTCTGATTTGGAATGATTGGAAGAGTAGAATTAACATAATATTGTGTGTATTACTCACAGATAAGTTATGACAGTTTTTAATATGTATGGGATTCTTTTGTTTACAAAAATTCTATAGAAAATAGGAAAGGTAGGGTAAACTCCTATAGGTTAACTATAGTTATTGCACAAAGTTTTTTCTAAAGAGTTAATTGGGAATGGGAATTGAATGGTGAAAGTGTACTAGGAATTGTAACCACAATAATAGTTTATATTATGTTATCTACGTTAAGGAATTACTGCCAGATTTGGTACTCCATATTATCTTCTCGATCTATTTTACAGTCAATAACTGTAGAAGGATACCAGCCTAAATTAAACTAGGAATTACATAGACTTTTTATGTATTTACATAGGTAACTACCTCCTTGAGATTCTCCTTTAGGTTGGGAGGGATTATCTTGTCTTATTTGAATTTTCTAGTGCAAATGATTGTATATAACAGGAATCAACTACGTATGGGGACACATGTAGAAATATATATATATATATATATATATATAGATAGATAGATAGATAGATAGATAACCCACACGATTCGCAAGTTTCAATCTAAAAAAAAAACAGAGTATGCTTATGAATGGTTAATAAGAGCATCATGGGGACAAATAAGTCCATCCGGGCATATTTTGAACTCTAAAAATAAAGGGTAAAACGAATAGAAACTTTCAATATAAATAGAAGTTATGGAATAAAAGCAGTGAGAAGCGAAAGACAAATAATCTTAGGAAATAAATAGAAATATGAGAACCCATTAAATATATATATATGCCTTTGTTTAATTACATAACATGAATTTCATAATTCTGTGCTCAAATGACAACTAAACCAACCCTCTGTACAAGCGGGGGACATTGGAAGTAAAGAAAAACTACAGATCTATTGATCACATTGGAGATCTTTGTAAATAATATGAAGTATGAGCCTTAAAATTATGAGACATACTGCCTGAAAATATACAGTTCTTGTGCTTATAAATTAGAATGAATAATTAACATATCAACCCAAATCCAGAATAGTAGTCAAAGATGTGTCATAATCCCACGATTTCTATGTAGTAGCCTCTCGCAGTGAATACGGTTAGAACATTAAATCCTTCTACTAAGAAAGAAACTGAGATGGTACTATACCATGTGATAACTGAGTTGGGACCGAGGTCTTCTCTATAACAAAATCTGGGTCGTTAAATCCATAGTATTCAAAAGAAACTCGAGTACCTTGTGTACGGAAGGATTCCAAAGGAAATATGAGGGTTCAGATGCTCCAATCCTGCAAGGAAATAAGGAAAATTTCATTAGTAGTTGTAAATGATTGATAGAGAGTCTTTCATATGACTTTTAGACTTGAATCACCAAGATAAATGGATTACAATAAAATAAATGCAGAGGAATCTAGAACTGTACTTAACTTACGGCCTTAGCACATGTCGTCTTCCACTTCATGATTGACAAGGTCACCCACGAACTAGATGAGAGGAAGGAGCCAAAGTTGATCTGATGGGTTCCTCTCAAGGATCATGGGCCCCATCATTAGGACGAGTGATGTTGTCCTTAGAACTTAAATATCAAAAGAAAAGAAAGAAAATTTATAAGGATTAAAACAACCAAGAAACACCAGTGAAAGGTATTCTACTCTGAAAACCCCAAGCAAGAATCCAGTTAAGATAGAAGAATAAAAATCCTTGCCAAACACTGCTTTTACTAAGGTCGGCAATACTGAATGCAGTGTATTGTCGAATATGTTATATAAATCTAGGACCCTTACTCATGAGGTATACAGACTTCTGGAGGGGACTTATATGTGCAGTAGTCAGACAAGATAAATAGAAGATGTAACCCTAACATAAGTCACAAATGTAAATTAGTATATTACAATATTGTCCCACTCATTAACCTGTAAGGGAAAACTACTACCTTACTGCTACATAATAAATCAATGAATATACAGGCTAGTAGACACCCAGTGAAGTGACCCAAACATCCACACTCAAATACAACCCTATCGCCCTACGAATAAACTAAATTACACATATACAAAATGTCTACACAAGAAAATCCTTAGAAAATTGGAATACACAGGCAAGGTAACGCTAAAATGATAGGGGGTTTTAGCTAGTTGACGGATAAAGGTCCTTACCAATTAATGGGGACAATCGTTCTCATTTTTCTCCTTCCAAAGTGAAGTACCTCCTTGGCTCTTACACCAAAGCATTCCTTCCATATCCACCCTAAAATTATTCACACAAAGTATTCAAGCCAAAAATATAATTGAACTTAATTAGTTTTTTCGGAATGGTTAAAGGGGAGCATTTAATGTTTTTTTATCGAGCCATGTGAACCTTGAGATATGGCCAAACCATTTCGGGACATGAAAGCAGATGAAATACTAGGACATAGCTTTGTGCATAGGTGTATTTGAGGTGTTGGACGGAGGGATCAATGCACCCTGACCGTCACTGCACCTATCCTTGCACCAAGTTAATGCGAAGGAGGAAAAGTGACTCAACATTTTATTTTAACTCACAGAGTTAGACCCAGTTTAGTTGGTGGGTAATGACTTAGTTCATGAGGAAGGGAATATTTAAACTCAGACGAGAAAGAGGTCATATTGTTGTTCTTAGCATAACCGCGAGCCAATTGCTAATCTTACACATCTTTACTATATGAACATAACTTTAGGCTTAGACCATGCCACCATAGTCATACACGACTGGGACTATCGTTCCCTATTCAGTAGACCCTTAGCCAGTCATGCCAACTGCGCTTTTTCATTCTATCATAGCACCGATTTGACAAGAGATCGGAGGACCTTGAACTTTGGAATACCATAATGAAATTATTAATACCTCGAGTTTTGTTTTAGGTATCAATATAAGGGAACTTTAATAGTATGCTCACGATATCTTCCAAGTATGTACAACTCCATATATCAAAATTTTAAATGATAGGAAGTTTATTCACTTATATATATATATATAGGTGTATGTGTAATATGCAAGTACAGGCATATATGACACTATAATTTTCAAAGGAGTAAAGAATGGTTCGAACAGTTAAAGTTAACACTTCCATAATGATAAAGTAGAGTTAGAGATTCGATAGGCTAAGAATGAGAAGAGATTTCCTAACTTCTCTTATGACTTGTTTCGTAACCTTAAGAAAATTAGGTTCCTAATCCTATATCCCCACACCTATGAACTACCCGTAAAGAAAGTTAAGTTAATTGGTAAAAATGGAGAGTTAATGTCATTGGGAAAAAAAAAAAAATAATGTGAATTTTGGGGTTCACTACATATGGTATCAAAGATAAAGGTTACAACGCTAGACCTGAACAGGGCCACATTAGTTTCTTAGCACCTATTTCGATCTATGCAAAACTAATAAACCTTTTTGTTACGGACAGAAAACATTTATGTTTTTGTGAATTATGGCAACTCGAGATGATGTAGAAATCAGAATGGAAGGAAATCCAAAACAGGAACCTCATGGAGATCCAAGACATAATTGTAACGTCCTCCTCGTTACGACGACCCAACTCAAGTAACTAGTGCAAGATTTTTTTATTTTTTTTAAAGTGTGTGCGCACGTGTAGAAGTAACAAACTCACTTGACTCTACGTCGCCACCTGAAAACCGACAAGACTCAACCACGAAGATCAACACAAGAAGCCGCAAGGCGTACAACAAGTAACTGCAAGCAAAAACACCCAAGACAAGGTTCCCCACAACAACTTCAACAATAACGACATACTGGGTTAGGTACCGTACGAACACAGAAGGTAGAATCCATGGTAGTAGTTTATTATTTATGCACAGGAAAGCAGGGCATTTAATCTTAGTCCTCTGCTCCGGAGAGAGAGGAGGTCAGATAATCTCCTAGCCGATTGCTCAGGCAGAAACTAGTAATCCCCTAAGGTGTGTCGCAAGAGTGGAAACCCTGCCTTTAAAGGGCCCGAGACTCTTGATACGACACTGGATTCTTGACGCAGGGAAGCACACAGACATAAATATTAAGGCTACTGACAGGGTCTACATCCCTCCCGACACAAGCAGACAACGCAATGAAATACCACCAAGTACTACAAAATCAGGGACAATTATGACCTCTACGGGGGACGTAAGTCAGGAGGACTCTAATATCGACCAACCACTATTGAGACCCGAAGACATCAATCAAGATCAGTTTCTCCCTTAATTATCATTAACCGATGAAGACTTTATCCTAAGGTAAAAACCAATAATCTCAACCCCCATTATTTAGTTATAAGGTCAGTAGGCACTAGTTCAGGGACAAGCAAGAAGCACAAGCGCATTACATTTTTCTGTTAATTGCCATAATTGCGCAATGATATCATACCATAATGGTAAACCCTCGAACATTTACAATCTCCATATATCTTGGCTTTCTTGCCAATTATTACCATATTTGCAATAACCTTACAAAATAATAGCATTGCAATTTAAACATCATCATTAGCATTTCCATTTAAACAATATTCACATTGCAATTCAACATCATCATTAACATTTCAATTAAGCCAATAATAACATTGAAATCTAAACATCATCATGAACATTCATTTAACAAATATTAACATTGCAACTTAAGCATCCTCATTAACATTGCAATTAAACAATTACTTAACATTGCAATTCAACCAGTATTAACATTTCAATTAAATAATTGTAACATTTCAATTAAATGACTCTAACTCTCACCTAATTTGTTATCGTCAACAATGGAATCATAATATCATTACCATACATCGACAATTATAATTGAATGAGGATATTAAATGGCGATACTAAAACCAAATGCTAACATGGCAAGATTAAACCCTAATATTAGATGATAATATTAAAACTAAATATTAAACTATAATATTAACCACAATATTAAAACACCATACCACCCACAAAATAAAACCACCATATTAAACCAGAATGTTACCCACTTAATATTAACCCTTAGTATTAATCATAAGGTTAACCACTATATAGACCAGAAGGTTACCCCCTTAATATTAACCCTTAATATTAATCTTAAAGTTAAACCACCATATAAACATTAAATTAAACCACATTATTAACCACTTAATAATATACCGCTTAATAATAACCATAAGGTCAGCCCTAATATTAAACCCTAGTATTACCCCACTTAATATGAAACCACAATATTAACCCATAATGTTACGACGATACCATTAAACCAACATTTAACGAGATGAGGCAGCATAACACCAAAAGATTGATCAGCATATTAAATCCAGAGTTTTTAAACGATAAGGAATCCATATTTAAAGGGGAACAGCATTATTAAACCAAATTTTGAAACGGAAAATTGAAATCATGAATTAAACAACAAGAAATCCCCATTTAAGGTGGAACAACATTATTAATTCCAAGGTTAAAGAAGCATATTAACATCATTAATTAAAACAACCAGAAATCCAAATTTAAGGTGGAACAACATTAATAACCCTAATTTTAAACAACATATTAAATCATGAACTAAACGACCAAGAATCCCTATTTAGAGTGGAACATCATTATTAAACCTAATTTTTAAACAACATATTAAATTCTTGAATTAAACGACACAAAATCCATAGTTAGGGTGGATCGACATTATTAACTAAGTTTTGTGCGGCATATTACCCCATGAATTTAACGATAAAAACCATATTGGAATGAGACAACATCATCCACCAAAAATTAAAGCCGCATAATAAAACAATGGAATAAAATGATAAAGAGGTATTTGCCAGGATTGGGAGGCCGGGATTGGAGGTGCCTACGGCTGAGAGCTGGCAACCTCACCACACAGAGGATGAAATCCGAGGTGAGTAAAGGCGATGATACTCGAACGGAAATTCCCCGAGAAAACGCACAGGCAGAAAACGTGTGCACGCAGCCAGTGGGGGTTTCATACGACAGTGGTTGAGTCACGCCCCATTGACACGATTTCAATTAACATAAGACCTCTGTAATCCCCACGAAATTTAATTTTTTATTTAGCTCAATGATAACCTATGGATTACATTACCTGGAACCCTAAGGAAGTTAATTTAATACCTGAACAAATTATTTGAATATCCATGTGTATTTTAAAACGTTATAAGAATAAAAATAAACATTATACTATGGTAAATAAAATCTGACTATTCGATAAAATATAAATTTAACTGTTCAATTCACATGCAGTAAAAAGAGGAACAATGCAATAACCCAATGTATACGAAAAGGCACACGGAGGTAGGCATTATTCGCTCACAGCAACCCTGGGGCATAAATCAAAATCAACTATTCTATGCGAGGTAAAAATGGAAAAAACATGCCCAACAGGCACAGTAATCCCGAGGGCATAAAAACACGGGAGATCAACCATACGTCGCTGAAACTGCACGATTCGTGAACACCGGGTGAGGAGGCGGTCGAGAGATGGCACTCCATGCAATCAATCTGCCAACAGTTAGGCAAGAGGGCGTACAATAGTCCCCCACGCCAATCAATAAAAGGAATCTGAACACGGTAACCCAGATCAGACCATAATAAGACGCAACACAGTAAAAATTTAAATTCGCATCAGTAAATGGGTGAATGGAAATCGGCAGCCACAAATGCATATGAACCAGATGACTCTGTGAGAAAACAATGGTACAAGGGACTAGGTAGCTCAACAGTCGCTATTCCTAAAAACTCTGTTCGGATAATATGCCCTTCCAAAAGCTCGATTGTGCTATCTGGCGTTGTGGCATCTCTTTCGTACTATTTTACAAATTAAATTTTATGTGGAAGCCTTCCATTGAAATTTCGCAAGGAGAATACACCCAGCGAAATATATATTTTTTTAAAGCAACTTGTTTCTTATAATGAAAGGAAATTGAAACAATAACAGCTAAAACTTAAAAAGGCAAGCCTATGCTCTGAAAGACCATTTTCACCGTATATGAAAGGACGACAACTTTATCCATTCCCCCTTTTTTTTTCTTCAATACTTGACATTAAAGGATGTTAATATAAACTCTTCCAGGATTAAAAACACTTGGTAAAAAGAGAAACAACAATAATTACTTTATTAACAAGGTGAGAAGCAGCCGTAAAAGTTCACAGTCATGCCAATAACCACTAAGCTACAGTTTATAACCTGATTCACACCATGACCTATGAAACTACAGTTTTCACCATAGCCATTAAAAACTACAGTTTATAACACTCGCAGCAAGGTAAAAATGCCCAAATAAGAATGACATACCTGTGCCCTTATCGCTTGCAGCAAATGAATCGTGTGCTCCTTCCGCTCCTTCTCCTGCTTGCCGACCGTAGAAGACTCATTGATACCTCCCAGCCAAACGCTAGGGGTACTCTCCTTCCCCCTTAGCCCCCCAAGCCACAAAGGGGCCCCACACAACCCAGACAGTAGCCTAGCTTCTCAGCTCGCCTCCAAGGCTGAGCTACCACTCAAGTTAGCTGAGAATCCCCAACTCCTACAAGAAATAAGTCCAGTCTCTAGTCTGGAAGCATAACAATACTAGTAGCTGATAAAAAGGTCCCCATTTCTCTCCCTCTCCTCTCTTGTATCTTCCTCTTTCCCTCATCCCATTAGGTTTTTTTTTTTCAAAAACCCTAAATCCATTTCTTTTAAGTTTTTTTTTTTTATCAAACCCTAAAAATTCCCTTATTTTTCAAGTGTCACACATCCCTACCTTTTCCATAATTTATTTTCTTTTTCTTAAAGCTCATTTNTTACCATACATCGACAATTATAATTGAATGAGGATATTAAATGGCGATACTAAAACCAAATGCTAACATGGCAAGATTAAACCCTAATATTAGATGATAATATTAAAACTAAATATTAAACTATAATATTAACCACAATATTAAAACACCATACCACCCACAAAATAAAACCACCATATTAAACCAGAATGTTACCCACTTAATATTAACCCTTAGTATTAATCATAAGGTTAACCACTATATAGACCAGAAGGTTACCCCCTTAATATTAACCCTTAATATTAATCTTAAAGTTAAACCACCATATAAACATTAAATTAAACCACATTATTAACCACTTAATAATATACCGCTTAATAATAACCATAAGGTCAGCCCTAATATTAAACCCTAGTATTACCCCACTTAATATGAAACCACAATATTAACCCATAATGTTACGACGATACCATTAAACCAACATTTAACGAGATGAGGCAGCATAACACCAGAAGATTGATCAGCATATTAAATCCAGAGTTTTTAAACGATAAGGAATCCATATTTAAAGGGGAACAACATTATTAAACCAAATTTTGAAACGGAAAATTGAAATCATGAATTAAACAACAAGAAATCCCCATTTAAGGTGGAACAACATTATTAATTCCAAGATTAAAGGAGCATATTAACATCATTAATTAAAAAAACCAGAAATCCAAATTTAAGGTGGAACAACATTAATAACCCTAATTTTAAACAACATATTAAATCATGAATTAAACGACCAACAATCCCTATTTAGAGTGGAACATCATTATTAAACCTAATTTTTAAACAACATATTAAATTCTTGAATTAAACGACACGAAATCCATAGTTAGGGTGGATCAGCATTATTAACTAAGTTTTGTGCGGCATATTACCCCATGAATTTAACGATAAAAACCATATTGGAATGAGACAACATCATCCACCGAAAATTAAAGCCGCATAATAAAACCATGGAATAAAATGATAAAGAGGTATTTGCCAGGATTGGGAGGCCAGGATTGGAGGTGCCTACGGCTGAGAGCTGGCAACCTCGCCACACAGAGGATGAAATCCGAGGTGAGTAAAGGCAATGATACCCGAATGGACATGCCTCGGGAAAACGCGCAGGCAGAAAACGCGTGCACGCAGCCAGTGGGGGTTTCATACGGTAGTGGTTGAGTCACGCCCCATTGACACGATTTCAATTAACATAAGACCTCTGTAATCCCCACGAAATTTAAGTTTTTATTTAGCTCAATGATAACCTATGGATTACATTACCTGGAACCCTAAGGAAGTTAATTTAATACCTGAACAAATTATTCGAATATCCATGTGTATTTTAAAACGTTATAAGAATAAAAATAAACATTATACTATGGTAAATAAAATCTGACTATTCGGTAAAATATAAATTTAACTGTTCAATTCACATGCAGTAAAAAGAGGAACAATGCAATAACCCAATGTATACGAAAAGGCACACGGAGGTAGGAACTATTCGCTCACAGCAACCCTGGGGCATAAATCAAAATCAACTATTCTATGCGAGGTAAAAATGGAAAAAACATGCCCAACAGGCACAGTAATCCCAAGGGCATAAAAACACAGGAGATCAACCATACGTCGCTGACACTGCACGATTCGTGAACACCGGGTGAGGAGGTGGTCGAGAGATGGCACTCCATGCAATCAATCTGCCAACAGTTAGGCAAGAGGGCATACAAAAGTCCCCCACGCCAATCAATAAAAGGACTCTGAACACGGTAACCCAGATCAGACCATAATAAGACGCAACATAGTAAAAATTTAAATTTGCATCAGTAAATGGGTGAATGGAAATCGGCAGCCACAAACGCATATGAACCAGATGACTCTGTGAGAAAACAACGGTACAAGGGACTAGGTAGCTCAACAGTCGCTATTCCTAAAAACTTTGTTCGGATAATATGCCCTTCCAAAAGCTCGATTGTGCTATCTGGCGTTGTGGCATCTCTTTCGTACTATTTTACAAATTAAATTTTATGTGGAAGCCTTCCATTGAAATTTCGCAAGGAGAATACACCCAGCGAAATATATATTTTTTTAAAGCAACTCGTTTCTTATAATGAAAGGAAATTGAAACAATAACAACTAAAACTTAAAAAGGAAAGCCTATGCTCTGAAAGACCATTTTCACCGTATATGAAAGGACGACAGCTTTATCCATTCCCCCTTTTTTTTTCTTCAATAATTGACATTAAAGGATGTTAATATAAACTCTTCCAGGATTAAAAACACTTGGTAAAAAGAGAAACAACATTAATTACTTTATTAACAAGGTGAGAAGCAGCCGTAAAAGTTCACAGTCATGCCAATAACCACTAAGCTACAGTTTATAACCCGATTCACACCATGACCTCTGAAACTACAGTTTTCAACATAGCCATTAAAAACTACAGTTTATAACACTCGTATCAAGGTAAAAATTCCCAAATAAGAATGACATATCTGTGCCCTTATCGCTTGCAGCAAATGAATCGTGTGCTCCTGTCGCTCTTGCTCCTGCTTGTCGACCGTAGAAGACTCATCGATACCTCCCAGCCAAATGCTAGGGGTACTCTCATTCCCCCTTAGCCCCCCGAGCCGCAAAGGGGCCCCACACAACCCAGACAGTAGCCTAGCTTCTCAGCTCGCCTCCAAGGCCGAGCTACCACTCAAGTCAGCTGAGAATCCCCAACTCCTACAAGAAATCAGTCCAGTCTCTAGTCTGGAAGCATAACAATACTAGTAGCTGAAAAAAAGGTCCCCATTTCTCTCCCTCTCCTCTCTTTTATCTTCCTCTTTCCCTCATCCCATTAGGTTTTTTTTTTTCAAAAACCCTAAATCCATTTCTTTTAAGTTTTTTTTTTTTTT
>JZKD02S2430751.1:0-27893 GCA_000966675.3 Picea glauca
CTCCACCACCTACCAAATGTTGGGTTCCAACTCAATGGTCGCTAATTTCCATATTTAGGATGGGCTGTTGTATCGTCTGGGCCATCTCTACGTTCCATCAAGCAAGTGTGCGAAGATGATTTGGGAAGCTCACTATAGTCGAGTGGCAGGGCACTTTGGCATTGAAAATACAATGGTAGTGATGCAAAAACATTTCTACTGGTTGAAACTTCGATAGGATGTCGACAAGTATATTAGGTCGTGCACCGCATGTGCTATTTCCAAACTGACCACAAAGAAACAGGTCTTGTACATCCCTCTGCCTACTCCTAACAGGCCATGGGAATCCATATCAATGTACTACATGTTAGGCCTCCCATCCACCAAGAGGGGAAATGACTGTGTTTTTGTGGTTGTTGATTGCTTTTCCAAGATGACGATTCTAGCCGCCTGCAAGAAGAACATCACAGTAGAAGCCATTGCCAAGCTCTTCTTTGAACGAGTATGAGTACATTTTGGGATCCCACAAACCACTATCTCAAACCATGATAGTCGGTTTCTCAACACATTACGGTCAATCCTCTGGTCACTGCTAGATACCAAGCTCACCAAATCCACTGCCTTCCACCCCCAGACAGATGGACAAACTGAGGTTGTCAATCGAATTATCATACATATCCTACGCATATAAAATTCAAAACACTCCCGCACATGGGATGAGAGTCTTCCTTATGTCCAACATAGCTACAACCGAGCCCTGCATAGCTAAACTGGCCACAACCCCTTTCAAGTGGGGTTGGGATTTCAACCATTGGGCCCCATGGATGTTGCACTACCCCTAGCGACCACCTTGACTGACTCATCCCCTACAACACTAGAAGATAAAAAATCCACCCAGTTCATTGAGAGGATCCAACACATCCACCAACAGGTTTAGGATATTCTACAAAAGTCTAATGCCAAGTACAAGAAGTGCCATGATCAACATTGGGTGCCACATAAATTTTAGGTGGGAAACAAAGTTTGGTTGCACTTGTAGAAAGAATGCCTTATAGGGTCCCATCGGAAGCTTCACCCACTCCATTATTGGTCGTACACCATCACCAAGGTTGTGGGTGAAAATTATTTTGAGCCCAACATTCCCCCTTTCCTTGGCCTGCACCCAGTCTTCAACATGGTTCTCCTTCGGCCATATTTCCCACCATTATTAGACACCTCAGAGATAACAGAGCAATTGAAACCAACAGAGCTCAACTGTGACTGTATGAAACATCCATCCATTGATCATATTATGGAAACACATATCAAGGGCACTTGACAACAAAGGATCCAACTTTATTGAGTCGTCAAAGCAAGGCAACTCCTACACCAAGGCAAGTGGCTCACCCGGGGCCAAATTCAATAGAAATTTCCTCATCTAATGGGGGAACTCAACATAATGGATACCATTTCTTCCTAAGGAGGGAGTATTGATACAAGTGGATATCGGTTTCCACCCACCTTTTCCAACTGGCTCAAAACAATTTTCTGGCAATTTTGGTAATTTACTATTTTTAGCAGTTTTTAACTTCTGTGGCCATTTTGATGGACTAAATGAAGGTTTTTTGGGATCTGGATTCTCAATGATATCCAAAGGCTCTGATTGAGCCTCCAAAATGAATCTCCTCGACGATACCTTTCCAACAAGCTATCGTGCGTCCCAAACAGAGATTGTATGAAAAAGTTACAACCCCAGGAAGTTGATGTACTAACTTACCCAAACAGGGCCCACATGACTTTTGGCGCTTCATCTCCTAGGGTTAGGTTTTTTGGATGTCTAGGGTTTGTGAAATTTTTGTTTATTGTAAAAAATGCCTTCAGAGCCTCATTGTAATCATCTTCTTGCGAATGAGCACAACCGTCACATCTCTTCTCAAAGATAAGCTGCCACCATTCCAACAAGATTGTTTTCCGCTGCATTTTATAGCTTCAACTTATTTCCTTATTGAATAGAAAACCAGTTTTATTGTGTCTCTGTTATTCTTTGTTAATCATATTTTAATAATCTGTATTCATTTCGTTCTTCTCATAAAATCCGGATCAACCACTCCTTCAGGCTGGTCAATTGGGGGAGTTATCCCCATTTTAGAAGCAAATCATTCATTAATAGTTCCTTCATTAGAAGGGTTCCGTGGAAGATTGTCTTATTCAAGATCCAACCCTTGCATTCTCCAAGATATTCAAAGACCTTGGCCGACCACAGTGAAAGTATAATAGAAATAATGATCCCTAACGCCAACTATGGATGTTGAAAGAACACACCCCTAAGAAATAATCTACAGGTAATTAACCAAATAATAGTAGATAGAAGGATCTTATGAAGATGGGTTGTCAAGCCATCGATGACGATATGAGAAGTAGTTACCCCGACCTCCACGTAACAACCCTTATTGGTGCAAGCAACCCTCTCTTTGTGGGATCACCCTCCAAGTGTACTGGAAGTGTGATACAATGTCTACCCCAAGTATCGTGGGAATCCCCCCATAGTCACCTCTATAGATACCTAGGAAAGGTTACTAAGGTTTCCAACTCATAGTTGGCCTTTGAGGGGTACAGTCGACGGTCGGGACTAAATGTATGGGCAGGATAATAGAGTCGGAATTTCTTCCATAGGACTAAATATAAGTGGACTGGTAATACTCATGAGGACCTTGAACGGATTCACGATTCACGAAGCACCTAGACCAAATGAACTAGTAACACTCAAGAAAAACTCAAGCTTTCAAAGGTGATTTTTTTTTCAAATAACTTGAAAAATGGATTGCACTCAAAGATGAGATGCAAATAAAGATAGTTGGATTTGTTCAAGCAATGGAATAAAATCTAAAGGAACACCCAAAAGATTTTGAAAAACAAGTGGACTCTCTCACAAAAGTACCATCAACACCAAAATCCCGAGGGAAAGAGATTAGATGACCTAAACTGTGCCCACAAAACAAAAAGTGCTTTTAATCAAATAAACAAAATATAACACGAGACAAAATTTCAAAATGACTTTGAAAATTTTTGCAACAATAATTGCAGGGGAAGATCTGAGAGAGATCTGGAGGGGTGGAAGAAAGGATAGACACAGATATGGGCTTTGTTTGAAGGACGCCCCTTACAAAAATGGATTTTAGAGCCTGGTCGCTCCCTGTTAATGACCATAGGGTGACCACCAAGCATTGGTCACTCCTTGTAGAGGGATAGAGGGTGACCACAAGGTACTAGTCGCTCTTGGTAGTGTAATTTTTAGGGTGGTTTCTCCCTACAATGGAGAAATATGTGACTAGAAGGGTAGGGTCTCTTCCTACAATGGATCAGATGGCGACCATAAGGTTTTGGTCACTCTATGGGCATGGATAAACCATGATCATGATCATGCAAGTGCGGAAACTAATAGATATGAAGCAGATCTATTAGATGTGAGACTGAAATTTTTCAAATAGCCATGGAAAAGACTTGCTAATAGATCAAGAACAAAGAATGAGGCTTACAACAAGCAAAGATATTGAGAATATGAATTTAAAAGTTGTAGAAGAAACTGACTAAAAAATAATAGCTTCCCTAGTGGAGTCGCTAGTCTTTTGTAGGGTAAATGAACCCTGCAGGAGATAAATCCCTTAGGCTCTTCATAGACCTAAGACAAAATAGAGATGTAAATGGTAGATTTTCCTAGATCTACTTGATACACAAACATAATCTACAAGTTGGTAGAATGAAAGGCTTACTCAGTGATCTGATGGTTTCCCTTGCACACTCCATAGCTACTAGCTTTCACGAAGATGTCCTTTGCTCTTACTAACTTATATTTGCACACATAGAGACACATAAACCTTTCACAAGATCAAACTGATCATGTATAAATTAATGATAGATCTAATCATGTATCATAACACATGAAAACATTAATTCTCCACAAGGAAATATAACAATTACATATACATCCAAGTAGAGGGAAACAACTTGTACATCTTCTATTAATAAAACAAATGGATTACAAATAACAATCAAGAAGTTGATGCGGTCCTTTCCCAAGTTCCTTGCCTAAGCTTTGTAATCAAACCACCAGTATAAGGTTGCTTTCTTTTTTCCTCCCCTTTTCCCATTAGAGACCCTCATTATTTATAGGATAGTAAAGATAAGATAAGATAGTTGGATAATATCTCTATGCCCAAGATGAAAAGATTCTTAAGGTTGAACCATGAAGAATCCGAGGTTTAATATCATCTCATGAAACCAATCCTAAATAAGGAGTAACAGACCTAGTCACGCCCTGCATTCTTGCAGGGAGCAACCGGTCTCCCTTTGCAAGAGGACAAGGAGCGACCAATACTTTATGGTAATAGGCTATAAAGGGGAAACCAACGACCAAGAAAAAAGGTACTGCAAACTCATGAGAAAAGTGGTATGATTTAGTGTTTTAGACTGCTAACCCCTAGATGATTCCCATCAGGTGATTAGGTGGAAATAATTGTATAACACTCTTGTTGGACTTTTGTGGTAGCAATGGTGACACTGGGTTCTGTATCAATGATCTATTTTCCCTTATTTAGTTTTGAATAAGAGTCTGAGTTGGCATCTAACTCGAAGGATTTTGTCTTATCCAACAATGACTACTTGGAGCGAAATTCATTAGTGTTTTTCCAAGGGATTTTGTGGAACTTGCACCACTTTCCAATGTCCTTCTTTGAGTTCCTTTTACCCTTATTTGCTTGTGGCTTGGACTTGTTTTCCTAGGGTTGGCCATCCTTGCTTTGTCCTTGAGTTAGGGACACCTTTATCGTACTTATACTACGAAGGTTTTACAGAACTGAAATCCTTCTTATTCTTTTGCTTGAACTTTTGCTCAATCTTGACAACATATCGGTAAGTGGCTCCTACTGAGGATATGTCTAGGAAATCCATATATATATGGATGTACCTATGTAGGAAACTGTGGTGTTTTAAGACCAGGCATCACTAAGGGTATTTAATACCTAGATTTGTGTGCAAGGTATGGAAGATGTAGGTGTACTTCGACATTGTCTAGTCTCTCTCCTGATACATAGTTGTCCATCTCGTGTATTGGTCATTATATTTTCCAATGGGGTAGTATTACTCCTTGAGGGCATCAACAAAATCCACCCAAGTGGGTCTTGGACCAAAACTTACACACTCATCTTCAACATGTTTCTCATAGTAAGTCTCTCACCAATCTATGAGATGGGGAAGGGATTTAAGGAGCGCAAAGATGATTTTTTCACTGGTGGAAAAATTTTGGACAGAGAAATAACCCTCTAGTAGAATTAACCAATTTTATAAAGTGTTAGCATCTATCTATCCTTCAAATAAAGGAATATCAAATTTAACTTGTAACTTGAAGGGCATTGCACCTCCAAAGTGACTGATGGTTGAAGGTGCCTCCGTTGTTGTTGGAAACCGTCGAAGGATTTGGGTGAAATTATCCATCATCTTGTCCCTTTATCACACGAGGGATTCCTTGAGAAATATTTTGATAGGATCTCTTGCTCAGTCGTCTCTCTTTTCTTTTTCCATGTGAGGTTTCTTTGGCTAGCGAGAGTGTTCTTCCCCAAGATTAACCAGTTCGATACAAAATGCTTGATAACCCGTCCTTGTCAAGGACATGCACAAAGAAACAACAAAGAGCATATTTCTCTGATACCATTGATCTAGATTATATTGAGAATGACATGAAGGCATAAATATAACAAGGAACTAAACATAGATATTGCAAGAAACACAATAATACAATTAAATTCATATTTTATTAATGACTGTCTGGAATACAAAAGACTGTAAAATGCAAAGCACACAAGCTATCTAGAATTTTGGTAGTTTATCTCTGAAGTGAGAGATGTGTTGACTACGCTCATTCACAAGAAGCTGATTACAAAGAGGTCAAAAAGGACTTTTAACATAAATCATCAATGAGAAAACCCTAACCCCAAAAGATGAAACACCAAAATGTTTGTGGGCCCCGATGTGGTTAGTTGATACATCAACTTCTGAGGGGCGTAAATTTTTCATACGATCTCCATTTGAGGAACTTTGTCGCCCATTGGAAAGGTCTAGTTGATAAGTACACATTCTGAATAGCCTAGAATTTTCCTTTCACAATATTCTAGGCACTATCATTCCAAAAAAACATTTTTAGTGCCTCAAAACAACCTTGGAAAACTTTAGAAAAACTGCTAAGATGTGGAACCATTCTAAATTAGTGAAAAAGGTGGGTGGCCACCACTATCCACCTAGATCAGATTTTGTGATCCAAAATGGATACCGAATAAATATTGTATAAGACTCAATACTTGCAACATAGATTTAAAATCAGAATGTATTATGTAATCCATGTAAAAAATGTAAAACAATGCAAGTTTACGTGGAATAAGCCAAATAAGCATGTAAAAGAAAAGTTAAAGAAAAATAATAAAATGACAAGGAAACATATAGGAGAGAGGAGGATAAGAAACACGAAGTGAAGAGCCATGATTGTTGGCCTCCCATTACCCCCTTTCTCTCCCTATTTCTTCACTCTTGCTCATTCTCAAAGGGATTTTTGGTCGAGGAGGAGAGCATTGTAAAAACTTGTGAACTTGGAAAAAGAAGAATATTGAGCACCATTTGATTGGTTTTCCCATTTGGATTCCATGGTAAAAATCATGTCTCATTGAGTTATTGTATTACTGTGTGTTGTGGTTAAATTCACCATTATATTTCATTGTAGCTTGATGGTTACATTTTTAAATGACTTCTTTGTATCTTAGTGAGGAGATATAGAGTGACTGGTTACATCTTATTTTATTACGGTGTGTGAGAGTACTATTGGCACAGGGGAAGACCCAAGGTTCAAATCTAACAATGCACCAACAATCCCTAACTACTGGCCCTTTTGGAAACACTTGTGAAGCAGATGAAGTCTCACCCAAAGTAGCAATAGGGGGGTTGCAGGACATAGGTGTCTACAACCAGAGGAAATGCAAAGTGAATCCAAAACAACAATGCAATATAACCCAGAGATTCCTTAACAATATTACACTTAGCTTCACGAAGTTAGCTTATACCTTCTATATTTAATAAGGAAAACAACCATGCAATAACAATATAGCATATAGCAAATAACACAACATCAACCACAAAGAACAACAAGATTTACGTGGTTCACCCTCTCCCTAGGGCCACGTCCACAAAACTGTGTTTCTTGATATTATTAGATGAAAAAATACAATTCTATATGTGCACTTAGCTGCAGATCTCTCTCTCTTTCTCTCTTTCTCTTCCCTCTCTGCGCACCCAGCTGGAGGGTTGATATTCGCACCCAACTGAAGATCCAGAATACATACTCAATATTGCTATCACCAATAACAACGACAATGATAATCAATAATAACCATAACCATAGACCAATCCTCTTGACTCTTCTAGACCTTTATTTATACATTACATGACTCTTAGACAACCTTAGACCGAAGTCTAGGTGTCAAAACCCTAGATCCAAAACTCTAGGTCCACATGACTCGCGTTTTAAGGGCTTCACCAATCTGTCCTTCCTTCTTTTCCGTGAGGTGCTCCAAAGAATCCATTGGTGTCTTCTTCTTACTGAGTTTTCCACGATACATATTCTTTGATGCTTTATCTTCCTTGATCTTCTCTTCCAACAACTTGCTTTTCCTTACTTCGTTCCTTCTTTTCTTCTTTTTTAACCACTTCGACCCTTCCTCGGTTTATGTGCCTTCCGCGCACTTCGTACTTCATCTTTATTATTCCTTAATACATAAACAAGGGCTAAAAGGCCCCCAAAACTCACATGTGACTCATCCTGAATTACTGCAAGATTGAACCTTCTACTTTACTTCAACTATAGACTATGTGGAGAAGCCTGTGCTTTCTGCTTTGTCCCTCCCTATCGTGTGCAGACTATCTTTTCTATGTTTGGTACCCAATTTAAACTACACTTGGTACCTAGACCCTCCTTCCTTTTCTTTCACTGAGAGCTGCGAGGCAGTTGGTTGTCATTATACAGCTTCAATCGGCTCCCATTTACTAAACCATCCTTCCATTCTCCATTAAGTGTCTTCAACTGCACAACTCCTCCTTCTGTAACATGGGAAAATTCGAATGGGCCAAGCCAATGTGTCCTAAACTTCATTGGATGATTCATGAAATTGTTGTCATATAAGAGTACCAAATCGCCTTTCTTGAATGCTTTCCTCTTGATATGTCTGTCATGGTAAGCCTTTTCTCATTCTTTTTGTACCTGTTGATGACATCATGTAATAAACCTATCTTCCTCTAGTTCCATCAATTGTGCAAGCCTTTCTTGAACAACATCTGTGTCATCCATACCTGTAAATGTTGCAATTCTTAAGTTGGGAACCAAATATTCCATAGGTACCACTGCTTCCAGGCCATAAACTAACTTAAAGGGAGTTTGTGTTTTTAACTTTTTGCAAGTAGTTTGATAAGCCCATAACACTGCTGGAATTATTAAATCCCAATCATCTTTGTTAACACTGAAAATATTAGTAACTGTTGTCTCTGAGATCTTATTGAAAGCTTCAACTATACCATTCGCCTATGGGTGGTATGGTGTGCTCTTCTAATGGTGAACTTCAAACTCTTGACTCAAGGATTCAATGGTTTTGTTAATGAAGTGTGTACCTTGATCACTCATAAGGATCTTCGGGCATCCAAATCTGATTATGATATCATCAAATATGAATCATGTAGTTGTAGTTGCACTACAGTCTTTAATTTCTCTTTCTTTTTCCCATCTGGTCAAATACTTTGTAGCAGTGATGATGTATCAATCTCCTGTGCACCTTCCTGGTGGGTTGATAGGTCCCACAAAGTCAATAGCCCAATTCTAAAAGGCATGTAAAGTTAGATAAGGTGCTAAAGGCATTTCATCCCTTCTAGAAGACTTCCCTATCATTTGGCATACATCACAGGCTTTGTAGTATTCCTTAGCATCCTTATGTAAAGTGGGCCACCAGAGGCCAGCTCTGAGAACTTTTTGCATTGTTGCTTTCCCTGCATAATGTTCTCCTCTGATGCCTTCATGTGCTTCTGCTAAAATCAATGGTCTTTCTGCCTCCATGCCGCATCTCCTCAAGATCTCATCTGGTCCCATCTTATATAACTGTCCAACTATAAGTTGAAAATCTGTAGCGCGGACTACCAACTATTTTTTCTGAATAATTCTCTATTCGCAAGGTGTCATTCTTGTGTACAGGAACTGGACTATCTTGGCGAAGTGATCATCGACTTTCCTGATGGCAAGCAACTATGCATCTGGTAGTGTATCTTCCAAACTGGTAGGTTCTTCTCCATGTTCTAACCTGGATAAGTGGCCAGGTCCCTTTTTCATTCTCCCTGGCTTGACCACAATCTCAAAATCATATTCCTGGAATAATAATAGCCATCTACATATTATTCCCCCCAACAATGGCTTGTTGACTAAGTACTTCAATGCAGAATGATCCGTAAACATCTTAAAATTTCCTCCCAACAAGTAGTGTCTAAACTTCTGAAGCACGTATACCGTAGCTAAGCCTTCTCTTTCAGTGGTAGTATAAATTATTTCAGATGTAGAAAGATTCATGCTTGCAAAGGCTATAGGGTGGTCAATATCTCATGCACCTAGTTGTTCTAAAACTGCTCCTAATGCAATGGATGAAGCATTGACATGAACATTGAATTCCTTACTCCAATCTGGGAAAATCAAAATAGGCGCAATGACCATTTTCTGCTTTAGTGTGTTGAAGCTCTGTTGACATTCCTCTGTCCATTGAAACTTACTATCTTTCTTTAATAGCTTGTCCATAGGTGTTGTTATCTATGTGTAGCCCTTAATGAAATTGTTGTAGTATCCAGTGTGTCCTAATACAGTGTGCAGCTGTCTAACTGGAGTAGGAGGAAGTAGATCAACAATGATAGCGATCTTGGAAGGATCTACCAACAACCCCTGCTTACATACAATGTGTCATAACAACACTCCAAAAGGTGAAAAGAAGATACACTTTTTCAGATTCAGGGTAATCTGACATTGCCTGCACTTATCTAACATTAATCTCAAGCATTCAATATGATTTTTTAGTAGGCTAAAAATGGTCCAATCATCAAAGTATGCCTCTAAAAACTTGTGTAAAAACTCCTTAAATGCTTCAACCATCACCCTGGAAAAGATTGTTGGTGCATTCTTTAACCCAAAAGGCATCAGAGTGTACTGATAAGAACCCCATTATGTTGCAAATGTGGTCTTATGCCTATCCTCCTTAGCAATTCAGATCTGGTGATAGCCTGGAAATCCATCTCTAAATGAATAGACTTCTTGTCCTCCTACATTATCTAAGACCTCATCAGTAAAAGGTGTAGGAAATGGATCATGTAAACATGCATCATTCAGTTTCCTTAGATCTACACATATTCTAATTTCTCCTGACTTTTTATCTTGGACCACCATAGGGCTGATCCATTCAGATTATTCAACTGGTTCTATGATTCCTACTTCCAACATTCTATCTAATTCAATCTTAACTTTATGCTTGTACTTGGGATTCAGTCTGTAAGGTCTTTTCTTGACTGGCCTTACATCTGGTTTCAAAGGAATCTTCATTTCTCCCATGGGTCCTTTTATTCCCTTTATGTCTCTGAACTTGGTTGGAAACAAGTCCTGATAATCATGCAGTAGTTCTATAATCTTATCAATAGTAGCATTGTCCCAATAGTCTCCAACATTTTCCAACTTAGGTGCTTGCTTTGTTCCAATATTAACCTTCTTAATTTTAATAGGTTGTCTAATAAAAGGTAATTCGATCCCTGGTCCTTCTATGTCTCTCTGACGTTCTGTTTCTACAATGTTTACATCCCTAGGGTCATCACCATCATCAACATTAATATTATAACAACCCTGTAACTTTTGAAGAGGTTCAGTCTATTCATCTTCATCTTGTGCAAAAGGGAGGTTAGGTGCCTCTTCAAAGACCTTTTGTATTACAATTTGTAAAGCCTGATCTATTGTAGAGTACTGACCTTCAAATAGGAATGTAGTTATAAAGTTCTGGGTCATTCCATACCAATCTGTAGTGACGAGGCGTGATTCTGCTTGAAGATACTAGTTTATAGGTGTAGTATCCAAAGTGTTAATGAACTTATGTACCCATTGTTCTTTAGGAATGTGTCTCAAGGCTTCCTCACAACTTTGCACATGGATCTTGGGACAACTATGACCTGTGTATCGAACTTCACAACCTTCAACTTGGTCTGAAAAGCGCACTGTCATCAAGGTATGACATTGTACCCACTCTGCGATGTTCTGATTATGTGTTCCCCACCATCTAGTTGGCGTTGCTTTCAAGGCTTCATCTAGTGCTAACAACCTCTATTGTACTGGTACAATTCCTTCAAATTCAACTAGAAATGTCTCTAAATGATTCAAGCCATCAAATGTAGGAAGATTACTTACTTCTATGCCAACCCAACGAACTGCTCTGGTCAATCTGACACACCTTCGCATAGAGACTTCATACATTATGTTCTGTCAATTTTCCAATGCTTCCTCCGAATCTGATGAACATGCACTTTCACTTCGCCAACTTAGATTTCCATTTGTTGTAGGATTGATATAATCATGTTGTCATGTTGTTAGTTTATAGATATTTTCTAGCTCATAGGCGCGGTCTTCTTCTCTTATCGGTTTTGTGTATCTGCAACCTTCATCAGGATCAAGAGGTGCAATGAACTTAAGACCATCACCTTCGAATGTCATTCTTCTCTTTTTTAGGTCAATAACAGTTGAATTGTTGAAATCCTAATCAATTCCTAACAATGATGGGTAGGGGCAGCTATCATCAACAATCTCAATCACTTCGAAATTTGCAAATGTCCTCACTTCGTCGATGTACACAGGGACATGCTCTAGTCTTCCAAAGGGGCTCACCGCCTGCTGATTAACCATCCTGAGCCTAATAGGGGAGTAAATAAACTTAGGTTTTCCCATCAATTCCCAAGTCTGCTTCGTCATAACATTTACTTATGATCCCAAGTCGAGGACCACATAGTCTATGTCGTAGTCTCCAATATGAGCATTAAGGTGTATTTCCTTTCTTGTCCTTCTTTTCCTAGATACTTGATTCACAACTCTACTTAACAAAGGATCTATTATCCCAACTTCATATTGTCTTATTAAGTGTTGTAGTTCCTGCACAATTTTTTCATCTTTAATCAAATTGATGCAAGTATACAAGAAGTCCATAAGCTTGCTTACCTCTTTTCCTTATCTAGCTAAGGCAGACTGATCAAATGATGGAGGCATTCCACATTCCCTTACTTTTGGTTGTGCTCTAGATGAAGAAACTTGTTCTCAAATTCTCTTCTTGCTTCTTCAAAGGTGTGTGTTTCCTTTCTTGGATCAAACAATTGTGTCTTCTCTACAGCTTTTCAGATCCCTGATCCATCTATAGTCTTTCCTGGAGTCACCCTGTCTTCTCCTATAACAACACATCCTCTAGTAATAACAACGACTCGAGGATCCTCACCGCGAGGTTCAACGGATATTGGTTGTACTTGTTGGTTTCCTCCTCGTCTTTCCTAAAGTTTTGCTAGAAATACTGGACAATCTTCAATGACACGATCAAATGAATTACAGTAGCTAAAAGTAGTACAAGGGTTCTGACAATCCCTTTCCAAATGTCTTGGCTAGGTGTAGTTATAGCAAATGATCTGACCTCGACCTTGACCCATTCCTCCTCCTCGTCCTCTTCTTATGAATCCATCACGAGGGTTGAAGTTTCCTCTTTCTAGGGAATGGAACTGCACATAATTTCCTTTTGGCTGCATTTCTCCTTGAATTCTATATGTATCCCTTGACCTTTCATGCATGAGATCATAAGCCCTACATTCCTTCTCATCATGCCCCACAAATTTATAGAATGTGCAATAAATATTGGTAGGTGTCTAGACATATTTATGCATGTAATAACATTCACCAGGGTGATGTCTATTTCTACATACCTCACACCATGGTAGAGTAGCCTACTTCAAAGGGTTAGACACTCTAGAGGCCAAGTATTCATTAAATAAAGGACAATGCTCTTTGTCATGGCCCTTTGCTTTACATCTGATACACCATAGATCTTCTCTTTTCTCCTTTCCTTTGTCCTTTTTCATATCTTCAACTTGTAAAGATAAACTAGTTAATTGATTTAAGATCTGGCTCGTACATGGAATAGATTCTCCTACAGGGGTTGCTTCTATTTTCATGGAGATATCCAATGCTTTATCCTATGAAGCAACTTTATGTTGCATCAAAGGAACTCTAATATGTGGTAGGAGGCCAACGATGAACCATTCTTTATTCTGTTTGTTTGGGATCTGAAAACTCAAATGACCTGTCAGAGTTTTAAACCTCTGATCAAACTCCCAAACAAGTACAGTCACCTTCTGCTTGATTTCCTTCAACTCTGTAATGCACTGTGACTCTGACTTAGGATTCTTTAATTATGCACTCAATGCAGTCTTAATGTCATTCAACGGTTTAGGTTGTTCAGGTCCTGAAGCAAACTTCATATACCAGCTCAGTGGCCGGTCCCTCAAGGTAGTACTAAACTGATCTCTCTTAACAGCTTCGTCGATGACTTGATTAATGCTCCAGACAACTTCGCATATGAACTAGTGTTGGTCAGGATCTTTAGATCCATCTCCTCTAAAAATAGGCAACCTCATTTCATCTGACATGAACTTTCCTTGGTTTCTTGACTGAGTATGTACTAAAATTCTTGTAACAGAACTCTGAGTGCTCTGATTACTCTGGTTACTCTAGCTACTTAATGCTGCTAAAACAACAGGAGGATTAATAATAATTACTTCAACAGTAGGCGCAGTACTTAAAGTTTATGGTTCTTTTCAACGAAGTTCTTCAGTCTCTACTTCTTCTTCCCTTGTGGACTCTGAATATTCTTTGTCTATTAGATCAACTTCTTCTCCACTGTATAATCCCTCGTCTCTGTAATTCTTCTTAAACAGGTTTGCAAGAGGAACCTATATAAACGATTTCCCACTCTGTGTGTGTCCAACCTCTGTGTCACTGTCGCTCTTTGAGTTCTTGAACATTAGCTTTAAAATCCATTAATTATTGTATCTTTAGAATATTCTTCTTGTGCAATAACATCTTAATCTTTAACTTCAAGAAGTGTAGAAACTTTCCTCTAGATCCCTTAAAGAAATCCTCTCTGCTTGACTATATGATTCCACTTTGTCAATAGTGAACTCAATAATGTACCCTCCAATAGTGCTATCAAACCAGAGATATACTACTATAGACATAGCGTTATCAACTCTCTTGACCTTCTTGATCAACATCGTTGTCCAAACCACAAGTGGTCTAGATCTGATTTCAAACTGCGTGTCTGCTAGTCTCGCTAACCACTCATATAGATCCTTATGAACTCATGTAAAGAAAATTTCGTGCACATCCGTAAATATGTACCTCCCCAACTAGTATTTTGTACTAATACTAGGGTTCTTGTTTTGAGCTACGACGAAGTCCCTTTCTTGTTCTTCTATCCAGTTATGAATTTCTGTCTTTGATGGAAACCACCTTGACATTCCCTCAAAAAGATCATGGTCCCAACAACGGAACGATTTGTTGGCACAGGGGAAAACCCAGGGTTTAACTCTAACAGTGCACCAACAAGCTCTAACTATTGGCCCTTTCTACAAAACCTACGAAGCAAATGAAGTCTCACCTGAAGTAGCAATAGAAGGGTTGCAGGACACAAGTGTCTACAACCAGAGGAAATGAAAGGTGAATCCAGAACATCAACACAATATAACCCAGAGATTCATTAACAGTCTTACACTTAGCGTTGCGAAGTTAGCTTATACCTTATATCTTTAATAAGGAAAACAACCATGCAATACCAGTGTAACAAATAGCAAATAACACAACATCAACCACAAAGAACAACAAGATTTACGTGGTTCACCCTCTCCCTAGGGCTACGTCCACATAACTATGTTTCTTGATATTATTAGATGAAAACATACAGTTCTATCTGCACACTTAGCTGCATATCTCTCTCTCTTTCTCTCTTTCTCTTCCCTCCCTGTGCACCCAGCTACAGGGTTGATCTTCACACCTAGCTGAAGATCCAGAATACAGACTCAATATTACTATCACCAATAACAACGACAACAATAATAAACAATAACCATAACCATAGACCAACCCTCTTGACTCTTCTAGACCTTTATTTATACATTACATGACTCTCGGACAACCTTAGACCAAAGTCTAGGTGTCAAAACCCTAGATCCAAAACCCTAGGTCCACATGACCCACATTTTCAGGGATTCGCCAACCTGTCCTTCCTTCTTTTCCATGAGGTGCTCCAAAGCATCCATTGGTGTCTTCTTCCTCTTACTAAGTTGTCCACGATCCATATTCTTTGATGTTTTATCTTCCTTGATCTTCTCTTCCAATGGATTTCTTTTCCTTACTCCGTTCCTTCTTTTCTTCTTCTTTGACCACTTCGACCCTTCCTCAGTTTATGCACCTTCTACACACTTCGTACTTCGTCTTTATTCTTCCTTAATACATAACCAAGGGCCAACAAGTACCTTGAGAACAATGATTATGCATGACATCTAGTAATATTCACTACTGAGAATTCTAATAATCTTGCCCTTGCTCTTGGATGTCCAAACATTTGTATTCTTGTTATCTAGCCTAGCCACGATCTTACACATGCCTATGGGTGTCCATGAAACTACTGGGAGTGTTCTCTCACTATCAAATTCCCACAACTTGTCTTGTAAGATGTTATCCTTGTTTGAAGCGCTCACCATAGCTCAAGGAGAGCCCGCACATTGTTATATGTTGCTTAACCTTGTTTGAAGTGCTCACCATAGCTCAAGGAGAGCCCACACATTGTTACTTGTTGCTTAACCTTGTATAAGCACTCACCATAGATCAAGAAGAGCCTCGCATTGTTGGTGGTGGTTATATTTTCCAACTGTTGCTTGATCTACACCATTGAACGACTTGAAAAAGGGAAATCCACGACCCTCCTTCCAGTGCCATTGGTGATAACTTACTAAATGGAGTTTTTTCTCTTTCTTTGAGATGCTCTCTCTTCCTCTGGGCATGTATAACCCATCCCTCCATTGCCTCACTTTATTTTTCTATCCAAACATAATGTGGGAACCCTAGCATGAGGGGAGTATACCCATGAATTCATTCCTTGCTCTCTTGTTATCCAAACACAGTGTGTTAACCCTAATCTCGAGAAAACTACCCACTCAATCATTTTTTTGTTTCCATGCATTGTTGCTGGGTGGATTCTAATTAATTGTTGAGTTGTTTTTCAACTCTATGGGAGGTTAAATTGTTTGTTGGTAACCAACTCCAACCCTAATTCTATGAACTTCTAGCTCATGGTTTAACGCCTCAATATCCCACATTGTAAATCTAGTAATAAGGCGCTCCAAGGGGAATCCACCTTGGGTCAGCTAAACCCCTACTCATTTTCATCACTAGCTAGTGGTCCAAGGGTGTCCACTTGTTCTGAGCATCCTCAGAGAAAGTTGGTGCATATTCTCTTGCCCCGACACAACTATGATGTGAAATCCAATGCCACTGACTATTTTGATACTTCTGTGCAAGAGAGCTACCATTTGGAACATAACCATCATGGTTTCATTGAAGGAGGAAAATGAAGGTGTAATCCATTGGTGTGTGGAGGTGCTTGGGTATCTTCATTAATTAAAAGAGTTTTAATTGCTACGTGGATTATCTTCTTTCTCAAGCATGTGTAGAATTGCTTCCATGATTCTAAGGGTCTCATTAATGGGTGAGTGAGATACTAAGGCGCATTGATATGCCATCAATACTCATTATACAAGCTAAGGAATGAATTATCTAATCAATACAGTAACCATAGGGTAGCTGCACCGAGAAATGCATTGAGCACTGCAGCCAACTCAACGACTACATAGTGAGCGTAGGTTATAATAAGTTCTACGTGACAGTGATGACATGTGCAAAGATGATATGTCTGTTGGTCTGAATTGTTATTGTCATTGCTAGGTAATTGATGATTGTAGGGTAGAGGATTGAGGCTTGGTAGCCTCTAGGATACCAAGGTCCATATGCACAACTTAGGGACATAACTGAGTTAGAGAGACAAGAAATCAAGTTCAACACAAGTATTCATGTTGGTGAAGTGAGTGGGCTATAATCCCCTCGATTACAAATCAGATGGTATCATAGCAGTTGCATCCTTGACGAAGAAAAAACTTCCAAAACTTTGAACATAATAGTACATACCGCAACACGGGAAAAGAAAGCATAGATAAGTTGGAATACTTAAGGACCAACAATGTCGAGCTTCTAGAGGAGAATGAGAGATTGAATGTGCAAGTTAAGATGTTTAACCAATGGATGGTAGAGATGGAGAAGCACATGGAGCCCTCTGCCAAATTGCTACCATTGCTCAAGAAGAAATTTAAAGAAGGCCAAGACTCCCTCATAACAGTTAGAACAAATTGGGACAAACATAGAGTGCAACATGTATACCTTGGTGAGGAGGTCATATGAATGGACAACTGGTAGGAGGATAGGTTCATGTAGATGAAGAGATGCATGCATCTCCAATCCAAGGGACATAAGTTGTCCAAGGATAAATAACAACATAAGAGAGCAACAAAACAAACAAGAAGGACAATAGGTTGATGTCGAGAGAAACCACAACCTCATTCTTGTTTGTGGTCTTGCATCAAAAGAACCCCATCTTAGAGTTGTGCCGAAGAATGGTGCAAGGAGGTCAATGACCTTAGAGGATTTCTTGAGAACTCCATGGGGTGCTTGCAAGCATGTGTAGGCACTTGAGAATTGTTTCCATGCTAGGAAGAAACCAATCCTAGCGGAAGAAGGCGACCACAATTCCTTTCATAGGATTGATATGTGATGGAAGCAAGTTGGGATTACAATGAAAAAGAAGACCAACATTCAACTTGGCTTCATGATTGCCAAGATGGACTATCTCCAAGGAAGGCAGGGAGATGGGAATGAGTGTTGGGCTTAGAGTTCAGATCTGGAGATTTCTCAAAGCTGAGAGTCGATGAGGAGAATTTTGCATTACGAGAACAAGCGAGCCAGGACCAGAGCTAGAGTCATAGTTGAGGACCTAAGCCAGTAGCCAGATCCACGAGCTAGAGCCAGAGTTAGAGTTATAGCCAGGAGCCATCGTTAGAGCCATTTTCCAGAGAAGCAAACAACACTGATCCAGATTGGTTTCCTTAGGATTTTGGAGACCAAAAATCCTCTCAATGGGGAGGTGTGATCCAAAATGGATCTGAACTAACAAGTGGATAAGATTCAATACCTGCAACATAGATTCACAATCATAATGTATTATGTAATCCACGTAAAAAAAGTGTAAAACAATGCAAGTTTATGTAGAATAAGCCAAATAAGCATGTAAAAGAAAAGTTAAAGAAAAATAATAAAAAGGAAAAGGAAAAAGATATGAGAGAGAAAGCTAAGGAACGTAAAGTGAAGATCCATGGATATTGGCCTTCCCTTACCCCCTAGATCTCCCTATTTCTTTACTCTCTCTCATTCTCAAAGGGATTTTTTGCCAAGGAGGAGGAGAGCATTGTAAAAACTTGCAAACTTGCAAAAAGAAGAATATTGAGCACCATTCGATTGGTTTTCCCATTTGGATTCTAGGGTAAAAATCATGTCTCATTGAGTTATTTTATTACTGTGTGTTGTGCTTAAATTCAATATTATATTTCATTGTAACTTGTTGGTTACATTTTTAAATGACTTCTCTGTATCTTAGTGAGGGGATGTAGAGTGACTGGTTGCATATTGTTTTATTATGGTGTGTGAGAGTACCTTGAGAATAGTGATTACGCATGACAACTAGTAATATTCACTGCTAGGTGTTCTAAGAATCTTGCCTTTGCTCCTAGACGTTCCAACCTTTGTATTATTACTATCTAGCCTAGCCATGATCTTACCCATGCCTCTGGGTGTCCATGAAACTATTGGGATTGTTCTCTCACTGTAAAATGCCCACAACTCATCTTGTAAGATGTTAGCCTTGTTTGAAGCGATCACCATAGCTCAAGGAGAGCCCACACATTGTTATTTGCTGCTTAACCTTGTCTGAAGCGCTCACCATAGCTCAAGGACAGCCCACACATTGTTATTTGTTTCTTAACCTTGTTTGAGCGCTTACCATAGCTCAAGGAGAGCCCCACATTGTTGGTGGTGGCTATAATTTCCAACCATCGCTTGATCTACACCATTGAGCGACCTAGAAAAGGGAAATCCATGGCCCTCCTTCCATCATCGTTGGTGATAACTTACTAAATGGAGTTTTTTATTTTTATTTGAGATGCTCTATCTTCCTTTGGGCGTGTATAACCCATCCCTCTGTTGCCTCACGTTCTTTTGTTGTCCAAATGTAATGTGGGAACACTAGCACAAGGGGAGTATACCCATGAATTCATTCATTGCCTTGGGAAAACAATCCACTTAGTCATTTATGTGCTGCCACACATTGTTATTGGGAGGATTCCAATTGATTGCTGAGTCATTTTCAACTCTATGGGCGCTTAACTTGTTTTTTGAAAACCAACCCTAACCCTAATTCTATGAGTTTCTAGCTCATGGTGTAACACCTCAATCTCCCATGATGTAAATCTAGTACCAAGGCGCTCCAAGGGGAATCTACCTTGGGTTAGCGAAACCCCTTCTCGTTTGTTTCATTGGTTGGTGGTCCAGAGGTGTCCACTTGTTTTGAGCGTCCTCGGAGAAAACTAGTGCATATTCTCTTGCCCTGACACAACTATGATGTGAAATCCAATGCCACATACTATTATGATACTTATGTGCATGCGAGTTATCATCTGGAACATAATTGTCATGGCTTCATTGAAGGAGGTGAATGAAGGCGTAATCCATTGGTGTGTGGAGGCTCCTAGGTGTCTTCATTAATTAAAAGAGTTTTAATTGCTACATGGATTATCTTCTTGCTCAAGCATGTGTAGAATTGCTTCCATAATTCTAAGGGTCTCATTAATGGGTGAGTGAGATACTAAGGCACATCAATATGCCATCAATACTCATTATACAGGCTAAGGAATGTGTTAGCTAATCAATGCAGTAACCAGAAGGTAGTTGCACTGAGAAATGCATTGAGCTCTGTAACCAACTCAACGACCTAAGTGGCATAGTGAGTGTAGAATATAATAAGTGATATGTGACAATGATAACATGTGCAGATCTTAGATGTCTATTGGCTTGAATTGTTATTGTCATTGATAGTTAATTGATGAGTGCAAGGAAGAGGACTGAGGCTTGGTAGCCTCTAGGAGGTCAAGATCCATATGCACAACTCAGGGAAAGAACCGAGTTAGAGAAAAGAAATCAAATTCTGCATAGGTATCCGTGTTGGTGAAGCGAGTGGGCTATAAGCCACTCGATAACAAATCACTCTATGGATTACAAGGAAGCACAAGAAATTCAAAAAATTCTATGAATGCATGAAGAATCTATATAATGCAATGGAACTTCTCTCTTCTCGGTCACCTCAAAGGTTCATGAAAATGAGCATAAATGCACCTCCCAAATTTCCACAATTATGAGTACTCTTGTTCAACAAAAACAACAAATAGCCACCCCAAAAGTTGAATGCAATATGCTAAGAAAGATGGTTATTAATTTTAGAAAAGGAACACAATCCATTGCTTCTAATTACATGATGCCAATAAATTTTGATAAGGGGAACTCAAAGAAGAAGACACATTTAACTAGTTGATAAAGGATATGGATCTCATAATGAGAGACTCTCTTCCTTCCAATTTTGGATTGGAAGAAGCCAACAACAACCATGTCTTTCACTAAGTATTAATGTTTTCAAAAGCAAGTAGAATATTATATGTTTTTTCATAATATGTCGTTGTAAGAAGTACTGGAATGTTTTCACTCTCAACATTTGTAAACTTTGTTTTTTGCACATGAGGAGTTGCTTATTATGCTTGGAAACTTTGGACAACAACAATATGTTTATCCTAGCTACAACTTTTATAATACAAATTTTCTCAATTTTGGTTTAAAAAAATGAAATTTTGAATTTGATGAAACTATGATTTTTAATGTAAAAATGGATTCAACACCCTTGAATACCCCTACTGCCAATGGTTGGCGCAAAGTTAACCTCTGATAGTTGTAATTCGATCAATCTAAAATTGAAATTTTGAATTGATTAAACTATGGTTTTTAATGTAAAAATGGATTCAACACCCTATAATACCCCTATTGCCACTAGATGGCACATTGTTAACCTTTGATATCCATAATTCCATCCATCTAAAATGATTCTTGTTGGATTTTGAGGAAAACATGTCGGTTTCCCTTCTTGTTATTTTGATTGGCCAAAAAAAGGCAATTCGTAACAAGTTTAGAATGCGACCCTTTTTATCCATAATGTCATTGAGTATTCCTAGCATGCTAAAAGATCCTCCAATTTTTTTTTCATTATTCCGCACAACGATTTCACTGATAAAGTCTATGGAGGTATACTTGCCCTACCCTCCTCTAGATTTGAACTTATGATTTCTTAGGAGGAAACACATGTTCTTAACCATTAGGCCCACTCAAACTGTATATATTTAGGGTGGATATACTTAGGTAAACAACACGTACTCCGCAACAAAGTAATTAATGATGTAACTTCACATCCAACGATATATATCTTAGTATGTAACTTTAGATCCAACAATATATCCAACATATGCAATATTAATTGTTGTGTTGCTAGGTGTTTATTGTTTACCATAAACTCAATGCTTCTCATGGGAAATTTTTAAAATTTTATAGAGTGGGTATAATTCGAGTATCTTGAGGGTTTTTTAGGGTGCTGAATCCATTATGCATAAAAAAAATGTAATTTAAACAACAAAAAATGGTGGTTTCACCAAGATCTGTGATGAAAAAGTTCAAAACATTGAATGCTTAGACAACACCCTTATTGATAATAACTTTAACCATAAAATTTTATTTTTGGAATTTTATTTAATGAAAAATAACTAAATTAAATTTGATTTAATGAAAAAAACTAAATTAAATTTGTACACTATCCTAATTCACTCCCTTCAAAATAAACACTCATAAATACAACGTTTTAGAAGGTTTAAATAATGTAGTCTAAATGTTCTAAGTTTTTATTTGAGTTTTGTCCAAAATCAAGTTAAAAATTTAGAAAATTGTAAATATTATTGGTTGAAATTACATATTCGAAGTAAGTGAAGTGTTTTTTGAGTTTTATCCAAAATCCTGCTATAAAATTACATATTCCTTGTACTTGGAGTTTTTGAAGGGAATGAACCAAAAATAAAGATGTTGGTTAATTGTTCTACGAAATGGTTTTTTTCAGGCGATATAAATTTATAAGAATCAAATTTTTTTGTTGTTCAGCATTCATTTCTGAATGCAGAAATGGATTCCTAAGACACTCAAATTTTACAGAAATAATCACTTAAATCTACGAATTCAACAATTTCTTACCGAATTTCAGACAAATATCCTTGAAAAAAATCTTCATTCCGTAAAATCCGTAAAATCTTTACCCTAATACAAAAAAAAATACCCACTCCGCCATCGATACGCCGACTTTTTGGCTGGTAAACCGGGCGTTTCCAAATTTATAATTCCAACGGTCAAAAATTCAAGTCGGTAGTTGAAAATACGTTATAACGTTCGGAGATTGAAAACTTGACTTCAAACCGTGTTTCTCTACCTCGCTTTTATTTCTTTCCCTCGTGTCCTAAGCAATCTCTTCATCTTCTGTGTTCTCTTTCTGATTCAAACATCTATCCCTCCACTTCTGAGACTCAGAATCTGCTCTGCTGCAAATCCTCTCATAGTGTTCAAGTTCTCCACAAGAAAACAATAAGGGTCCCAAGTTCGCCGAGATATCAAGCTTTAGCACTAGTCATGGCGTTTCCATGTCGGCCCAAGTTTCAATCTCCAAAGAAGCCCAATTCTCCAAGCCTCTCAAGGATCCATAATCTCAAGGAGAACACCAATACCAACGACTGTTCTGAAGCTAGCAGATCTGAAGATCGATCCTCCTCATTGAAGAAAGCAATGAAGAAAAGCTACGCCTCCCCTACGTTCTCGGCTTCTTCTAAGGCTAAAAGGGTACCCTCAGATAGGCAGGATACTTCGTCATGGAAACACACATGGGACAAAACACCTATAATCCCCCATTTGCCAGCCGCGGCTTCCTCTCTTATTACAGAACCCTTTGCTGTAGCCAAGAATCAAGAGATTAGCAGGAGAGAAGATGCCATGGAGGTAGAAAGAACGCCGGAGCCGCCAACTTTGGAGGAACTGCAGAGAAAAGTTAAGAAGTTCCTGGAAGAGTGCACGCCCCAGCGCAGACCGGAAAATTCTGCTAATGCTATTTTATCTGAGGTTAGTCTACATTCTTCCCCTTATCTTTCTCTTCATTCAGATTTAATGCATATGGGTATTCCTGCACATGTGCCTTCATGTGATGTTATAGAGATTTTTGAGCAGAGAAAACAGAGTGGGCTGCCACCTTATGATCCTAAGAAAAACTACTTGTCTCCGAGGCCGCAGTTTCTGCGCTACCGCCCTGACAGAAATCTTGATTTATTTCTGAATGGTGAGAGCCTTGAGAAATTCCATCTAGAAATTGACGGAGACCAAATAGAGGAGATTGGATGCTTGGATGAAGGCGTTTCACAATATGAGGGCGTTGGAGTCAATGGCCTTCACTTTGAGGATAAATCTACAGAGAACATGCCTAGTGTTGAGGATTTTCTGGATAATGAGCCTCAACAAGGGAGTGAAATGCAGTCTTTGGAGAAGCAAATGGCTTCGGTTGACATATCAACAGGGATTGGATGTGAAGGTAAAGAAGGCTTTGGAGAGGATAAACACTTTTGTGGAGATGAAACATGTCAAGTTACAGATCAGGATTGCAAAGATAGACAGCAGGGAAAGGATGAAGTACCTGAAGAAGAAACAATTGCCTGTAGCTCTATCTTTACTGAAGCAGACAGAGTTGCAGAAGCTGTGCTCATGTCGAATACTTCCATGTTTAAGCCTAAGTCAGGCTCTGTTGTAGAGGTTGAAGAAAGTAGTGATGATGATGAAATGGAAGAAGCTCCCAAATGGGTTCATTTTGCGAAAAACTGCTTGGTACTGATCTTTGCAGTGGTTTCTGCATTGGTGGCCATTCTAGCATCTGGTAGTCCAGCACTTCTTCCCTCTGCATTGCACGGCAATCCCTTGGCTACTTCATGGCAGTCTAGCAAGTTACACGGTCCTACAATGAAGGTTTTAAGAGGTGCTGAGGGTCTTTGGAGCCCACCAATATATTGTGATGTCAATTTGCAAGCACTGCAGAAACATGGGCAGTCTGGGCTTAGGATGAGAACAAATGGTTTTTGGCTATCTGCGAAGGAATTTTGTTTGGAGAATTTTAAGAAGCTTGGAGTTGGTACTGAAAAGTTGCCAGGGCCTTCTGTCTCGGATTTCATTTCCATGCCTGGTAGTTTCACTGAACCTTCAGATGCCAAGGATTCAGGTTCTGCAATGGAATCGCATGATGAAAATCCAGAAGTCCCTGAAAAGAGTTTTTCGCCGATACTCCCTTTTGGGTCAAGTCAATTTGTGCACAGTGATGGGGCAGAGTATGGTCATGATGCAGAGTTCGATCCCATGCGGTATAGTCCAAATGAACCTTCACTTGTTGAGGATTCAGTTTCTATATTGGAACTGCATGATGAAAACCCATCCTATAGCCATGTCAGCCTTGGTAAAACTTTTTTGCCCATACCCCCTTCTGGATTAAGTGAATGTATGCAGAGTAATGGGGCACATTATGGTCATGAAGCTGATTACTTCCATGACCAATTTCAGGATGGCGGTGGGGTAGAATACGGTCACGAAGAGGCAGATCACAATTATGAGCCTTTGGCTTTATCCTCTGAAACCAAAGGCCAAGAGGATGCAGATATATTTGATGGTTTATTTTCTCCATTGCATGAGCATACCGAGGTGCCAAGCTCATATGAGATCAGCTTCTCATGGCCAGAAGAAATTGATGCTGGAACGGAAGGATTTGATATAATATATAGTGAAGAACAAAAACTTCCTGCTGAGTACCAGCAGGTGATGGAAGTCTCAGCTGATGCAGAGAATGCACAATTTCTTGAATCTGTCATTCTAGACAATGTACCTGATACAGAAAACTTACCAGTAGATGCAGAAAAAATTGCTGATGGTTCTGAGGATAGTATTCTTGAATTGGTATCAATTATGGACTTCGGTGCAGATATGTCTCATGAATCTGAATCTCATTTTGGAAATAGTGGTTCATATGACTTTGTTTTCTCCTCACCCGAAACAGAAACTAACAGTGAAATACAGAGTTTTGAAGCTAACACAGAGGCAGTGCCTTTTGAGAGCCTTTTTGTTCAAGATCCGGAGGAATTGGGCACATCATTTGATGGAGATGATCACTATATTTCTGCAATGGCCAGTCAGTCCAAGACACTAAATTTTGAGAGCCAAAATGAATTTGAATTCAGACGTAATGAATCTGTCACGTCTCTAGTGGAGATAAGTAGTAGGGAGGGGGAATCAGACGTATTAGTTGATTCCGATTTCGGAGCTTCTAGTACTCCAACAAACTCAGTGAAATATATCTTGCTGTTTGGAACTATAGGTGCATCTATTTTTGCAGTTGTGATGCTTGCTACATATTTGGTTAGCGTGTATAGAAAGAACGCCAAATGTCCAAGTCCTAAGAGAGCCCAAGAACACGATCAGAAAATTGTAGCAAAGAAAAATGGTCCTACAGAAGATGGTCATTCCATACCAAGAAGGGAGATACTATACCCTCAAAGAAATCACTTTTCTTCAATGCAGATGACAGTGCCCTGCAAAAATAACTTCGAGCCAAGGGATTCTTATGTGCCCAGGGTGGAACTTCTTAACGAGTATTTGCCGTCAAAGGTGGTAAACACTTCAGAATTAAAGCTCAATACCTGGCTTTTATCTAGTGCCCAAGAGAAATCATTTCACACCCCAGAGAGGAAGGTTAGGAGGAGAAACAACACATACTCGGAAATAGAGCAAGGAATTATGGCTACTCAAGAGACGTCCATGGATGATTCTTCATCTTACGGGAGCTTCACAACTCTGATGAAAGAGGTATTCTACTTTTAATCCCAACATCAAACTTACTGTTGAGAATCCATATGAACCCAATGAGTGTTTCCTTTATTTTTTCTACCCAATGTTTTTGTTTCGAACATTCCAACCTTTACAAGGCATTTTCTTACTTATCAGTTACCATTGCACTTCAAGTAAAAGTGGAATTTAGTTTCTTCGTTTCAAGGTCGGTGATAGTTCTCTAGGTGCAGGGGATGCTCTTCTTCCATCCTACCGATCTTCCCTACATATGTTATGTCAGATTGTTTCAGTGTTATATGAGCAATTTTAAGTGCAGATGTTGTTCATGTGCTTATTGCAGTCTCAATCCTCTCTTCACTACACCTTGTTTCATTTTTATTTCTAGGATTTCTACACTTCTCTTGAAAATTTTCTTCTGGGCAGTCCTCAATTTATTCCATAAATATTTGAAAGCAAACCAGCATGTAGGCAATGTTTTATTTTGAGCTATAGATTGTGATCCGATTTCATACTTTTCTGGTTGTTTTTCTCCAAAATTTGGTTTCAGAGAGACATTTTAACGAGTTGTTTGTGTCTACAATGCAGGGTGCAAGTGAAGAGCAGAGGAAAGTAACACCTGTAAGAAGATCAAACCGACTTCGTAACCAAAAGAAGTCTCCGCTATCAGCTATACAAACGATCTCCAATTGAAGATCCTGCATCATTTTCTTCCTTAGACCTACCTGATCTGAGCACACGGCAAAGCATGAATAAGAAAGAGAATTTGCTCTTCAAAAAATTGTGGCTGTCAGTCACCAACCTCCAACAAGATATTTTGTTATGGGTGATCTGGAATTTTGTGATAGAGCATATTTAGGGATGGGGTTTTGCATTTCTTAATGGATTAAGTGGCAAGGGAAACACAACAGCACACTTGGATGCCTTTGGTTCTTCTGTTGAACTCTATGATATATGCTTTAGTTGCCACCTCCTTTAATCAGTTTTTAATCAAATGTATATACATGTATTTTATTCATGAAAATCCTACACCCATTGGAAAGAAATCAATGCCGGTTCGTATAATTTTTTTTGATGGTAGTCTAATTTTCTTTTGCCTTTGATATTGAAAGACAGCTGGTGGCTTTATAATCGTTGTTAATCATTACTAATGCAAAAACTGGAAATACATTCGAGTTAGTTTGAGTTCTTGGGTAGACTTGCTACTCAATATTTTCAGTCATGTTGTGTTATCTTTTCCCTGTTGCCATTTTAACTACACAACGTTGTGTACACTGATAATATGCAAATGTGGGGGTGGGCTCTTTTTTGAAAGTAAAAGGGCAATGATCAAAACAAAAAATTAAGTAATAACTGTTAAGATAAACAATCTAAAATAAATCTAAAATATTTTTTGAAGTATAATTGCTTCAATTATTAGTAGTGGGAGAGTTATAAATCTAATATGGTTTTCATTTCAAATTAGGAATTCAAAAGAGAAGGGTGACAATTCTAATATTAAAGAAAATAGTAATTAAAACATTTTAAAAATAAGTCAAACATGATATTATTCATATGAGAATACACAGTGAAATTTAAATATATATATTTTTATTAAATCTATTAATAATTAATTTAAACTATTACTTTGTAATAGAGATATAATATTAAT
>JZKD02S2430762.1:60571-93786 GCA_000966675.3 Picea glauca
CAAGCCATGTAAAATGAGGTGATGTGGTCAAAGGATGTCCAGACATATGGGTAGAGTGAGAGACAGGGATGCATGATATTACCTGTGGGTGCCTTTGTAGAAGGTGAGTTGTACCTGTCATGGATGCAATTTTTTCCAGGCCCTTTATTGCCTTTATTCTTTCTTTTCTATATTGTTATTTTCTTTTTATTTCAAGGTCTAAATAGAGGACACTGCCTTGGTGTGGTGACCAGAGCTGACAGTGTTACCCACAAGCACTTTCACAGATATGATAAGGCTGGCTCGTGATGAGCCCCCTTTCTCTTGGCCATGCAACCAAAGGTCACTGCCCTGGCATGGTGACCAGATAATGGCAATGTCATACTGCTAGGTACCCATGAACATAATAGGCTGGCTCATGATGACACCCCCTATCCTCTTGGCTAGGTCTTGTTTTGTTATTTTCTTTGGGTCCCTCTTATTTCTTGCTAAGAGGCTTTTTATTTCCTTCTCGGGGATCCCTGGGCGAGGCATCTCTAGGTTTCATTTTTTATGTATTTTATCTTTTGCCAGTTGCTTTTACCTTTTGGGCCTTTAGCCCCTTCTTCCCATGAGATAAGGTGCAACCCCAAAAACATATCATCCTAATGCCTGGACTAGGGGAATGGGGTAGATGAGTGGGAGACAAGATGTAAAAGTGATGATATGATGGGAGCGGACGATGGCTCTTCAGAAATCCCCCTCGGTGGCAAACCAAAACCTATGGGTACAAGCTTTCTAGGGCACCCTATCAATCCCCCAAACCATGGTCAAGTGGGTCAGTGTAAGATCCAGGTAGTTGTCATAAATAAAAGGAGTAAGATGCATATATCTAAAGGTTATAATGATCAAACATGACAGATACCATGATACCTGGACCAATTACCTCATGGAGCAAGAGACTTCTTCGATACAAGTCCAAGCCGAAGGTGATGGATGTTGCTACTGCTGACAAGACAATTCTAATGAAGAAGAAGAAAGATGAGCCCTCCAGGGCTATGCTTGGGTCAATCCTGCCCTCGATACTCCATGTCTAGGACCTGTGGGCCTCGAGACATGATCTCCTAGTTATCCCTAGAAATCGAGGATAACATCTGGCTCCAACTCGGGGACATGTGCTCACCGTAGAGCGCATGAGAACCTCAGCATCTCTAACATAACCTGTAGACCTGCTCAAACTCAAAAGGGGCATCAATAACAAAGGTGGGGTGGTATTGCCACCCCGCAAATATAATATATGTACAACTGAAATAAAACAATCAATATGCAAGTAAAGAAGCAAACTATCATGAAATGCAAATGGTATAATACACGAAAATGCCTACCTACCTATACTTACCTGTGGAGTCAGGTCCCACCACCTTGGTGGGGTTTGAGGAGGTGCTCGCTGATGGGTAATGGGTGCCTTCTTCCTTCCAAAGTGGACAAATAGTATGAGTTATCAACTTATTCCATTCCGACTTTGAAGGGTCCGAGCCATGACTGCATGCTTCCCTTTACATTGGTTGGCTCTCCTTTCTAAGTGTCCCACATCCATACCATATCTCCCTCCTTATACTTTCTGACTTTGTATTTGGTCGTTCCTTGAACAACCCTGGTGTATTGTACTGAGGGAGGTGGGTGGGCTTTTGCTGTAAAGACTTCTTGTTGGAACGGGTGGATTTTCACGTCATCTTCATCTCTTTTCTTTTTTAATATCTTCACCGTCCCAACTTCTTTGTTCTTGAATTCATCTAGGAGTTGTTGGTATTCTTCTTTCTTGGGCCATTCTATTTGATCAAAGTATTCTTCTGTTGCAAAGGGCATGTCTTCCATAGAGTATTCTTGAAGATTTTGTATCACATCATTTTGTGCTTTGTCATTATTTATGGGATGAACAATATCCCTCACATGATCCCCAGTTATTGGTACATTGAGTAGACGTCCCATCATTCCATCTTTCAAAGGCAATCGTAAGAAGGTGAGGTCCATTTCCATGGAACCACCTATCATTGCACCAACCTTCCTAGATAACAACATTCCCCACACATCTGGGACATCAACCACTATAATTTCTATGTGGACTGTCTTCTCGGGGTATTCCTTTAAGTGCACTTCAACATTTTCAACTACCCCATGTGTGGGTATTGGTTTAGATTCGAAACCACACACATTCCAGTAAGGCCTAGTGACCTTCAAACCCATTTGTTGCATGACTTTAAGAGACATCATGTTAGCACCAACACCTGTATCTAGCATGCAATTGTTAAGATATTTGTTGTTCATTGTTAAAGTCATGAAGAAGGGAGGGTTTTCACCATACTGGACCCTGAAATGATCAGCTTGCAACATAATAGGGGGGTCCATAGGTTCAGCTGATCCCGAAAAGAAAGTAGCAAAGTGTTCTTTAATGGATGGGATCTTGATTTCTTCCCTTAGGGGAACATTCACATGCATCTTTGATAAATCCCCTTCAAAGTCAAAGTTAAGGTCAACCTTACTAGTCTTGGATGTCTTAGGAAGAAGAACCTCAAGAGGCGGGGGTTTCGGCTGATTAGCGGTAGGTTGTTTCAGATTCTTTCTACTGTATACTTGAACTTCCTACTTCTTTAGCTTTTCTCATGATTCCTGGTCCAAGTTGTTTATTAACGCCATCTTTGCTGCTTTGGCTACTTCCCTCACGACTTGTTGATGTTCTATATCTGTGATATTTATCTGAGGAAAGTTCATGAAGTAGTCCATGTTATTGACTTGTTGTTGGCTAGAATTATAAGGACATTCATGCTCCCAATGTGCTTCACTGCACTCTAGGCACCAAGGGTTTTCATCAACAATGTTTGTAGGGGCCAAGGTATTCAGAACTTCATTTTCATTCTTTGGCTTGTAAAATTGGTTCCCTTTCTAGAATTTCCCTTTGAACGGAGGCGTGGGTGCTTGGATCTAGGATTTTTCAAGTTTGAAAATCCGGCTCATCATTTCTTCATGATTTTTTATGATTCCATCCATGGAGGCTTGTAATTTGTTGATATTGGCGCAAAGATCTGAAGTAGGCTCAACATTGTGTACTATTTTCTGCTTGGTGTCTATTCTCCCCCTAGGGTTAGCAAAGGGCTCAATCTTAGATGAAAGGAGGTTCCCTTCTATCTTGTTGGCGAGCTCCTGGGCTTATTGAATGGAATGGGGTTTTTTTTATCTAAGAAGATACCCTAGCTGGACATTGAAAGATTTGGTATAAATATGAACAAGATAATCATTCTTCAGGTGATGGCTTGCGGGAATTTTTTGTAACAAAGTTTCGAATCTGGTGTGAAATTCCTAAATGGACTCATTTTCATACTTAGCTAGGCTATTTAGTCGAGTGAGAAGAATATTAGGGTCTTCTTTGATACTCCATCTTTTGAGAAAGGCCTCTTCAAGTCTATCCATGGTCTTGATGCTTCCATCAGGAAGGCTAAGCTACCAACGTCTTGAGGCATCATAAAGAGAAGCAAAGAATAACTTCATGAACAAGTCTTCAGCATCATCACTGATGGGGTGAAGCTGAAAGAATGCCCAAAAGTTACTCATATTCTCTTCGGCACGGGTAGCATCAATACTGGTAAATTTAGGCAACCACTTGTCATACTTGGGTGGCATTTGCCTAGGGTAGCCTGGTATGGCTGACATGTCTAACGTCTTGAAAAGGGTAGATGACCATTGTCTTTGATTGTTAACTGGGTTCATAATACTGGTCTGAGAGCTAGACATGATTGCTAAAGGAAGTCTCTTTCCAAAGAGTGACTTGACAACAGGTGAATTCAAGGGAGGCTTCTTTCTGAAGGACAAAGGAGGGTTATTGAATCTCCTTTTGGTTTGTGGAGTCGCCAGATAGTTTTCCTGAAACTATCAAAGAAAGGGGAATAAAACCCTAGTGGAGTCACCAGGTAAGCTTGTAAGAGAAAGGTATTTGAGAAAAGGCTCACCGAAAATATTTTTCATTGAGGAAGACTGACTCAGTGTCCCTGGCAATGGTGCCAAAATGTTATCACGTAGTTTGTAGCTAGGTCAAAAGGCTAGAGGATTGAGGCCAAACTAGTGTAACAGGAACCTTCCCCACCCAACGTCACCTCAATAGGGAGGTTATTTCTATTTAGGGAGGTTAACCCAGGGGAGACGTCCGCAACAACCTAGGGTTTTGAAGAGGTCAAAGTATAAATATCAAGGAAAAGTTTCCTCCTCACAGGTTACCACCAAAGATCAGATAATCTGACTAATCATCCAATAAAGAAGTGTATGCCCAAAAGAGAACACCTGCCCGGAAGAAGACAATAACAAGATAATATGTATGCAGGATATATATCAATGGGTTAGTACTTCATGTAATTATATGACATCAATATATAAGCAATGAAACAACAGGTATTAATGAGATCAACGTTTTATCAATATAGCAAGGGAAAAGTATTATTTCATCAATAACTATCGAGATGATGTAATCAACAATGTATCTAATCAAACGTTTACTCAATAAATTATTTCAATCATCATCTAATTGATTATTATCAATATTTGTTGTTTCAAGATGGAATAACCAACTGCGACGTCAGCCTAGTTAGGGTTAGCTAGTTAGTTAGGGTTTCAAAATTTAAAGTTTTGAGGGTTGGTTTGAGCACTACCACTTTAACGTTGTGTGTCTAAGATCAGTGCCTAAGGGTATATGGATTTATTCAAGGAGAGGATGCAAGGTTGAAGGAGTAATAGGCTAAAGACAAGAGGGAAGGGTTCTAGAGTGCTGCAATGGCAGGGCCCTAGAATCAAAACCCTAGGGGAAAGAGGCTCACTCCAGTGTTGTTGAAGCAAGGCCTCGTGCTCTTTCCTCCTTCTTTAGGTCAAACTTGGAAAAATGGCTAGCATATGAGAAGAGATAAAACAAGAGGATCAAGTGAGGGAGAGTGTTGCAATGGCAAGGCTCTATCACTAAAACCCTAGAAGATGGACAACCCTAGGTGTAGATAACCTAGGCCTGGGACGTCACCCTCCTTTTAAAATTTAAAATCAAAGCTAGCTTAAGGGAAGAAGTGAAAAGAGTGTAACAAAGGCTAGGTTGTTCTTCCTCCTTCAATGGTTGGATATTTCTCTCTAAGGGGACATGAAACAAGGACCTACTTGTGTGCTTGTCACCTAGGGTTTTAAAATCAACAAATTTATAAGTAAATGCAAGAATGTAAACCTACAACCATTCAATTAAGAAGTTTTGCAAGAAAAACACTTACATATCATGTTGAAAAAACATATGCAAAGCCTAGTTGTAAACCTTCCTTCAAGAGAAATGCCAAACATGCCAAGAAAATCCTTCCATCAACAAGTGCGCCTCACTTTTAAAGACCAAATACCCAAGTAGGGCGCAAAAATTAGACCTCACAAGAGAGTGAGTTGTGTGTTATGTTCAAATGAGGGAAAAACATCCTCAATATATAGTATATCACGACACTTTAATTGAAATTAGGTCATTAAAAATAGTCGACAAGGCTACAAACCAAAATCATATTGTTTTTACATTAACTGCTAAGTAAAATACCTAAATGAGAAAAAGTGAGACATCAAGCCCCTTTGAGGGAGATGTTAGGCGCTTTTGGGGCTAGTCCAACATCCAGAAGTCAAACTTTAGCCCTTCCTGGTCTCCTCCAAGATGCCACACATGTCAGGTGTCTTATCAAACTACCACATGCTCAAGGAGATGTTAAGACCTCTTGGGTGACATCCTGGTCATCAAAAGGAAAACGTTCCATCTGAAGTGGGTCAACCCCCCTGGGTTTGGCTCAGCCAAAGTGTCCTGGGTGGAACATCCTTCTTCTTCTCATGTGAAAAGGCTCGACCAATCACTATCTTGTCTCTTCCTCTGATGGGGTCCCAACAACCATCTGATGGGCTCTTCATCCCTATGGAGGTTCGAGCTAATCATCTCCCCATGTGTACCAGTCCAACTGGTACCTGTTCATCGGGCATGGTCCTGCACATCAAAAACTTCACCCTCCATGGGATCATTAGTCATAGGGATCATAGTAATTTCAATCATGTTTCATCATTAATTGTATCAAATACATGCGTAAAACCTCTGATATATCAATCAATAGCTCAAAGACATTACAATGACCCACAATACAAAGCCAAGGAAAAATACAAAATAACCTATTGGGCTAGCATCCTTAAGAAAAGGAAAGTCTCCAGAGGGTACCATCCAAGCCATGTAAAATGTGGTGATGTGGTCAAAGGATGTCCAGACATATGGGTAGAGTGAGAGACAAGGATGCATGATATTACCTATGGGTTCCTTTGTAGAAGGTGAGTTGTACCCATCATGGGTGCAATTCTTTCCAAGCCCTTTATTACATTTATTCTTTCTTTTCTTTATTGCCTTTTTCTTTTTATTTCAAGGTCTAACTAGAGGAAACTGCCTTGGCATGGTGACCAGAGATGACAGTGTTACCCACAAGCACTTTCACAGAGATGATAAGGCTGGCTTGTGATGAGACCCCCTTTCCCCTTGCCATGCAACCAAAGGTCGCTGCCCTTGTGTGGTGACCAGATAATGGCAATGTCATACTGCTAGGTACCCATGAACATAATAGGATGGATCATGATGAGACCCCCTATCCTCTTGGCTAGGTCTTGTTTTGTTATTTTCTTCGGGTCCCTCTTATTTCTTGCTGAGAGGCTTTTTATTTCCTTCTCGGGGATCCCTGGGCGAGGCATCTCTAGGCTTCATTTTTTATGGCTTTTATCTTTTACCAGCTGCTTTTACCTTCTGGGCCTTATCCCCTTCTTCCCATGAGATAAGGTGCAACCCCACAAACAGATCATCCTAATGCCCAGACTAGGGGAATGGGGCAGATGAGTGGGAGACAAGATGTAAAAGTGATGATATGATGGGAGCAAACGATGGCTCTTCAGAAATCCCCCCCCCCCGGCGGCAAACCGAAACCTATGGGTACAAGCTTGCTAGGGCACCCTATCAATCCCACAAACCATGGTCAAGTGGGTCAGTGTAAGATCCAAGCAGTTGTTAGAAATAAAATGAGTAAGATGCATATATCTAAAGGTTATAATGATCAAACATGACACATACCATGACACTTGAACCAATTACCTCATGGAGCAAGAGTCTTCTCCGATACAAGTCCAAGCCGAAGGTGATGGATGTTGCTGCTGCTAACAAGACAAGTCTGATGAAGAAGAAGAAAGATGGGCCTTCCAGGGCTATGATTGGGTAAATACTGCTCTCGATACTCCATGTCTAGGACCTGTGGGCCTCAAGACATGATCTCCTAGTTATCCCTAGAAATCGGGGATACCATCTGGCTCCAACTCGGGGACTTGTGCTCACTGTAGAGCGCATGAGAACCTCAGCATCTATGGCATAACCTGTAGACCTGCTCAAACTCAAAAAGAGCATCAATAACAAAGGTGGGGTGGTATTTCCACCCCACAAATATAATATATGTACGACTGAAATGAAACAATCAATATGCAAGTGATGAAGCAAACTATCATGAAATGCAAATGGTATAATACATGAAAATGCCTACCTACTTATACTTACCTGTGGAGTCAGGTCCCACCACCTTGGTGGGGTTTGAGGAGGTGCTCGCTGATGGGTAATGGGCGCCTTCTTCCTTCCAAAGTGGACAAATAGTATGAGTTATCAACTGATTCCATTCCAACTTTGAAGGGTCCGAGCCACGACTGTGTGCTTCCCTTTACATTGGTTGGTTGTCCTTTCTGAGTGTCCCACATCCATACCATATCTCCCTCCTTATACTTTCTGACTTTGTATTTGGTCGTTCCCTGAACAACCCTGGTGTATTGTACTGAGGGAGGTGGGTGGGATTTTGTTGTAAAGACTTCTTGTTGGGACGGGTGGATTTGCATGTCATCTTCATCTCTTTTCTTCTTTAATATCTTCACCGTCCCAACTTCTTTGTTCTTGAATTCATCTAGGAGTTGCTGGTATTCTTCGTTCTCGGTCCATTCGATCTGATCAAAGTCTTCTTCCATTGCAAAGGGAATGTCTTCTGGAGAGTATTCTTGAAGAGTTTGTATCACATCATTCTGCGCTTTGTCATTATTTATGGGATGAACAATATCCTGCACATGATCCCCAGTTATTGGTACATTGAGTAGACATCCCATCGTTCCATATTTCAAAGGAAATCATAAGAAGGTGAGGTCCATTTCCAGGGAACCGCCTATCATTGCACCAAAATTACTAGATAACAACATTCCCCACACATCTGGGACATCAAACACTATAATATCTATGTGGACTGTCTTCTCGGGGTATTCCTTTAAGTGCACTTCAACATTTTCAACTACCCCATTTGTGGGTATTGGTTTAGATTCAAAACCACACACATTCCTATAAGGCCTAGTGACCTTCAAACCCATTTGTTGCATGACTTTAAGAGACATCATGTTAGCACCAACACCTGTATCTAGCATGCAATTGTTAAGATATTTGTTGTTCATTGTTTAAGTCATGAAGAAGGGAGGGTTTTGACCATACTGGACCCTGAAATGATCAGCTTGCAACATAATAGGGGGGTCCATAGGTTCAGCTGATCCCAAAAAGAAAGTATCGAAGTGTTCTTTAATGGATGGGATCTTGATTGCTTCTCTTAGGGGAACATTCACATGCATCTTTGATAAATCCCCTTCAAAGTCAAAGTTAAGGTCAACCTTACTAGTCTTGGATGTATTAGGAAGAAGAACCTCAAGAGGTGGGGGTTTCAGCTGATCAGCGGTAGGTTGTTTCAGATTCTTTCTTTTGTATACTTGAACTTCCTACTTCTTTAGCTTTTATCGTGATTCCTAGTCCAAGTTGTTTATTACCACCATCCTTGCTGCTCTGGCTGCTTCCCTCATGAATTGTTGATGTTCTATATCTATGATATTTATCTCAGGAAAGTTCATGAAGTAGTCCATGTTATTGACTTGTTGTTGGCTGGCGTTATAAGGACATTCATGCTCCCAATGTTCTTCACTGCACTCTAGGAACCAAGGCTTTTCATCAACAATTTTTGTAGGGGCCAAGGTATTCAGAACTTCGTTTTCATTCTTTGGCTTGTAAAATTGGTTCCCTTTCTGGACTTGCCCTTTGAACGAAGGCCTAGGTGCTTGGATCTGGGATTTTTCAAGTCTGACAATCCGGCTCATCAATTCTTCATGATTTTTTATGATGCCATCCATGGAGGCTTGTAATTTGTTGATACTGGCGCAAAGATCTGAAGTAGGCTTAGCATTGTGTACTATTTTTTGCTTGGTGTCTATTCTCCCCCTAGGGTTAGCAAAGGGCTCAATCTTAGATGAAAGGAGGTTCCCTTCTATCTTGGTGGCGAGCTCCTAGGCTTCTTGAATGGACTGGGGGTTTTTGTCTCTAAGAAGATACCATAGCTAGCCATTGAAAGATCTGGTATAAATATGAACAAGATAATCATCCTTCAGGTGATGGCTTGCGGGAATTTTTTGTAACAAAGTTTTGAATCTGGTGTGAAATTCCTGAATGGACTCATTTTCATACTTAGCTAGGCTATTTAGTCRAGTGAGAAGCATATTAGGGTATTCTTTGATACTCCATSTTTTGAGAAAGGCCTCTTCAAGTCTATCCATGGTCTTGATGCKTYYATCAGGAAGSCTAAGGTACCAAYGCCTTGAGGCATCATAAAGAGTAGCAGAGAATAACTTCATGAACAAGTCTTCAGCATCATCATTGATGGGGTGAAGCTGAAAGAATGCCCAAAAGTTACTCATATKCTCTTCGGCACTGGTAGCATYAGTACCGGTAAATTTAGGCAACCACTTCTCATACTTGGGTGGMATTTGCCTAGGGTAGCCTGGTATGGMTGACATGTCTAACGGCTTGAAAAGGGTAGATGACCATTGTCTTTGATAACTGGGTTCATAGTATCGGTCTGAGAGCTAGACATGATTGCTAAAGGAAGTCTCTTTCCAAAGAGTGACTTGACAACAAGTGAATTCAAGGGAGGCTTCCTTCTAAAGGACAAAGGAGGGTTATTGAATCTCCTTTTGGTTTGTGGAGTCACCAGATAGTTTTCCTGAAACTATCAAAGAAAGGGGAATGAAACCCTAGTGGAGTCGCCAGGTAAGCTTGTAAGAGAAAGGTCTTTGAGACAAGGCTCACCGAATAGATTTGTTGTTGAGGAAAACTGACTTAGTGTCCCCGGCAACGACGCCAAAATGTTATCGCGCAATTTGTAGCTAGGTCAAAAGGCTAGAGGATTGAGGCCAAACTAGCGTAACAGGAACCTTCCCCACCCAATGTCACCTCAATGGGGAGGTTCTTTCTATTTAGGGAGGTTAACCCAGGGGACACATCCTCGGAAACCTAGGGTTTTGAAAAGGCCAAAGTATAAATATCAAGGCAAAGTTTCCTCCTTACAGGTTACCACCAAAGGTCAGATAATCCGGCTAATCAGCCAATAAAGAAGTGTATGCCCAAAAGCGAACATCTGCCCAGAACAAGACAATAACAAGATAATATGTATGTAGGCTATATATCAGTGGGTTAGTACTTCATGTAATTATCTGACATCAATATATAATCAATGAAACAACAGGTATTAATGAGATCAATGTTTTATCAATATAGCAATGGAAAAGTATTATTTCATCAATAACTATCGAGATGATGTAATCAACAATGTATCTAATCAAACTTTTACTCAATAAATTCTTTCAATCATCATCTAATTGCTTATTATCAATATTTGTTGTGTCAATATGGAATAACCAACTGTGACGTAAGCCTAGTTAGGGTTACCTAGTTAGTTAGGGTTTCAAAATTTAAAGTTTTGAGGGTTGGTTTGAGCACTACCACTTCAACATTGTGTGTCTAAGATCAGTTCCTAAGGGTATGTCGAGTCATTCAAGGAGAGGACACAAGGTTGAAGGAGTAATAGGCTAATGATAAGAGGGAATGGTTCTAGAGTGCTGCAATGGCAGGGCCCTAGAATCAAAACCCTAGGGGAAAGAGGCTCACTCTGGTGTTGCTTAAGCAAGGCCTCGTGCTCTTCCCTCCTTCTTTAAGTCAAACTTGGCAAAACGGCTAGCATATGAGAAGAGATAAAACAAGAGGATCAAGTGAGGGAGAGTGTTGCAATGGCAAGGCTCTATCACTAAAACCCTAGAAGATGGATGGTCCTAGGTGTAGATAACCTAGGCCTGGGACGTCGCCTTCCTTTTAACCTTTAAAATCAAAGCTAGCTTAAGGGAAGAAGTGAGAAGAGTGTAACAAAGGCTAGGCTCTTCTTCCTCCTTCAATGGCTGAATATTTCTCTCTAAGGGGACATGAAACAAGGACCTACTTGTGTGCTTTTCACCTAGGGTTTTAAAATCAACAAATTTATAAGTAAATGCAAGAATGTAAACCTACAACCATTCAATTAAGAATTTTTTCAAGAGAAACACTTACATATCATGTTGAAAAAACATATGCAAACCCTAGTTGTAAACCTTCCTTCAAGAGAAATGCCAAACATGCCAAGAAAATCCTTACATCAACAAGTGTGCCTCACTTTTAAAGACCAAATACCCAAGTAGGGTGCAAAAATCAGACCTGACAAGAGAGTGAGTTGTGTGTTATGTTCAAATGAGGGAAAAACATCCTCAATATATAGTGTATTATGACCCTTTAATTAAAATTAGGTCATTAAAAATAGCCGACAAGGCTACAAACCAAAATCATACTGTTTTTACATTAACTGCTAAGTAAAATACCTAAATGAGAAAAAGTGAGACGTCAAGGCCCTTTGAGGGAGACGTTAGGCCCTTTTGGGGCTAGTCCAACATCCAGAAGTCAAATATTAGTCGTTCCTGGGCTCCTCCAAATTGCCACACGTGCCATCCTTCTTATCAAATTGCCACGGGCTCAAGGAAACGTCAAGACCTACTGGGTGACGTCCTGGTGATCAAAAGGAAAATGTTCCATCTGAAGTGGGTCAACCCCCCTGGGCTGGGCTCAACCAAAGTGTCCTGGGTGGAACGTCCTTCTTCTTCTCATGTGCAAAGGCTTGACCAATCACTGTCTTGTCTCTTCCCTTGATGGGGTCCCAACAACCATCTGATGGGCTCTTCATCCCCGTGGAGGTCCGAGCTAATCATCTCCCCATGTGTACCAATCCAACTGGTACCTGTCCGTCAGGCATGGTCCTGCACATCAAAAACTTCACCCTCCATGGGCTCATTAGTCGCAGGGATCATAGCAATGTCAATCATGTTTCATCATTAATTTTATCAAATACATGCATAAAACCGCTGATATATCAATCAATAGCTCAAAGACATTACAATGACCCAAAATACAAAGCCAAGGAAAAAGACAAAATACCCTATTGGGAAAGCATCCATAAGAAACGGAAAGTCTCCAGAGGGTACCATCCAAGCCATGTAAAATGAGGTGATGTGGTCAAAGGATGTCCAGACATACGGGTAGAGTGAGAGACAAAGATGCATGATATTACTTGTGGGTGCCTTTGTAGAAGGTGAGTTGTACCCTTCATGGATGAAATTCTTTCCAAGCCCTTTATTGCCTTTATTCTTTCTTTTCTTTATTGTTTTTTTCTTTTTATTTCAAGTTCTAACTAGAGGAAACTACCTTGGCATGGTGACCAGAGCTGACAGTGTTTCCCACAAGCACTTTCACAGAGATGATAAGGCTGGCTCATGATGAGACCCCCTTTCCCTTGGCCATGCAACCAAAGGTCACTGCCCTAGCGTGGTGACCAGATAATGGCAATGTCATACTGCTAGGTACCCATGAACATAATAGGCTGGCTTGTGATGAGACCCCCTATCCTCTTGGCTAGGTCTTGTTTTGTTATTTTCTTCGGGTCCCTCTTATTTCTTGCTGAGAGGATTTTTATTGCCTTCTCGGGGATCCCTGGGCGAGGCATCTCTAGGTTTCATTTTTTATGGCTTTTATATTTTACCAGCTGATTTTACCTTCTAGGCCTTTATCCCCTTCTTCCCACGAGATAAGGTGCAACCCCACAAACAGATCATCCTAATGCCCAGACTAGGGGAATGGGGCAGATGAGTGGGAGACAAGATGTAAAAGTGATGATATGATGGGAGCGGATGATGGTTCTTCAGAAATCCCCCCTGGTGGAAAACCAAAACCTATGGGTACAAGCTTGCTAGGGCACCCTATCAATTCCCCAAACCATGGTCAAGCGGGTCAGTGTAAGATCCAAGCAGTTGTCAGAAATAAAAGGAGTAAGATGCATATATATAAAGGTCATAATGATGAAACATGACACATACCATGATACCTGGACCAATTACCTCCTGGAGAAAGAGTCTTCTCTGATACAAGTCCAAGCCGAAGGTGATGGATGTTGTTGCTGCCGACAAGACAAGTCTGATGAAAATGAAGAAAGATGGGCCCTCTAGGGCTATGATCGGGTCAATCCTGCTCTTGGTTCTCCATGTCTAGGACCTGTGGGCCTCGAGACATGATCTCCTAGTTATCCCTAGAAATCGGGGATATCAGGCCTCCTGTGGTTGCTCTCACCATTGTTCTCCATTCCTGTAGACATGAAGCATCTAATTGGCCCCAACTTTATCAGCAATATATGGACTTCGCCACCACCTACCAGCTCTTTGGTACATGCGCAATTGTCACTAATTTTCACATTCAAAATGGACTCCTATGCCACCTGGGCCATCTATGTGTTCCTACAAGCAAGTGTGCAAAGCTGATTTGGGAAGCCCACTATAGTCAGGTGGCAGGACATTTTGGCATAGAGAAAATTGTGGTCGTTCTTCATAAACATTTTTATTGGTCGAAACTTCGACAGGACGTCAGCAAGTATATTAGATCTTGCACTTCCTGTGCCATTGTCAAACCATCCATCAAGAAGCAAGGCTTATAAACCCCTATTCCTATTCCTGAGAAGCCTTGGGAATCCATCTCAATGGATTACATGTCTATCTTGTCATCCACCAAGCAAGGAAATGACTGCATGTTTGTGGTTGTTGATCGGTTTTCGAAGATGGCCATCATCACATCCTGTAAGAAGAATTTCACATCAGCAGATACTGCCAAGCTCTTCTTCAAATGAGTGTGGTTCCACTTTGGGATACCATAGAACATCATCTTCGACTAAGACAACAGGTTCCTCAACACCTCTTGGTTGATTCTCTGGTCCCTGTTTGACACCAAGCTCACCAAATCCACTACTTTCCACTCCCAAACCGATGGTCAAACAAAGGTCGTCAATAGGACGAGAGTCTCCCATATGTCCAACATGGTTAAAACAGGGATATCCATAGTTCCACTGGTCATATCCCATTTCAAGTGGGTATGGGATTCCAACCCTTGGGACCCATTGATGTTGCACTTCCTTTTTCCACCGCACAAACAAACTCTTCCCCCAATTAGCCTGTGATCAACAAATCCACCAGATTCATTGAGCGAATTCAACACATCCGCCAACAGGTCCAGGAGATTTTGCAAAAATCCAATTCTAAGTGCAAGCAATGCCATGATCAACAGAGGGTACCACACCAGTTTCAGGTTGGAAAAAAAGTCCGGCTACATCTGCAGAAGGAGCATCTCACAGGGCCCCATTGGAAGCTTCACCCACTTCGTTATGGGCCTTACACTATCACCAAGGTGGTGGGTAACAATGATTTTGAGCTTAACACTCCACCCTTCCTTAGTTTGTATCCAGTATTCAATGTGGACCTCCTTCGGCCATATTTTCCACCATTATTGGACACCTCAGAGATCGCAGAGCAACTGACACCCATATAGCTCAACCCTGACTGCATGGAACAAGCATCCATTGATCAAATAGTGGACACACAAGTCAAGGGCACTCGCCAACAATAGATCCAGCTTTATCAGGTTGTCAAGGCAGGAAAACTCCTACACCAAGGCAAGTGGCTCACCCGGGGCCAAATACAACAGAAGTTTCATCACCTGATGGGGGAACTCAATGCAATGGAGATCGTTGCTTCCTAAGGTGGGAGGATTGAACTAGATGGATATTGGTGGCCACCCACCTATTCCAACTGGCTCCTCATGTCCATTTTTGTTCAACACATTCTTCTGTACTGCTTTGTAATTGTGGGTTCTACACTTTTGGGGTTGTCTCAAGCCCCACACATCCTCTAGGTGGATATGGGTGGCCTCTCACCTAATCCAACTGGCTTATTTTGTATGTTTTCATGTCAGCACATCTTGTTGTACTTCTGGGTCTATTTTGGGGCCCTAAACGTTTTTTTTTTGGCTCGCCACAATCAAACTATAGATGAAGTCAGAGTTTGACAGTGGAATGTGTATTTATATGAAATACCTTTCCAATGGGCTATCCCATGCCTAAAACATAGGTCATATGAAAAAGTTACGGCCCTAGGAAGTTGAGGTACCAAATTACGCCAACTTACCCATAGGACCCACATGACTTTTGGTGTTTCACCTTCTAGGGTTAGGTTTTGTGCGTAACAACCACATCTCTTCTCCGAGATAAGATACCACCATTTGAGCAAGTTTTAGTTCTGCAGTTTTACAGTTTCAGTTTATTTCATTATTTAATAGAAGATATTTTTCACTGGATATTTGTGTTATTCTTCATATCTCTATGTTTATTGTATTCAGTTTGTTAATCAGTATGTTCCGCTCCTAAATCAGGATCAACCTGGTTCTTCAGTTTCTGGCTCCAAATATGCTCCAACATGCTCTAAAATTGACCCTCCATGGTTGCACTAGATTCAAGCTCTCTTTATTGTTCTATACTTGCTCTCATGCACACAAACTTGACTCCCTCTAATTGTTGTCCCAACCCATACCAATTTCTCTCCTTTGTCTTGCTTTCTTGATTCACACACTTCCCTAAGACGATTGTACTCAGCCCCAAGCGCCCAATAACTTTGGGATGTGACCACTCACACCCACCCTCTTATATGAATTCAATGATTGGCTTTGGGAACACTCAATCAAAAATTGGAAGGTTCATTTACAAATAGCAAATTTTGGAAAAAGGGTTGAATTAATTTACATGGGTAATTCCCCCTTGGACCCCTCTTGGCCATTATCCTAGACACTCCCCTCTCTTGCAGATTAATTCATCCCCCATATCTTGTCCATGTCCCCTAAGCAGCTAACATCACATTTCATTAATAAAACATAGAAATACAATTCACATATTACATCGCTTTGGCTGTAGTCACACATTATATCTACATAAGCATTAATTAAAATGGTGATTATAATGGGGATATTACTTGCAACATGCATCAAAGACGACATTTATTGAAATCCAACAAGGTAAATATCATTTGATTATAGGGCCTCTTAGATAAAATCAACCTCTTAAAGGGGGCTTAAGATGATTATAGTTTCACTCAACATAAGGGGACTAGATAGCTAGAACAAGAGGATATCCCTTTCAAGGTTCATTGAGACAAAGAATACATATATTATTTTGTTATATGAGACAATGGGAAGTGGATATTTATTATTTAATATATTGGAAAAGTTTTAAAGGATTGAGAATCCATTACAGTGGATTACTTTGGACCATCAAGTGGATTAATAATTGGTTGGTGTTCAAGTCTTTGTCTAGCAAATTTTGTGTTATGTACTCAAGTCTATACATAGAATTCGTAAGTAAATAAATGAGGTCACCTATTACTTTGATGAACATTTATGGCCCTTATGAATGGAAGAAATATTTTTTTGATAGTTTATTTGTTGTCCAACCCATAAGGGAAAGCAGATTGATCTTCGGTGGATACTTCAATTTCACAGTGAATAGGAAGGAAGTATGGGGGGAATATGCCAAGGTTGACATGTTAGTTGACTACTTCATTGATAATATTGAGGCATCTGGATTGGTAGACGCAGAGCCCATTTCACCTAGGCCCACATATTGGAGGAACAATGGGGTCGGATTTTAGGGTGTTTCAAAGTATCTCGACGGATTTTTGGTTTATGATCAAATCCTATAAACAATAGACCAGTTCCATTCATGGATAGAGGTGGATGGCATATCGGACCACAACCCCATGTTACCTCAACTGGAGCTATGTGATTTTAAACCATCCATCCCCTTTAAGTTCAATTCTGGGTAGCTTGAAGAAGAATGTTAAACCCTAAATCGTGGCACATTACCCCTTAATTGGGGCATATTTCATTAGTATTTTTATTTTATTTATGTCGGCTTGGGTCCATTGGTTGTAATTGTACCTCCTAGTCTCTTATATATACCAAGGAGACCTTTTCATTTGGAATCATATTGTATTTGTGAATTCATGTGATGTATAAGAAGGTTTCCCCCTTAAAGAGGATTATTATTTGAATTTCTCTCTTTGTCAAGGTGTGGAGTACTTATTCTGAGGTTTTTATGCTATTTTAATATCTGGTTCTTAACATTTGGTATCAGAGCTAGACAATCCTCGAGGTTGGCTTCTTCAAAACAAGTCTTCTTGGAATTTTTGCTACAAATTTTTTTCTGGAAGGTTTTGGTATCTGGAATTTATATAGTGTATAGGAGACATATATAGATAACTTGAGTCCAAATTTCAGATCTTGGTTCATTCTATTTTTGAGTCATAATTTTCAGACTCTAGTATGAGATTCATCACAAATTAATGCGCAGAGGCGACGATGTCTATTTTCCTTTCTTTTTTTTCGATCTTCAACATGCGACCCAAACAATGACTATATTCAAGTCGAAAAGGGTTTTACATGGTTATGGCTTCCACAAGTAATGTGATAACGAACAACAAAATGTTGATATGAAAAGGGATTTGACCCATTTATTTTTAACAAGGGTATACATAGGGTCGTGAGACACTTTCATTTCAACAAGGAGACAACACAGAGTGAATCTGCCATTTTTAATGCACTATAGACATCCACGGACCAATCAATCAACATGGGAAACCAACGACAATAACTATGGAAATCAATGAGTAAAACCATCTACCATACCATTCAAACTTTTATGGATGTGTAATTTCTAAAACCAAGAGCATAACAACTTCATTTTCCCTTAAAACAGAGCATGAATGCATCGAATTTCAATCACATCATGTAGTTACAGATCTGGGCATAAACTATTAAGAAAATACCACATTAGATGACAGGGAATCTAAAACTTGGTACCTAGTGTTGTGCGGGTTAAATGGTGCCTTCTAGTGATTGTTGTAGTTACCAGAGTTCAAACTTCTTCCAAACCACTAACGAATGAACTGAATGCCAAAACCCAAGGTGGTAACAACAATCTGGTTCATTAACTGTTGGTCACGTCGTGTTGGGGTGATAGTCAACATTAATCACTTATTAAACCCAAGGCAAGCCACGTCAAAACCTTAAGCAACCAACATGTGCCAAATAAGCACCAACTCATACAGGATCATATGTTACCAACACAACCACCTACCAGATTAAACACCATCGACAATATAACAATGTCTAACATACGGTATAAACATAACATGGGTAGTATGCATACAAGGTATCCCACATGCATTCAAAATTGTGACATCATATAATATATGGACTCCTAAAATAAGATAGTCGACCATTCAATGTTTATAATATATATATGTTGGATCATACCCATATGATAGGTAATATATGTGCATTGTGTGGATAATATCCCATATGCTTTAAACTTTCAAAATTTTTGCATATAAAAACCTTAGAGTTACCACAATCATAACAACAAGGTCGACACTACCATGTCCTTGTAACTTGTGTAATATGTATCGTACTATATATAACCAGTGAAATATATATAAGTGATGTGATATGTGCACATGTATACAAGACACCTATTTTATTTCTTTTGACAAGTCACATTCATATGTCTAAAACTCATCACACATACAAAGCAACGACTAGTACGTGAATACTATGTCAACACATTCATCAAAATGAGAACCCTTTTACCATTTGAAACACAACCATGAACTTTTTCTTATGAAGATGATTTTTCTCTGCATTTGTACTTGGAATCGAAAAATCAATGCCCAAAGAGGAGTTTTAATTGCCATTTGAAACCCCAACTGTTATCACTCATTAGCATTGGGAATTAAAACCAAAGTCATACCAAAATAATCAACATGTAGGTGATTTGTAAGCATCAAGGACAACAATCAACAACATAGAATTAAATGAATTCTCCTTCAAAGGGGCTCTTATAGGTTTATATATATATATATATATATATATATATATATATATATATATATATATATATATATATATATATATATATATATATATATTATTTTATTTTTTTTAAATGTGTATGCCTTGCAATTATTTGTAGGTAGGTGATTCCTTGAATATTTTGAGAGTCAACATTGGCGAATCCATAGGGAAGGCAATGTAACATTGGCTTGAACTCAACTTTTGGTTTTGTAGATAGAGAATTTTTTCTATTATGTACTCAAATTTTTTTTTTTTTCTCTGGTATACTCTTTCAAATAGGGGTGGCGGAAGGAATAAAAGGAAAATATGAAAGAGGGGAAAGATTTAGCACTCAAGTTTAAGAAAAGTGGTCATAGATGCAACATGATACAAGGTTTTGGATTACAAGTGATTATATTTCTTTCTGTTCCGAATACTTATCAGTAGTTAAGCATACTTCTGCAAAACAAGGAAAAATTGTGTTTGTACATGACTTATCCAAATCAGGCTAAAACAAAAATTCAACAAAATTGAGGGTAAAGAAACAAATAAATAAAGCTACAGTAAAATTGAAGATAAAGATTCAATCAAACCTCAAGAAAGACTGGAAAGTGAAGCAACAATATTGAAGAAAATAAAATGCAGAAAAATAAAAAAAATTGTACAACTTAAACTGATATTTACATGAAAAACTGATTCAAAAAATGAAATAAGCAGCCAAGTTCAACATAATGTTTCAAGTGAAATCCATTAGTTGTGAAAGAGAATAACTGCTCTTCGAAGTCTTTTAGTATGTAGGTGTTATTTCCAACTATGAAAGTGATCTTGTATGGACCCTGTTAGCACCAGGAGTCACCTCTGGATTGCAGCAGAGGTAAGCCCAATACCCATTAGTGTTTGAGGTGGATGTTGGTTTAAATGGGTGTCGGTCAATGGACAAAGACTCAAAATCTGAATGATGTTCAACACGGAGATGGAAAGGAAATGTACAGGGAAGTGAGGGCCACAACTAACTTCAGTCAAGAAATTGAGTTAAAGCGAGAGCAGAGGGAAGACTTAGGAGAAAGTGAATGAGACTGCTCTGGGCATCGGGATTTCCAGTAGCTCAGGGAAGAAAACCCAAGCTCAAGAGCATTCTTGAGCTCAAATTCAGACACTGAAATATGTCTAAAAGGGACACAGTTACAACTGCAGCATGATCAAACCTCCATCATCCTGCAACTGCAAAAAATCGACTGAATCCTCCAATTCTGAGCCATTCAATGCGAGAAGGAAAAGGTAACAGAAGGAAATGATTAAAAATGACCATGATACTGTTGTAATCAAACCTCCATTACAACATCATAATGATCCTCGATTGGATCCTCCAATTCCGAGTGTTTTAAACAACTTTTACAAAGAGATGAAAAGAGGTTGACTTCTATTAATTTGACAGTCTCAAATCGATTACATAACCAGAGAACAGTTATGGTATAGAACATATTACCAAATAGGATCTCTGCTCAACCAAAGACCCTTACAAAATATGAGGAAGACTCCTATATACTCAGAGCAAAACAACATAAGCTTTCTCAAGTGGCTGCATTGAAGGAATTACGTCTTCATGCTTCTTGTCAGACTCTATGTGAAGTTTCCTGTCGGAAGTGAGCTCTGTTAGATGCAATCGTGTGTCAAGAGGGCTTTGCAGCTGGGCTGACTAACTGACATTCCTTCCTAGTCTTTCCATTTATGGTGGAAATGATGTTCAACCACCACCAATCAACTTTGATAATTGCTTCATCGAGATCTTGAAGGCCTGAGTCATCACTGCACTTGTGGAACTTGGAGGCCTCTACATTATGCCATCTAGAGCTGAGTTGGACACTTTCAGGGATGACCAGGTAGTCATGGACATAGACGAGGGTCTGGCACAATGATAGCGTGATGGACAGTCTATTGGGTTGTGCGATGGCCAAGTGGAGGAGACACGGAGGCTGGGGAAAAGATGTGGGGTCGACACGTTAGGAGTTGAGGTGTAAGAGGACAGAGGTGATGTGGAGCGAGGTGGAACAGGTGGTGAGAGATGAGAGGGGAGATGTGACAGGAGGAACGATGAATGGGGGACAAGTGTGAGGGAGCGAAAGTTATAGGGGAGCGGGATATGTGATGGATAGAACGATGAATGGGGGACAGGTGTGAGGGAGAGAAAGTTATAGGGGAGCAAGATATGTGATGAACAGAGGAGAGAGATGGAGTGGGGGACAACTGCCGATAGGATAGAGGGGCCACATGTCAACCTAGGATAGGATCGGGGGCCACGAAAAGTGGTTTGAACTTCCCCTCTTTTGGGCTCGATGTGTGTCTTTGGCTGACACGTAGCCCCTTAAAAAACCATGGCTGTTTTCCACGGCCCGCTCTACCTTTTTTAACGGTCACGCATGTTGAATCCCTGATATGGCCAATGACCGTCAGATCAGGGCGCGCAAATCTTGACCACCCAGTATCGCGTTCTTTTTAGCACAATGCGCCTGGGAATAAAAACTTTGGATAATCACTATAAGGTGGGGTTTTAAACCTATTATTTTCCTTTTTCCACCCAATAGCCAAATCTAGTGGGGAAAACACCCCCCTTTCCAGAATATGTGATAACATTAGGCTCCATGGGGGATAGAGTCCTCCCTGTGAGGCTCTAAGATCTTCTTTTGCAGTTCTAGTCACCTTCTGTTGGGCTATGGAATCAAGCTCAAAACATCCTACTAAGGAATATCCATCAGAAAATACAACAAAATCAAACCTACGAGGGCTCCAAGGAGCATATTTATGTACAATCCTAAACTAATCAATTTTTACAAAGTGTTAGGTGAAAGCAAACTTCCACCTTAGACATTCAAGTAACTTCCTAACTAGAAGTTCTTCTCCTCTGTCAGTGACCATTAGCAGATGTTGCAACTATGAAAGCAGAATGGTTACACCCTTCATGTTTTCTCCCAGGGCTAAAGTTGAGATAAAATAGGGCAGCTCCAAGATGTGAGGGAAATTTCACTCCATATAATCGTTGACAGGCTCATAGACTGAGTGGCAAATCCTGTGAAACTGGTATTAGAAATCCTGCTCTTCTCCACAGCTACTCATACGGGGCTGAATATGTCTGGTAGGCATAAGTGGATGAGAAGCTGATGCAAGCTGACTGATCATAGGCGAAGGATGATCAGCTACAGGATCTGGACAGGGGAAAAATTGCCCCTTCTACTACTCCTCTATCTCTTCTAGTTCTTCTTGTTGTCTCTCCCAAGGGTCAAAATAATAATCATCATAAACAAGACTTGAGGGGAAACTCTACTCTTCATCATGCTTCTCAGGCTGGATAATTTCCTCATGAAAATATTCACTAATGGATAGAGGACATGGCTCAACTGCATGCTCTTAGAAATCCTACACATCTAGCTTGAAATCTGACTCGTAGCTATCATATATAGGATGGGTGCTCCTTTGGTCAACAAACTGTGATGCAGGGCTCTACTGTTCTTCATATGAATAATCATCAAAGCTAGGTGAGCAAAAAACTCCACCATCTTGCAAGAATGGAATGTTCTCTTGATCCTTCTTTTCAATCCTAAATGTAAAGACATCATGGGAAATATCGTGAAGAAAAAGAGAACAATCCTCTTCCTCAATGGCTTCTTCCTTTAAAACTAAGACAACAGGCATGTCAGGAGTAGAATACAAGGCCTATACCGTGACAAAATATTCGATGTTATCATCATCAGTAGGGTTTTCAAGAACATTCACTTCAGGGACTGGAAAATCCTCTGTGTCTTCTTCAGATTTGAACCTTTCTATCTCGACAGAGAGATTTTACTAGCCCCATCAGCTCACCCAAAGCATCTCCTTCCTCTTTATGGTCCTCATTAGGCACAACCATATTTTGATCATTGTCTTCTTATTCCTCACAACAATTATGACATCTTAACTCAGAGGAATAATACCTTTGACAATGCTTATTGAAAACTGCATGAAACTCTCTCAGGGAGGAGATGCTAGCAGGGGGTAAAGAATGATACCATTCATGAGCATCCCCTGCTAATGAGAACATGAACATATTTAATAATACATCCTCATGATGTATCTCCCACTGATACACGAGTTCATGAAACTCATGGAGATGTTGAGTAGGGTTGTCCTCTACATGCCCTCTAAATATGGGCAAATAATCACCCCATTCATCCACAGTAGGGACAACATTAGGAAAACTAGGAACAACAGAAAAATTATAAGGAGAAAACCTCTGAGCCAGGATTTTGTCCATTTTGAGCTAGTGGAGTCATCAAATGATCCCTCAACCATGGAGTTGCTAGGTGAATGATATGCAGAATGAGCGTGTCTGGCCTTGGTTCACCATCAAAGACCAACTCTAATAGTTGTGTTCTCCTAAGGGGATACAAGTGTATCCAGAAGAATCCACACTGAAATAATGAAATTGAGACAGTGGAGTCGCCAGGTGCACAATTGCAATCTTCAAAGGTTCTGATTTCTAATGCACCTTCAGAATCAAAAGTTCGTTGTCATTCTACCCGGGGAAAATCTTTAATTCGTCCCCGGCAACGATGCCAAAAATGTTAGCACCAGGAGTCACATATGGATTGCAGCAGAGGTAAGCCCAGTACCCATCAGTTTTTGAGGTGGATGTTGGTTTAAATGGGCAGTGGTCAATGGACAAAGACTCAAAATCTGAATGATGTTCAACACAGAGCTGGACAGGAAATGTACAGGGAAGTGAGGGCCACAACTAACTTCAGTCAGGAAATTGAGTTAAAGAAAGAGTAGAGGGAAGACTTAGGAGAAAGTGAATGAGACTTCTCTGGGCATCAGGCTTTCCAATAGCTCAGGGAAGAAAACCCAAGCTCAGGAGCATTCTTGAGCTCAAATTCAGACACTGAAATATGTGACATGTCTACAAGGGACATAGTTATAGCTGGATCATGATCAAATCTCCATCATCCTGCAACTACAACAGCTCGAATGGATCCTCCAATTCTGAGTCATTCAATGCGATAAGGAAAAGGGAACACAAGGAAATGATTAAAAATGACCATGATATTGTTGTAATCAAACCTCCATTACAACAGAATAATGATCCTCGACTGGATCCTCCAATTATGACTATTTTAAACAAATTTTACAAAGAGATGAAAAGAGGTTGAATTCTATTAATCTAACAGTCTCAAATCGATTACATAACCAGAGAACAGTTCTGGTATAAAAAATATTACCAAATGGGAGCTCTGCTCAACCAAAGATCCTTACAAAATATGAGGAAGACTCCTATATACTCAGAGAAAAACAATAGAAGCATGCTCGAGTGGCTGCATTGAAGGCATTATGTATGCATGCTTCTTGTCAGATTGTGTGTGCAGTATCCTGTCGGAAGTGAGCTCTGTCAGATGCAATCGTGTGTCAAGAGGGATCTGTAGCTGGGATGACTAACTGACAGTCCTTCTTGATCTTTCCATTTATGGTGGAAATGATGTTCAACCACCACCAATCAACCTTGATAATTTATTCATCGGGATCTTGAAGGCCTGAATCAACACTGCACCTGTGGAAATTGGCGGCCTCTACATTCTGCCATCTAGAGCTGATTTGGACGCTTGTAGGGATGACCAGGAAGTCATGGATGTGGATGAGGGTACGGCGGAATGATAGTGCGATGGACAGGCTACTAGGTTGTGCGATGTCCAAGTGGAGGAGACACAGAGGCTGGGGACAATATGTGGGGTCGACATGATGGGAGATGAGGTGTAAGAGGACAGAGGTGATGTGGAGCGAGGTGGCATCGGTGGTGAGAGATGAGAGGGGAGATGCAACAGGAAGAACGATGAATGGGGGACAAGTGTGAGGGACCGAAAGTTATAGGGGAGCGAGAGATGTGACATATAGAACGGTGAATGGGGGATAGGTGTGAGGGAGCGAAAGTTATAGGGGAGCGGGATGTGTGATAGACAGAAGAGAGATATGGAGTGGGGGACAACTGTTGGTGGGATAGAGGGTCCACATGTCGACCTGGGATAAGATTGGGGGTCGCAAAAAGTGGTTTGAACTTCCCCGCTTTTGGGCCCGATGTGTGTGTTTGGCTGACACATAGCCCCTTAAAAAGCCACGATTGTTTTCCCTGGCCCGCTCTACCTTTTTTAACGATCACACATGTTGAAGCCCCGATATGGCCAACGACCATCATATCAGGGCGCACAAATCTTGACCACCCAGTATCACGTGCATTTTAGCATAATGCACCCGAGCATAAAAACTTTGGATAAGTGCTATAAGGTCGGTTTTTACCCCTATTCTTTGCCTTTTTCCACCCAAGGGCCAAATCCAATGGGGAAAACACCCTCTTTGCCAGAATATGTGATAACAGACCCAGCCAGAGATTTTGGAATTTAGAATGTGTGCCTTTGTCTGCATGCATGGAGTCCCAAAGCAAGACTTTTTCATTAACCTTAAACTTGACAGATTTGGAACGCTTATCAAAGCACTTATTTACTGTCAAGTTCCTTTTCTTCAGATTTTCCAATGCATGGTTTGTTTCTTCTTCTAAAGACAATAAAACATTCATCCTTTAAGAAATATTAGTGGAATTTAACTCCTCAACCTACATTTCTAAATGAAGGTAAGTAAGTTGAAGTTCAACGGGCATTACAACTTCTTGACCATATAAGAGTGAGAACGGGGTATGGCCAGTGTTGTTTTTGGTGGTTTTGTGATCTTGACCAGGTTTTTGTTGGTTGAATCAACCTGCGCATTGCCCTGATGGTAATAGGTGGATGAGGTGAAGTGCTTGGCTCCATATTTACTTATAAACAGAGAAAAATTTTCAAAAATAAACGATGGTCCATTATCTAATATTATTTCGAGCGGAAGGCCAAAGTGTGTGAATATATTAGATTCTAATAAGTTGATAACCTGCTCATCCTATACATTTTTAAGAGGGACAAATTTAGTTCACTTGGTAAAGTAATCTATTGTTGTCAAGATATATACATGTCCCACAGAGGATGAAGGGTTGATAGGGCTGATGAAGTCCAATCCCCATTTAGCGAATGTGAAATCAGGTAAGATTGGTTGTAAAGGAATACCTAAAAATTGTTCCTTGCCAGAAAAATTTTAACATTTTTCACAAGCCCGAACAAACTTGAAAGAATCTTGAAACATCAAGGGACAAAAATAACTAGCCCTGATGATATTGAAAGAAGTAGCCTTTGCTGCGAAATGACCACCAATATGGAGGTTAGAATTTGTCGATCCACGAAACTCATTTAAAAATTTTTGGGCTACTTTATCATCAAGACATCTCAATAGTAGCCCATCAACAGATCTACGAAAAAGGATGTTTCCTAGGATGAGGTACTTTAGGGCTATCAAGCGCAACCTTATACGTTGATGCAGATCTAAATGACTTGGGAAATTTTGATGCAAAATATAATAGATGATATCCTTGTACTAAGGATGATCAAACAAATTAATATCAAGAGTTTCCAATTAGTAAAATAATGTCGACAAAGCATTCTCATCTTCTTCTAGAGAATCACCCGGTTCAGGTTACTGAGCCAAGTGAAGAGTTAGATCATGTCCCTTAACAGTTTTGGTTGTGGTAATCATTAAATCATGTTCCTGAATCTTGGCAATCCAATCAATAATTTTTCTTGAAAGATGAGTTTGTTTAAGCAAAAAATTGACTACAAGAAAAGGGACTCTTACCTAGTTTTGCTTCCCCAAAATGATATGCATGAACTTTCCTATAGCTTTTACCAAGGTGAAAGTTTGTTTTTCAATTAGAGTATACTTCACCTCGTCATCTAATAAAATTTGACTCATATATGCTATAGGATTTTCCTGATTTTGGTCATCAGTTTGCAGAAGGATGGCAGAAATTGCCTCTTCTGTGGCATTGGTATAGATGATGAAGTGTTTAATAAAATCATGCTTGGATAAAATTGGTGTTGAGATGATTTCTTTATTGATTTCTGTAAAATCCTTTTCTACCTCATCAACCCAAGAGAAGGTTCTATCCTGGTTCAGCAAGTTATGAATGGGCTTAACCATCACAATGAAGTAAGGAACAAACCTCCTAACAAAGTTAATGGCTCCCATGAAAGCTTGAACACTTTGCTTAGAGGTAGGAGTAGGTAAGTTCATAATTGCGACAAATCTCTCAGGGTCAATACTAATACCACAATCATAAACAATATGACCAAGGAATTTTTCTTAAGTAACTCTGAAGATAGACTTAGAAGGATTCAATGACACCAAATTTCCTGCAACGCAGAAAGACTTTCCTAAGATGACCAAAATGATCTTACCTATTTTTAGAATAAACAATTAAGTCATCGAGATAGACCTGAATTATTTTACCAATCAAATCGTCGAAATCTATCTACATAGCTCTCAAGAATGTGGCACCTGCGTTAGAAAATTCAAAAGGCATGCTCTCGTAGTAAAAGGTGCCCCATCTGGTGGTGAATGTGGTTTTGTATTTATCAACCCTCTTGACTATAATTTGATTATACCTAGAAAAACCATCAAGTAGGGACATTGTTTAAGACCCAACTACCTATTGCAGGATCATCTTGATGTTAGGAAGTGGAAATTTATCTTTAACACTAACTTTATTTAAAGCACGAAAGTCAACACATTACCCGAACTCGCTAGTTTTCTTCCGCACAGGAACCAGATTTAAGACCCATTCGAAATACTTTACTAGGAAGATAATTTGATCTTTTAGTAACTTTTTGACTTCCTTTCTGATGGTGGCTTCAAGGGCAGGGTTTACAGACCTTTGTCTTTTCCTTACTAGTTTCACCCCTTCCTTGATAGGAATGGCATGTTGGATAATGTTGGGATCAAAACCACGAAGATCCTCATACGGCCAAGCAAATACATCCTTGAATTCATAGAATAAATCCATGAATTTTTGTTTTTCTCCTTGTGAACATTGGGGTCCTATTTTAAGAATCTTAGGATCGTCTGAGGTTCCAATGTTCATGGAGACAATGTCTCCAAATTTTCTTTTTGGCTCCTCTTCTACAACATTTTCCTTTTTTCCAACATCACTCGTTGAGAATGAACTCTCAAGAGGATTCAAGCCTTTTAGAATCTTATCATCTTCAATAGAAATCACTTCCTTGGGATTAAGAGGTTCATTTTGTAAGAAAGCACATATATCCTCATCATTTTGGAAAACCTGCCATGATTCAACATTGTCAGGTATATGTGGATGATATAGAGACATAAAAGTGAAATCGGGTGGCTACAGTAATAATTGTCGAGTAGGAGAAGCAACAAAATCTGCCAACCTTCCAGCCATTATGTTGAGCTCTCTTTTTATGTGAGTGATGTTGAAATAAAACATATTTGAAATCAAGGCCCAAATGACCTGAGTGTACCTTTTCATCAGCTTGTTGTTGGGATTATAAATTTTTCTAACAAGATTGACAACAAGCTCATAATCACCGAAAATGGTAAGATGACCACAACCCAGTTTATAAGCATTCTCTATACCTAACAACAAGGCTTCAAACTCAACAATGTTGTTGGTGCAAGCGAATTCTAACCTGAAGGAGAAGTTGTGAATTTTTCCTATAGGTGAGTAAAGGATAATACCAGATCCATTTCCCTCACTAGAGCATGCACCATCAAAGTGCACATGCCACATTCCATCACCATAATCAAATTTTTCATGTGGCACGTGATCTTCTTCTGTTAAAATTGAGTAGACACCCAGTCTCTCCTCAACATAATTGACATTTAGCTGAGGAATTTTCTCAATGTAAGGTGAGATACGGTTTTCCCTTAGAACAATAATGTTCTTTACATCCTTAGGGATATATATATGTGACCCATATAAAGACAAGTAACCACCTGTTAGGGCTTTCCAATCCCTACCCAAAATAATTGAGTAGTTATTGATAGGCATTCCAATGACTTGAATGTTAAGCGTGGTATGTATTTATGGATCTGCACAAAGCACTAAAATTACATCCTTGATCTCACCAATCATGGATTGTTGTTGATTATTATAAAAGAGAATGCTTCTCGCATTTTCGTTTGTACAAGAGAGGCATAGCTCTTCCATCATAATATTTGACATAACATTTGGGCCTGAGCCACCATCAATAAGGAATCAAAGGGATATTTTGTATAAAACCTTTACAAAAATGTAAAAATGGGGGTAATTTATAGGTCTCCTAAAGTTATTTACACATATCATATTTACATAAGACTCCTCTTCATCGTAATCTTCCATCAGATTGGATATGTTGGAAGTTTTACCTTCCATAAAATCTCTAAGATGTTGTTGTTGTTCTGGTACAATTACCATATCCAAAAGGGTAGCATCAACTTTTATGTTATCCAACTGATTTAAAATGTTATATTTTGAAGAAGGATCAATGACTTGATGACCGATGGAATGGTGAGCAACTTGTGAGCCTGTATTTTGAGAGGATGTGCTAGGGGAAAAAGTATTCTTGGAAGAATCAACTTTTCCCTTATTGGCATTGATTTGTTTCTAGTATCAACTACCATAACATCATCCTACGGAACCCAATCTAAGACAATAATGGTAGTATCTGGTTTTTTTTCCAAAGATTTGATCCCTTGCATTTTTCTTGATTTCAAAACTTCTCTCATCATGATGTTCTTCGCAAAAGTTATACCATGCTTGGGGCAATATGGCCTTTGGTTGGAAATTATCGCTCGTGAAATTTTTAGTGGCAGCTTGGGTGGAAGCCTCAATGATGGAATTAGAGGTAGTTCCCTTCCTTTCAAAAGAAATCATGTGATTATTAATGTCTTGCATAAGATACAAAATGATGGATATATTAGTTTGCTTGGAATAGTCCTCCTTACGAAGACTAGTTTTGTCTAGCTTCTCTTTGTACTCCAAAAACGTTTGAAGGGTAGATCTGATATTGTCTATGCATTTCTCTTCCAATCTATGATGATAAGAAGAGGGTACTTGGTGTTGTAGTAATGCATGAATGCAACTTGGTTTTGAGGTCTGATCAGTTCAGGGATTTGATTATATAACTTGGTGAAGCGAAGATTGAAATCCATAATGGTTTCACCTTTTCCATAGGTAATGCTATTGTACTCCTTCAACTAATTGGATGGACTCTTCGGTTGTCCAAAAGTGGACTTGAACTAATATACCAACTCCTCCTAGGTGGAGAATATTTTCGGAGGCAAATCAAAGAAGTCAACCACAACTTTTCCTTCTAGAGAATTCACAAATAAACGCATACAAGTATCATTGTCATTCACATCAATGTTATGAAAAACATTCGAAAAAACAATGAAGTTATCTTTTGTGGAGATAGTGTCGTTTCCCAAGAACTTAGACAAATGATCTTTAAACTTTGGAAAAGGATTGGTCATGGGTGCAAGATTTAAGGGAGAAGAAACATGCCACAAAGTGGTAGTATCATCTTCCTCAAATTGAAATAATTCATATTTATTAATGACCTTGGTTGGATTTGTGGTAGATTGGATAGGAATAACATGGCTATAGATACTCTTGATTGAAGTTGAGGCAAAAGGTTGTGAAGAAGATGAGTTACTAATGCCACCTCAAGAACCACTACTTCATGTTCCACTACTAGTGCCAGGCATTTTGAAGACGTAAGGAAGCAAAGAGGATGGGGAACTAGCCGAATCAGATAAACACTAACGAAGCTTAGGTTGTTTTCCATGGAGAACAACTTTTCTTCTTCCTACTTCGGGGATGAGAATAAAGTCAGGTGATTGACCTCGTATTCATCGAGATATACGGGAGGAAGAGGAAATAAAATGTGATAATGTCAGGGTTCATCGAGGGCTTGTCTCCTTTGGTCATCCAAACCTTGCTGGAGACAAACTTCAACAGCAATAACTTCCTAGTATCGGTGTGACTTATCCCTAGTGTGTGAATGTCAGAGGATTTATTGAAATAAGGTAAATGAGATGTTTTTCTAGTTGACAATATCTTCAAGAATGTTAGGTTGATTAGGGGTAGGCACAGTCATAATAGGAAATTAATGACGAGGATGGTTTTTAATCATCCTCTGAAGGGAATCCAATTGTTCCCTAATTCGAGCCTCTTCATAAATGACTTACCAATAATGATTCAATTCAGCATGACTATTAGCAATCTCAAGAATGAGATTGTACAAGGTAAGGGTAATGTTGGGTGGATCCTCTAGAATGTTACCTATGTTGGGATATCTTTGAGTAGGAACAATCATGAGTCAGGAGAATAATCTGAACAAAAATAGACAAGCTATAAACAGACAACAAACAAAAATTAAAGCAATAAATATAAATAATAAATTTACAAGTGTACAAAAAATACAAACCAGGGAAATGAAAATGGAGTCTTTCATCCCCAGTATGGTCACCAAAGAAAATGTTGAGTAAAAGAGATGGAATCTTTCCTCACAACATTTTATTGAATCTTTCCTGGCTAAGACAAGATAGGTGGGATTATCACCCTAATTTATAGCCTTATTGCAAGTTCAATTAACCTTCAAGATATTAAACTTAAAGACCAATTGCTATTTTTTATCATTTATCAAATGCAAACTGAAATAAAGAAGTCTAATTTTTTTAAATAATAATTTATGAACAAGAAGCAAAATCACATAATCTGATAGAATTAAGAAAGGCCAAGAGAGTTGCAAAACCATCAATGGTTTTATTAATTCATTCGGTAACATCCAATACACTTCACATAATTTCAAATTATGGACCAGATGAAAGTATAGAATCCTAGGGTAACACACACATAGGCCACTGGTGCCTTCAAATCAGACCATGAATTATGTAAATATAATCCAATAGACACAACTTGCACTCGGTTATGACTATGGAAGCATATCAAAATTCAATTCTCCTTCGTCCTATCTTTTCGTCACCTTCGAAAGACCCGTATCAAAGCAATGTGTTCCTTCTTTAATTTGTCCATCTTTCCTGCTTTTAATATCTCCAAGGTAGTTGAATCACTCAACCACTTTTAGTTAACTCATTAATTAACAATTAGCTAGTTAATAGGAGAGTTTCCAAGTAAATTAATAAATAATAATAATAATAATAATATGATAAGGGTACTAAATAAAACTGACAAGTGGGTACCCCCTAATTCACTTTAATGAATTAATAAACCATTTCATCCTTCTATCTTCCACCTTAAATGCATGACACATCAATCTTGCCACATCATACAATCCATGTCATTATCATGCATTAGATGAAATATTCAGAAGAGCCTCCTTTTCACTCCATGTGGCAATTATTCAGTTTATCAAAATCTATCCATTACATAAATGTGTCCAAATGTGAAGTATATAAAATATAAGGCTTCCCAAAATAGTATTACCAAATATGAGTTATCAAAATAAATATGAGTTGTCCAAAAAATGATATGCTATCCAAAATATAATATGTCTCAAAATGGAGTGTAAAACATGAAGTTGTCCAAAAGTAAAGTGCAAAAAAGTCCACATACTAGTGCCAAATAAATCAATCAAACTGATCATGTGAAACCATATTTACTATGAGAGGATGCCCCTCTCTTGCTATGACTGCTCTCAACCCCTTCATTTCTTCCAATTGATGAATCTTCCTTAGAATATTTGTGATCATTCTCTTGCATATGCAAAGTGACTGAATGAGAATATTCTTGTGATGATTTTGACTTGGCTGCTGATACTTTCTTTTTCTCAGGGCTGCCTTCAAGCTTGGTGATTTTGGCCTTGTGATGAGCATGCGAGGCTTGGGATCGAGGCTACAAATTCTGAAGTGGAGGAGGTGGTGGTGGAAATGAACCAGTGGTCCAAGCATGAAAGGAGGGTTATTGTGGGTTATCAACATTTGACCATCCTTGTGATTGTCTGGGAGGAGGGTGCATAATATCTTTCCATCCATCTCGTTCTAGGAAAAATAGAGGAGTTTAATTATGATTTGGAACTGGTATGCCAATACTTGGGTATGGGTTCTCATGAATAGG
>JZKD02S2430762.1:116339-135753 GCA_000966675.3 Picea glauca
AGGACTTCACATACTTATTTTCACAAATTGCTTTAACTTTTAAGTATAAACCAAATTCATGCATTGAAGGATGTACTCCCACAAAACAAAGTTTATCATTTGGCCTCTGCCAATCTACCATGAATGAAATTACAGAAAAAAACACTTATAATCTACACCAATCTGCAAAGCCGAATAATTGTCAATGGAAAAGTATTGATGCTTTATCATGCAGTTGAAGAAAAGGAAAGACTTGAAAGTTGAAAGGACAAGGATGTTAATGAGCAGTACTTGTTCAAAATATTTTATAACATCCAAGGCCTATAATGCAGTCAAGAAAATGTGAAACCGGTAGAATGATGGTACATACAAATTCCAAATCTCTATAATTAATCCATTTCGAAGCACACTGACAAAGAAATGCTTGTTAAAAATCCAAATATGAAGAAAAGCACATAAAATATGCAAAGTAGCATAGGAATAACGGAAAATATTATGTCAATTTCCACACAACCAACAGCAGTGAATGGAACAAATAAAGATCTGCATCTTAAAACCCATCATGGAAACATTCTCAATCTAATAACTACATCTATCAGTATTAGAAAATAAAATATAGCCCCATCAATAATGCTAAGATCCAATTGTGTGATTGCAAAAAGGCATGCAAGAACAACAGTCCATGAGAAGCTGACTTGTATACTTTGGGGAATGACAGAACAAGAACATCCACAAAATCCCAGAAAGACATCTAGCAATGATCTCAAATTTATGTACACATGTATCCCAAATGAAATATGTTCGACAAGTGTACAATAAATATAGTGGATGTTGGCATCATATACCCCTGTATGAGAACATAGTTGATCATGCCAAAGCCACTTAATAAATTCATAAAGATAACAAGAATTTCATGAAGAGCACAGAATAATGAATACAATGTGCAGTTTGCAAAAAGATCAACAAAATGCCATAGAAGTTTTAATAAGGATTCAAGGAATCGACTTTAATCCCTATATCTCTCCTACAAATTGGTTGATCAGATACTATGATTGTCCTTCTCATGTCTTACCAATGGAAACATTAAATCCTGAGACTCCTACGAAATTCTTAGCATACGTGGGACAATAGGAAGGTATGCCTCCGCATATGCCAACAAATTTAATTGCATGAATGAAATATTGATTGGCTTATAAATTTTAACTCTCGCTTAGTATTTCAAAACGTACACTGCAGGCTTGCGGGATGTTCTGGAAGTTATTCTACATCCTTAAAAAGTCAGAAAGACTTGAAGAAACTCTAAGAATGGGAAGTAAAAATCTTAATAAGTTTAAGAAGCAAGAAGACTTGTTTGAAAACAAATTTCCATGGAAAAGAAATAACAAAGGCAGAAACTATAACTTGTTAATTCATAAAATCAAAGGTGACCTCAAAAATTTCATTTCCAAATTAATCGATCACAGAATCTCAGTGTTGGTCTCAGTGGATAGTAATCATAATGATCATCATCATTTATGTATGCCAAAAATCAAGTACAATACAGTAACATACTGAATGATTGAGATTGTGTCAATAATGGAACGTTCGTAGTTCAAACAAAAAACATTTCCCAAATCATTTCACCTTGGATCAGTTTAGAGGCTCCCAGTCAATTCGTAGCAGGGATGCGTTATTAAGATTCAATACCATAACCTGAGGGTTGTTTTGCACATCTATCAAGAACACGTGTCATCAATAGGAGCCTTAATTAATGAATACCATTCACAAACACAATGACCAAACACAAGGGAGCATGTGAAAAAAACGGAAAGGAAAGAAAAAAAGCATAGAACTGAAAGTTTACATGGCATAAAGAAAATGGACAGCAAGGTCTGAAATGTGGCATCCTTTCAATGACTCACTGTACATAGGGATCAAAGTTTTTGTACCATACCTGCAAATTAATCATTGTGCAATTTAAAATTTAAACACTAAATTCAAATTTGTAAATGATATAAACACGATTCAAATTTGGATTTAGAAATGAAATACATTGATACCTAATCCAAGTGTGCAGATAACAGTTAGAGCTTGAAAAAATAGAGTGAAATGTTTTCTCTCTATACAGTGAACTAATCAAAAGAAAGAGCAATTACTAGTGTGATGTTTAATTAGTTATCGCATTTGTAAGCCTTTTATAATATCTTCATACCAAAACCTTAAATGGCATTTTAATTGAAGAACCAGGCATAACTGTATGCTTTACAGGACAGCCCAGAGTTTAGCTTAGCTCTTATATGCTAATGTAATATTGGATTGACCAAACTCAGTAAGAGCTAACACATTATTAAGGAAGAAGGTCTATTCCATAATTCAATCAACTAATCAGAACCTAGAATAAATGCATGGCAACAGCTAGGATGACCTCAAATTGAGAATAAAGTTTTCTAACGGTGATCTCCCTTGATTCTCCCTTGAAAAAATATAGTTTGGAATCCAATTAGACAGGTTTTTCAGAAGACTATCTTTTTGGAGTGACCAAGAAAGGAGCTGCTTACACATAGCTATCATTTGGAATCCTTGAATGTAGATTTATGCTTCAAATAACAAAAAATAGTTAATTTTACAGAATAATTTCTATCATTCATCAGTTAGGGAACTAGTTTAAGGGCCATCCATTTTTCTCCTTAGGAAACTTTTCTGTCTAAGAGAAACTTATGTTGGTTCAAGAATCAAATGTGACAATTCTTGCACACTATAAACCAACTTCTCACATGAAGGAAGAATTGCACTGCTATGAATGTATCATCTAGATTATAAGAATACGGTGTCAATATTGTAGGTACAATCAGTACCCTTAGCCCTCATAATATAATTTTCAGTAATTGGAAAATTCCATATAAAGAAAAAAAAATAGATGGTTGGTTATAGCTTTGGTACAAAACCAGTTACTGTTCTATGTCTTGGGTCAGTAAGGACAGACCATACATTAATAAAACCAATTTCCACCCTTGTGTTCTCCATGTCCAGCAAGTAATATTCATCCAAATGGGGTTCTGTCGATTTCATCAAAGAAAATAACACCGGTGGTAGATTCTGTAGAATCAAAAGCAGGAGGTAAGAAAATTTCCATGTTAATAATAACTGAAACCTTTTTTAGTACAAAAGATTAATATGCGGAGAAAATAACTCTGTTTTTGGCAAGAACAACAGGCTTCTTACCTGTAAGATCTTAGATTTGGGCTGCACAAAAAATAACAAAACAAACAAAATGTATACAATCAGAGTTGATCAGGTTTGTCTTCATATGACATGAATATGCATTTGTCCCCACTATTCACTCTTTCCACTCGGCCTTGAATGTAGGTAAGGTAAGGCAGTTGCAGGGCCTCTCCACTCTTGATTTGAGGGCACCCATGGAGAAATACCTCTGAATCATTGTCGGTGCCATAAAATTAGGGAAAAGTAGCTCTTAATCATTTCCATTACCAGAAAATGGGGGCAAAATACCTCAGCATCATTGTCTTTACTAGAAAATAGGGGCGAATGGGAGGATCTAGTTCGAATTTTAAGGGGCGAAAATGGATTTCCATGCTCTTCCCTCACAAATATCCATGGGACAAGGGTTTTATACATAATTTTTTGAAAATAAACTTGGGGCTATATATTTTCAAATCCCTCAAACCACTCCATGTAAATAATTCACCCAACCAAAATTCCAAACCCCCTAATTTCACCCATGAGCGAAATTTCACCCCGAAAATCACCCATGTTTACAGGAAAGATTACTTGGCCTACATCATTAGTGATGAAACAAACCCCACCAACAATCCTATTTTTTCTCTTGACACTGATTTGGGATCCAGCATATTGCAGCTCACTAATGCTCTTGAACCTCCTCTTGAAATCAGAAAGCAGCCCATCACTTTTTGTGAAACCCCTCCTCCAACTACTTTTGTTTGGAAGATGTTCTTTGATGTAGCTTCTTCTAAGGAAGGTGTTGGTGTTGGAGTGGTCTTTTTTTCACCCTATCAAGAGACTGTATCTTTGTCCTACAAGCTAGAATTTGAGGCTACCAACAACGTGGCAGAGTATGAAGCTCGTGTTTTGGGTTTAAGGGCTGCAAAAGAAATGGAGATTGAGGGGCTATCAATGTTTGGTGATACAGAACTAATTGTTCATCAAATCAAAAGTATTTACCAAGCTAAGCATCCTAGGATTAGAGCTTATAGAAACAAAGTGTGGGACATAGTTGATAGTTTCTTCTTGGTTTTCAACATTTCATTTATTCCAAGAGAGGAGAATACCATGGTTGATTCTTTGGCTATTTCAGCAAGCCATTTCAGAGTCCCATTGCCACCAAAACTCGAGTATGATGTAGAGGTGAAATATAGGCCCTCTGTACCTGACAATGCAAGCATTGGAAGGTGTTTGAGGATGACCCGGAGCTCAAAAAAATCCTTGAGTCTGTTGATGAATTTTCTGCATTACATATAGATCTAGATCATGACTCTGAAAATAATCCTTGGGCTGATGTTCTTCTAAGAAAAATTTCCCATCATAATGTTGTTCAGTTTCCTAGCAATCATATTCCAAAAGGACTAGTTCCTTTAGAAATATTATTTGACGGCAATGATGTGGTAGTGAAGGTTAAAGGTTCAGTTGATGATGCTAATGTAGCTGAGTACAGTATTGGTACAGAGAAGTATCCAAAATTTGTCAAGTTGTCAAGAAGCTTGTCAAGGGAACAAATGGTTGAATATGAAAAGTTGTTAAAATAATTTGTTGATGTGTTTTCTTGGACATATGAAGATCTCATAACATATGACACAAGTGTCATTGAACATAATATACCATTGAAGGAAGAGGCCAAACCATTTAGGCAGAAATTGAGACAAATAAATCCTATGTTGTTGCCTATTATGGAGAAAGAGGTGAAAAAGATTTTGGATGCCCAGATTATCATCCCTCTGACGTATTCTGAATGGGTGGCCAACTTGGTTCCAGTGAGAAAGAAGAATGGAGAAATCAAACTTTGTGTCGATTTTAGGAACCTGAACAAAATCTCTAAGAAGGACAATTACCCCCCGCCAAAGATGGAGCACATATTACAAAGGGCGACTGGTGCATCTAGGATGTCCATGATTGATGGATTTTTTGGCTACAATCATATTTTTTTCTTGCCTGAAGACAAAGAGAAGACAACCCTCACTACTCCTTGGGGTACATTCACGTACGCTAAGATGCCCTTTGGATTGATGAACGTAGGGGCAACCTTCCAATGAGCTATGGACGTTGCATTCATCGGAGAAAAAGATAAATTTGTAGTCATCTATTTGGATGACATTACAGTTTTCTCTAGGTCTGATAAATAACATTGTTATCATCTAAGAAAGGTCTTCTTGAAATGCAGGAGATTTGACCTCTCTCTAAATCCAAAAAAATCATTTTTTGCCATGAAAGAAGGGAAATTATTGGGGCACATTGTGTCAGCGAAGGGAATAAGGATTGATTCAAGCAGGGTAGAGGCTATCCAAAATTTGCCACTCCCTAGATCCAAGAAAGAAGTTCAGTCTTTCTTGGGGAAAATTAATTTTTTGAGAAGGTTTGTTTCAATTTTTTCTTAGTTAGTGAAGTTTATCACAGCCATGTTGAGGAAAAGAAATGAAATCAAGTGGACTTCTGAATCTCGTAACTCTTTTGACCAAATAAAGAAGGCCTTGAATGAAACACTTGTGCTCATCAGTCCTAAATACTCCAAGGAGTTTCTGATTTTCTCTTTTGCTTCATTTGACACAGTAGCAACTGTTTTATTGCAGAAAAATGCCATGGAAAATAAGGCCTATGCTTTGGTTAAAGATCTCAAAGATTTCAGAGTTTATGTGCTACATTCAAAAGTCATTTCATATGTCCCTTCAGGATCTGTTAAGGAGATCCTCATTCAGCCTGACATAGACGAAAGAAGGAGCAAGTGGATTGCCAAAATCCTTGAATTTGATCTTGAAATAAAGCCTACCAAATTGGTTAAAGGTCAAGGTTTAGCTAGGTTGTTGGTTGAATCTAATTATAAAGCCTTGGGGGTCAATTTCATCAATAGTTGTTTAGAGAATCAACAAGTTGAGTTCTCTGATGAAGATCCTAAAGTCACACCCCCATTGACAGGATGCACTTGGTACAAAGACATTATATTTTTCCTACAGAAGTTACAGCCTCCTGATGGCATGGGAAAGAGAAAGGTAAGAGATTTGAAGATCAAATCAATTAAATATTGTCTGATTGATCAAGTTTTATATTGGAAAGACCCTTTAGGAGTTCTTTTGAGATGTCTAGACCCGCAAGAAGCCTAAAAGATTATGTATGATTTTCATGACAGTTTATGTGGGGGGCATCACTTAGGGAGAACCATAGCCTACAAGATTCTCAGGGCTGGGTATTTTTGGCCTAGTCTCTTCACTGACGTCTGTGCAAAGATCAGGTCTTGTGTCAAGTGTCAGAAATTATCTGGAAAGCAACATCTTGAGTCTTTTCCATTAAAGCCCGTGGTAGCTTCAGGACCCTTTCAGCAGTGGGGCCTAGATTTTATTGGGGAAATTCATCCTGCTTCAAGTGGTCATCATAGGTGGATCTTTACTGCTACAAACTACTTTAATAAGTGGATAGAGGCCATCCCCATAAGAAATGTTTCTCACAAGATAATCATTGGTTTTCTTGAAGATATTGTGGCAAGATTTGATTGTCCAAACAGAATTGTCACTGATAATGTTGCATCTTTCAAGGCTGAACCATTGATTAAGTTTTGTGAATAGTTTGGAATCACATTGATTCACTCTACTCCTTACTATCCCCAAGGGAATGGACTAGTAGAGTCCTCTAACAAGAGCCTTATTAAGATCATCAAAAGACTATTAGAGGATAACAAGAAGGCATGGGATTTGAAGCTTAAATTTGCTTTGTGGGCTGACAGAGTGACAACAAAGAGATCTCTTGGTATCTCTCCTTTCCAACTTGTATATCGAGTTGAAGCCATTTTTCCTTCTCATCTTGCCTTACCTATGGCGAAATTCTTCCAAGACTACTAGGGAGAACCGAATGATATGATTATGAGAATACAATAGCTGGTAGAAGTGTAGCAGACTAGAGAGAAACTATTGGAAAAATCACATGACCATCAACAGAAGATCAAGAAGGCCTTTGATAATAAGGTGACCAAAGAGGATTTCCATCTGGGAGATCTAGTACTCAAGTGGGATGCACCTAAACAAGATAAAGGAAAGCACGGTAAATTTGAGGCCTTGTGGATTGGCCCCTTCAAAATTTATGAGGTTTTTTCAAATAACACTTACAAGTTGCAAGATTTGGAGGATGTTGAAGTTTTTGGTAGCCCTGTAAATGGGCATTTTATGAAGAAGTATTTTACTTGAGCCGGAAGTGGCTTCCCATGTCATTGTAAATATCTTTTTTTTTCCTTTTACTTTTGATTTTAATAAGGGATTACATAACCCAACATCTAAGGCACTAGAACTACTGGTTCTTGGCATCTCGCACGGAGCATGCCATCCTTTGTGGAGCCAAATGTTGTCACATGAAATTATCAGAGTCCTGTGGGTTTGTGGTTTCTACCTAAGTCTGTAATTTTTTCCCTGTCTCTATCCTTTTCACGGGCCGATTTTTGAATTTTTTCCCCCTTTGGCCGATAAAATCATTTTGGGTTCATTTGTGTGCCCTGGTCTCCCTATTTTCTCATCTCGCAGCCAGTCATCCAAATCCTTGATCGTACAGGTCACAACCATGAACACAAAGCATAGATTTCTTAAACAATATGTTTCTATATTGAAGCATAAGAAAAATACTGTTTTAATATTTCAGTGACAAATATTTTTCGAACAATACAAATCAGTGTCTCACAGACGTTCAAGAGTGAAAACTTGCGCGAAGTATGGCATCAGAACAAAAGGCCCCGAAGTGAATACGAGTCATTGATCTTAAAGGGGACAAGTGGCAGTTGATCCAAGCCTTCGGGGAAAATGAGCTTCGGGAGATTTGAAATGAGAAGTGCTTAGAAATCTCGAAGGGCTGAAGCCTGAAGTCTCGAAGCTTGAAGTCTCGAAGGCCCGAACTCCCTAAGGCTCGAAATCTGAAGGCCAATTCGCAAAGCAAATCTCAGTCATTGATTCAACGAGGGAAGATCTGATCCATCAATCTAAACCACCATAGCTAGGTCGTTGATCAGGAAGCCTCATCTCAGATCAAAAGATCAACAGTCACGCTCGATTGCGGGATCGGAAGGTGTGCACGTTTTAAAATTTTAAGGGCAGCCGCAATCGAAACCGTGGTTTTTGGAAAGGGACGCGTGGTGGTTCATGGTGAATTGCGGGGGAAAAAGCGGTTTTCTTTCAAACCACCCTTGAACATGCCCACAATTGCGCAATTCCGTAGGGTCATGGCCCTAGGTCACATTGAATATGGAGCTATGGAGAGGAGTTGTACCAAATACCTAAAGCGTCAGTATTGGTCACGGAACAAGATCTTCTTTGACTTGAAACATCGGGATTGACTCGAAAAATTCGTATGGCACCGCCTGGAAAAATTCTTGAGTGTTAGGCCCTATCCTGATCCCAATGAAGGTAGTTATTGAAGATTGGGGGCGGTAGTTGAGACCTCATCTCACCCCATAAATGGAAAGCGTTGCAGAGCGCAGCCATGAAGGCACACTGACGACCCGAAGCTTCCTTATGGGCATTTTTTCCTATAAAGAACATAACTACGTTTGGCTTGCGTCTGACATGAGAAAACCTAGACAATCTGACAGAGCAGGCGCCGACTGAAGGATTTGAAGGCAGTGGTCCGATCACACTCCTAGTGGTTGCAACATTTCTGGGTATTTATATACAATTTTGATATTTTGTTAAGGTCGAATGGTTGAGCTAGGCTCCCTTAATATTGTAATATTTTGATGAAGAACATTATTTCTTTGGTTATGTACTTGATTTGAGACTTCTTGATTAATCTAAGTAACTTTCTCTTACTCCATCTTATTTTCCTCTGATACTGAGAGAGTTCATGAATGATTGATTCACATGGATTGGTGTGACTGTATTATGATGAATGTTTAATTATAATGTTGTTATGATTTCTTTCATTTTCCTTGAAATTTGAATCCAAGAGGATCTTGTGTTTAAGTTTTTCCTCTTTAGGCTACTAGAAGACCTGATGTCCACGACATACCTCTACACTCTCCTCACCAAATTCTTCCCTCTATTCACCCTTACTCCAACTTACTGACTGAAGTTAATTCCAGACCTCAATTGCTTATGCATGCTAGTCCAGATTTCTGAGTTAGAACGTTATTATCATTGAGTCTTCTCCATTGACCACCTAAAACTCATTTACATTTACTGTATAAACTAATGGTTACTGGACTTACCTTCTATGCAATCTGAAGGTGACTTCTAGTGCTAACAAACCCTAGTCATTGGTTTTGGACCACAATATAGATGAAGGTATTTGGACATGAAGGACAATGCACATGCAGACACAACACCCATGGATGGATAATATACATCATGTTTTTTCTTTGGTAGGTGGCACGTCACGTGGATCCTCATGGTTGAGGAGAAATTAATTTTTGAAAATGACAAAGTGAATTGAAGAAGGAAGTAAAGGTCAGCCCTGAAGATAATTAAAGAAAAGAATTACAAAATAAGAAAGTGTCAGGTCGAACCTAATGTTAAAAGGAAGTGACATAAAGAGTATAAATACATATCATTATACATTCATTTTAAACACACACAAGTCGAATTTCAAAGGAAATCTAAAGTAAAGAAGGCCGAATTTCAAGGGAGGATGAAGTCTTTTGGTGATGTGTTCTAAGGTATGTTATTTACAAGTCATCTTACCATTTTCGCCATACATTTTTTTCTAGAACAATTCAGATGGTGAAATTGATATGGTATTGATAAGACATGTCTAGGTACCTATGGTAAAAATTTAAGCTCTTTATTCGCTATAATTTTGGAGATACATTATGTGGAAGATAAGGTTTTTTACTAGTCCTGAAGCTAGTCATAAACAAGTGTTCCGGGTAAAACAATCATAACCTCTTCATAGAGAATCCAAATGAAGTGAGACTAATTTCATTGGAAAGAGTACGGTTTGTAGTTTCTTGTGTGATAATTTCAGAATCTGATGTTAAATATTGAGCGTGGGGCATTCTGTACAAGTTCGCTCTCCTGAATAAACCAGAATTGAATAAGGTCTACCATTCTCTCTATAACTTCTTTTTGGGGAGGATTCAAGGAGTGAAACTTGGAGGATTTTTAGAGAATACATTGAGTAATATTATCTAGAGGATCAAAGTATTCCAATAATTGAAGAGTTTCATAAGTTGAAGAAGTCCCAGGAAGCATTATCAGGTTCTATGTGATGGTTGGTTGATGGTGATGATTTAACGTAAAGTTTTATTATCTCTCATATATTCTTGGGTGGAAGGAAGGGGCAAAGATGGAGAGGTCAACCCTCTCTTGATATTGGAGGATTGTATCTTCCTTTTGGAGGTTTATCCCTACGTTTATATTTGGAAGTTATAGCTACCTTTGGAAGTCATGACTTCCCTTGAACAATAACTATTGGTTATTTCTCACATATTGTGCATGGTGTATTGTGGTGTATTGGTGTAACTCTTCTACTATTGTTCATTGCTCATTGGATATAATTGAATATATAATCCGGTAATTTTACCTAGGTATGTATAAACTAAATAGACCTATTATCAATGTGGATGATCATATCCTTACCCCAAACGTAGTGCTTTGACTATCAATAAGTGTGGACGATGGAGTAAAGTTCATTATCATAGTTGGGGTATCTTTGAATTGCATTGGAGAATGTATCTTTATGTATGCAACTGGATGACCATACTAATTGAGCATAATAATTATGGTAAAATTTGAGTTGTCTAGCTCTATAGAAAACAACCATTGCAATTCTAAAAAAATAAGAACTTGTGTTAAGAAGATTTAATGCTTCAATTCCTCAAATGATTTCTGTTGTGCCCTTATTAAAACATTTTTTTCCCTTTTCTCCACCCTTTTTCCTATGGATTAGGGATTAGTAACTATGGGAAAACCCTAACCCAAACCTGTAGTAGAAGCGGGAAAGGCCTAAGAAAATTTGTAGCTTTGTTAGTGTCTTCAAGGCTAATCAATGGCAGGTGACTTAGACCTTGATTGGATCCACATGCATTCCACAATCATCCATGACATACACCAAATATTGTATCATTTGCATAATAAATGATCGTTGCTCCATATTGGCATGTAACTTGTGTTTTTGCAAAGTAATCGGTAATTGTAGAATGTGATTCAAATTATCCTCCCATGTCTAGTTGAATTTGAGGATGTCATCCAGGTGTATGACCGCCAAAGAGTTAAAGAATGGTTGTGTAATATCATCCATCATCCTCATGAACATTGTTGGTGCATTAGTTAAGCCAAACGACATGACCATCCACTCGAAGAGGCCTTCCTTAGATTTTAAGCTTGTATTCGACACATTAATTGGATTGATTAGTACTTGGAGATAACCTAATTTGAGATCAATCTTTCTAAACTATTTATCATCCCTAAGTTGGTCGAGTAGATAATCATTCAAAGGGATTCGGTATTGGTTCTTGATTATGATTTTATTCAAAGATTTGTAAACAATACATAGTTTTCATATTATATCCTTCTTATAAACCATCTCAGTTGGGCTCCCATAGGATGAAGATATTGGTCAAATGTAGTCCTATTGTGTTATATCTTGAATGTTAAAAATATGATTTCAAACACTTAGTCATTAATAGATTTCAACCTCCTATAGTTATTCACCAATAAATCAAGGATACCACATGCATATACTGGAAATATGAGCAGAAATACAAGTGACTAAACAATATGTAAATATAGCAGTGGAAATGTGAATGAACAATAGCAACATTCACACATTGAACACAAGAAATTTTTGGGCAATGCCCCTGGAAAACCCGACAAGGGGAAAAGCAGCCTAGGAGATATTTTTTTTATTTACCTAAGAGGAAATTTCTGAGTTTACAACAAAATTATTATGAACATTAAATGTACAACAATAACTAGTAAACAATACCAATAGACCTCCTTGAAATTTGTACCAAAGACCCTCAGAAAATGAACCAGATTTCAACCTTGAAATAAGTGCCCATATTTTTTTTGTATGATTGTATTGTAAGGCATTCTTCTGATAGAAGACAAGTCCTCAATTTATGTTCTTAACAACTGCACATTGTTGTATAGATTTTTGTCTACTAGAGCCTTGAAAATCGTTCCTATATTCAACAGAAAGGTTTCCTCGATTTCAATGCCCAACACTAGCTTTGTGGTCCTCCTTTAGTGCTTAAATTACTTGGGATGTGTGCCTCCTTCCCTCCTTGGGATTCATGCCTCTCCATTTTGCTGCTACTCTTTCCTCTAGCTTGACTCTCTAGGAATGTGTGTCTCTTCAACTTCATCTCTCACTCTTGTCAAAAGGTGCTCCCCATCTCTCTTCTAGTGTTCCTTTTATTACTCATTAATGAGTAACTCCTCTAATGCCTGGTCTCCCTTAAGTTACTCTTCACCTTCCCTTGATATCAATGGTCATGAATTAATCATCTGTTGAGTTCACTTAAATCACTTAAGTGACCCACTTTTCATAAAGTCACTTTTACCCATTAAATATTAAAAGGCTCAACTTGACTTTTTAAAATCACTTTGTAAAGTCACTTTATGAAATCACTTCATAAAGTCACTAGAGAGATTTATTTGCTTGAACTCCTTCATAGGCGCAATAGATGCAGAAGTACCACTGAGCTACCAAAATCTAACACTCCCTCTTAATCATGGAGGTACTTCTAGTACCTCCACCAGAATATGTCTCCAATCTCATCATGTCCTTTAGTGTTGTAGTTGCTCCCATTGCACTGGAATCCTCTTCTCCCTCTGAACTCGAAGCATATACAACTACCTTTGTTGATATCTACTGTGAATACCTATCCATCCAGTGTTCTCTCTATGAATCCTCACTACTTTCTGACTCAGGATCCAACCACCCACTGGATCCAACTACAGGATGACCAAGCACTTTGTACAATCTCTCTGATTGGACACCAAGCAACACCCTTGTGTCAGAAGAGACTCCCTTTGGATATAGGTATGTCAGTCCTTGAGAGAAAAAAATCCCACATCCATCTATCTAAAAATATGACACAAAGAGAAAGTTCACTGCTGGTCCAGGAACATATAAAACCTATTCCAACTCTAGATACCTTCCTGACTCCAGTTGGAATTTAACACTTTCAAATCCCTCCACAACTAAAACATGTATTTTGATAAACCCACACCCCACATAGCTGCATGAGTCAATCTTGTAAAAATGAGGAATATAGAACTCATCCTCATCATGTGTTGAGAGGCCCCACTGTCCAAGAACCATGCAAGAGAACATGTACACCCTAGGCACCCAATGCTTGCAAGACAAGCCATTAAGGAAAACTCGTTCTCAAAATTTTCCGTGAACTCAACAAACTCAGTTGATGTTGACACCTATGGATCTTGCTTCTTGTTTGGACATTGGACTACATAATGTCCCAACTCATGACATGCATAACATCTCACCTTACTCCTGTCCTTCTTCCCACCATGAGAAGACTTCTCCCCTCCCATAGCCTTCTTGTCCTTCTTCTTCGCAAAGAGGGCAACATTCTCCTCATTCTCCTCGCCCTTTGACTATATTCTACAAAGATCCTCCTCACAATTCTCTACCTGTATGAATTCACCCCACAATATATCCCAATTGGGACTGTGCTCCCTGGAGACAACACCTTTAACAAAGGTGTTCCACTTCTCTGAAAAAACATTCAGAGCTATCCTGACCATTTTTCCATTTATTATAACCTCTTCAACTGCACCAAGCTCATCATGAACTTGAGTGATTATGGTGATATATGAGGAAATGTTTTTAGTCTCGGTCATCTTCATGTTTCTCAACTTCTCTCTCAATACCATTTTTTTATTCTCATTCGAACTTTGGTATAACTTGGTCAAAGATGCCCACATTTCATAGCCATTCTTCTTTCCTAAAATGTGCGGAATGAGGTGATCTTTGACTGCATCCAAGATTAATCTCTTGTCCTTAACATTATTCTTGGTATAAGAATCCAACTAAGTAGGATCTATAGGAATGACAATAGGTTTAGTGGCGGTATGGTTCACAATATCGCACAACTCCTATTCTTCCAATAATAATGCAATCCTCTCCTTCCACAGACTAAAGTTCGTTGGCCCATCCAATCTATATTTGAACCTCAAGCTAGAAGCCATGACCTTCTCAACTAAAACTCAATTATTCCCCTTCCTTCTTCCAAGCAAAACCCCTCTACACTCAATTCAAATCAAGTGTCAAGTCTCTTGTCTACTAAACCTCATAGCTCCATCTCTGATACCACGTTAAAAATATGATTTCAAACACTTAGACATTAATAGATTTCAACCTCCTATATTTATTCACCAATAAAGAAAGGATACCACATGCATATAATGGAACTATGAGCATAAATACAAGTAACTAATAAATATGAAATACAGTAGCGGAAATTTAAATGAACAACAACCACATTCACACATTGAACACAAGAAATTTCTGGGAAATGCCCCTGGAAAAATCCACATGGGGAAAACTAGTCTAGGAGATATTTTTTCTTATTGAGATAGGACGAAATTTATGAGTTTACAACATCATTATTATAAACATTAAATGTACAACAATAGCTAGTAAACAATACTAGTGTACGTCCTCAAAATTTTATGTGCCAAAGACCCTTAGAAAAATTACCAAATTTCAGCATTGAAATAAGTGCCCATATTTCTGTTGTACAACTATATTTATGGACTTCTTATGATAGTAGAAAATTCCTCTATTTTTATTCTTAACAACCACACCTTGTTGTATGGATTTCTATCTACTAGAACCTTGAAAATCATGTCTATCTTCAACAGAAAGGTTGCCTCGATTTCAGTACCCAACACTAATTGTGCATCCTTCCTTTAATTCTGAAATTACTTGGGATGCATGCCTCCTTCCCTCTTGGGATATCCACTCCTTGGGATTATTTCCTCTCCCTTTTTTTGCCACTCTTTCCTCTAGATCGACTCTCTAGGAATTTGTGTCTCTTCAAGTTCCTCTCTCACTCTCCTCAAAAGGTGTTCCCCATGTCTCCTCTAGTGTTCCTTTTATTACTCATTAATGAGTAACTCCTTTAACCCTTGGTCTCTCTTGAGAGACTCTTCACCTTCCCTTGAGATCAACGGTCATGAATTAATCATCTGTTGAGTTCACTTAAATCACTTAAGTGACCCACTTTTCATAAAGTCACTTTTACCCATTATATATTAAAAGGCTCAACTTGACTTTATAAAATCACTTTATAAAGTCACTTTATGAAATCACTTCATAAAGTCACTAGAGAGAGTTATTTGTTCAGATTCTTTCCTAGGTGCAATAGATGCAGAAGTACCACCGAGATACCAAAATATAACATTGAATATGGTGTTTAATATTCTCATTTTCCATATTACAACATTGATACATAGGTTCATTTAGCATAGTCAATGCATCTTGTGTCAAATCTATTGTATGCTTTACCTGATAATGTAGATGTACTACAATGTGTGAGGTGAACATGACTCAATATTCTTCCACACACTAATCTAATTGTCTCTATTGCATAGAGGGACGTTTCTGAGATTCCTTGGTGGTTGAAGTGATCTTATTTAATTCTTCTAGCTAGACCATAAAGATGAAAAACATATGAATTTGAGATATTATCTTACTACATTTCCTAGTAGTGATCAAATATATAGNAACATATAAAACCTATTCCAACTCTAGATACCTTCCTGACTCCAGTTGGAATTTAACACTTCCAAATCCCTCCACAACTAGAACATGTATTTTGATAAACCCACACCCCACATAGTTGCATGAGTCAATCTTGTAAAACTGAGGAATATAGAACTCATCCTCGTCATGTGTTGAGAGGCCCCATTGTCCAAGAACCATGCAAGAGAACATGTATGCCCTAGGCACCCAATGCCTGCAAGACAAGCCATTAAGGAAAACTCGTTCTCAAAATTTTCTGTGAACTCAACAAACTCAGTTGATGTTGACACCTATGGATCCTGCTTCTTGTTTGGACATTGGACTACATAATGTCCCAACTCATGACATGCATAACATCTCACCTTACTCGTGTCCTTCTTCCTGCCATGAGAAGACTTCTCCCCTCCCATAGCCTTCTTGTCCTTCTTCTTCGTAAAGAGGGAAACATTCTCCTCATTCTCCTCACCCTTTGACTATCTTCTACAAAGATCCTCCTCACAAGTCTCTACCTATATGAATTCACCCCACAATATATCCCAATTGGGACTGTGCTCCCTGGAGACAACACCTTTAACAAAGGTGTTGCAGTTCTCTGAAAAAACATTCAGAGCTATCCTGACTATTTCGCCATCTATTATAACCTCTTCAACTGCACCAAGCTCATCGTGAACTTGAGTGATTATGGTGATATATGAGGAAACGTTTTTAGTCTCGGTCATCTTCATGTTTCTCAACTTCTCTCTCAATACCATTTTTTGATTCTCATTCGAACTTTGGTATAACTTGGTCGAAGATGCCCACATTTCATAGTCATTCTTCTTTCCTAAAATGTGCGGAATGAGGTGATCTTTGACTGCATCCAAGATTAATCTCTTGTCCTTAACATTCTTCTTGGTATAAGAATCCAACTAAGTAGGATCTGTAGGAATGACAATAGGTTTAGTGGCGGTATGGTTCACAATATCACACAACTCCTATTCTTCCAATAATAATGCAATCCTCTCCTTCCACAGACTAAAGTTCGTTGGCCCATCCAATCTATATTCGAACCTCAAGCTAGAAGCCATGACCTTCTCAACTAAAACTCAACTCTTCCCCTTCCTTCTTCCAAGCAAAACCCCTCTACACTCAATTCAAATCAAGTGTCAAATCTCTTGTCTACTAAACCTCATAGCTCCATCTCTGATACCATGTTAAAAATATGATTTCAAACACTTAGCCATTAATAGATTTCAACCTCCTATAGTTATTCACCAATAAATAAAGGATACCACATGCATATAATGGAACTATGAGCATAAATACAAGTAACTAAGAAATATGAAAATACAGTAGCATAAATTTAAATGAACAACAACCACATTCACACATTGAACACAAGAAATTTCTGGGAAATGCCCCTGGAAAAATCCACATGGGGAAAACTATTCTAGGAGATATTTTTTCTTATTGAGCTAGGAAGAAATTTCTGAGTTTACAACATCATTATTATCAACATTAAATGTACAACAATAGCTAGTAAACAATACTAGTGTACCTCCTCAAAATTTTATGTGCCAAAGACCCTTAGAAAATTAACCAAATTTCAGCATTGAAATAAGTGCCCATATTTTTGTTGTACAACTATATTGTATGGACTTCTTATGATAGTATAAAATTCCTTTATTTTTATTCTTAACAACCACACCTTGTTGTATGGATTTCTATCTACTAGAACCTTGAAAATCATGCCTATCTTCAACAAAAAGGTTGCCTCGATTTCAGAACCCAACACAAATTGTGCATCCTTCCTTTAATTCTGAAATTACTTGGGATGCATGCCTCCTTCCCTCTTGGGATATCCCCTCCTTGGGATTATTTCCTCTCCCTTTTGTTGCCACTCTTTCCTCTAGCTCGACTCTCTAGGAATTTGTGTCTCTTCAAGTTCCTCTCTCACTCTCCTCAAAAGGTGTTCCCCATGTCTCCTCTAGTGTTCCTTTTATTACTCATTAATGAGTAACTCCTTTAACCCTTGGTCTCTCTTGAGAGACTCTTCACCTTCCCTTGAGATCAACGGTCATGAATTAATCATCTGTTGAGTTCACTTAAATCACTTAAGTGACCCACTTTTCATAAAGTCACTTTTACCCATTATATATTAAAAGGCTCAACTTGACTTTATAAAATCACTTTATAAAGTCACTTTATGAAATCACTTCATAAAGTCACTAGAGAGAGTTATTTGTTCAGATTCTTTCCTAGGTGCAATAGATGCAGAAGTACCACCGAGATACCAAAATATAACATTGAATATGGTGTTTAATATTCTCATTTTCCATATTACAACATTGATACATAGGTTCATTTAGCATAGTCAATGCATCTTGTGTCAAATCTATTGTATGCTTTACCTGATAATGTAGATGTACTACAATGTGTGAGGTGAACATGACTCAATATTCTTCCACACACTAATCTAATTGTCTCTATTGCATAGAGGGACGTTTCTGAGATTCCTTGGTGGTTGAAGTGATCTTATTTAATTCTTCTAGCTAGACCATAAAGATGAAAAACATATGAATTTGAGATATTATCTTACTACATTTCCTAGTAGTGATCAAATATATAGTGGTAGTCAAGTTTACATCTTATATCCTATAGAATTGATCTCCTAAGGAGATAATGACACTACAAAACCTCAACTAATAGATAGCATGGCACTTCAACATTAAGGGTTGTCTAAGAAAATCATATCAAACTTCAAGTGGCGCTAAGTCATATTGTACCTCATCTTTTTGAAGTGCTCGATGTCTTATGATAGGTGGTATTATTGATTGATGAGAATGTCCCATCCCTAGATCAACCAATAAATAGTGTGGGGATGAGGATGAGGCATCATTGGAAACTTCATCTTCTTGACAACTTATATTGAGCTTAATTTATTTTGGTTATTGTTGTCAACAATGAAATGTAAAGGTTTTCCCTTCACCGATATCCTTGAATGGAAGAGGTGCTTCCCTTTTTAAAGATCCTTTTGTTCCTTCGACTAGATTTGTATGGTTGTAAGGGTAATGCTTGGTTTTGCATTAACTCTTTGTTTTACCATATTCATGATCTTTGGTGGTGTCGAAGCTAGTAAAAACTCAAAGGGTTGCATTTTGGCCAAGATTTCTTGTTTGGAATGACACTCATGATCATTGTGCCTTTTTATCTTATGGGAGTTGCACCATTTACAATGTACTTCAATTTCATGTTCGTCTTTTTGGATGGACTTGAGTAATTTTTCTAAGGTTTGGTCTCCTTTCCCTACCCTTGTTTAGGGATGCTAGGATCACCTTTACCCTTTTTTATCATTGTTTATTTCCAATGCCAAACTCTTTCTTTCACTTATTCCAAAATGTTGCTTCAATCTAGATTACATAACAATAAGCCGCTCCCAATGACTAGATTTCCAATAACTCCATTTCATATTAGATGTAGGCTGCTATGGTATTTGAGAACCCCGTGTTGTTTAGTATCCTCTGTACCCTACTTTGTAGACATTGTA
>JZKD02S2430762.1:192609-208534 GCA_000966675.3 Picea glauca
TATATATATATATATATATATGTATGTATGTATGTATGTATGTATGTATGTATGTATGTATGTATGTATGTATGTATGTATGTATGTATGTATGTATGTATGTATGTATATATATAAGAATCATGGATTACATTTTGAAAGCATCATGTAATGAATAGGAGACTAATGAATGAATAAAGGATTATGTTTGATTGAATAGGCTTGGTTGAAGCCATGTTAAGAAAAGGCAGTAAGGCCTTTAGAGATAAATCAGCTGGGCTGGAAAGCCCCAGGCAGTGTAGAAAGAATTGGAAGAAGGGGAGATCCCCTAACTCTTTTCTTGTTATGTGTTATGTTCCCTCTAGAATGAGAAAGATGATTTACTAATAGAAGTAGATGTTTTGACACCAGAGTGATGAGGATTGTATTACTGCAGAAATCGTTGAGAACTGTAGGTATTGCACTCATGAAAACATTAAGGATAATGTGATGAAGTGCATACAGATATGCTAGGACATGTCTGAAAATGCTTTATTAATTTAATGGTACTTGCATTTTTAATTTACATGACAACTAATGTGTTTATGATGTATGTCATGTGTAGAAAGAAATAGATTGGAACTGTTGAGAAAGGCAATTGCCAATAATGAACAACCTCAATCAGAGGATGACTATGAGAAGGTTCTTGTTGAAAGATTGTTGAAGGGACTTTAAAAGTCCCCATGGAGCACCACTGATGGGATAATATCAGAGGGGGTGCTAACAGCCAGAACCGGTATAAAAATGTTCATGCCTATGTGGCACAAGGTATGAAGGGATTGGGTAAGAATCCCTTCTGAAATGTTTTACGGTCTTAATGTTATGTATGGAATGTTGAAAGGCAGTTGTATGCCTTGGATACCCAAGTAGGATATGATTCAGGAAGGATAACCTGAATGATGGAGGTGTGAACCTCTAGTAGTAAAGACTTATTGTAATCCTCGGAAGAATTCATGAACCGATATGTCATGAATACATGGACCAATCAAGGAACGATCGGAAACAAAAGTGCTCATAGATTGCACGCTGCATGGAATGCATTGAGGGAACGCATGTTGCATAAGATGGAAAACAATGGATTTTTCAGTAAGAAAGGAGGACCTTCCAATGTTTTTCTTACATTATGCAAGCACTGAAGGAAAACTAATCTGGGTGGCCATGAGTGTTGGCACCTTGGTTATTAATGGAGGAAGAATGCTTGAAGGCATTCATGTGAAACTTTTGAGTTTCATGTGTACTGATTTGGAAATCATGATCATCTTGTAGCCGGAAGCATAGTCCTGTTGTACCAATGAATGAGAATGAATAAACCATATGGTGAAAAGCTTGGCTAAGCTCCAACGCACCATGAAAAAGTACTTTTCGTAAAGTGCGGAAAACTTAAAATCAATGCAAAGGTGCATTGGATATGAATGTGACCACGAATGTTGGCACATTCATTAAGGTCAATTGATATCTGAATTACATTCTGAAAAATTTGGTAGGCTGAAATGATGCATAGGTAAGGGATGATGTATCCTTTTTCTTTGTGTCATTGAATAGATGAAAATGACTTGGACTGTTAGTATGCTTGATTTTGAAAAGGTAATGTGCATGAAAACTAACAATTTGTTTGGCTGAGGAATGTTGAAATTGCAGGAGGAAATGGGTCTTGGACATGGCAGTATTGTAAGCCCATAAGGAAGACCAATTGCCTACTGAGCCAAACTACAAGGAATGGTATTTCCTTTCTAAGAAGTTGAAAGTGCAGGAAGCAAAGGAGTCTTGAATATAGCAGCATTGTAAGCCATAAGGAGGAACAATTGTCTGTTGAGCCAAACCGCCATGGGAAGGAAAGTCCCATAATTATGAATCTGTTTCCTATGTGAAAAGAATATGGAAACAAAATGTGGAATTTGGATATCTGGGGGTCACAGATTTACAAGAAAATTTTGAATTTAAAATTTATGATAATGTCTCATGAATTTGTATATGTCTGTGATATGGGTGAGAAAGAGTATAATCTGATCGGATGAAATAAAGGTTGACTCGGGAGAAGGAGAGTAACCTTCATCCCTATCTATGATTGAGTCGGGAGAAGGAGAGTAACCTTCATCCCTAACTTTAGCTGAGATGGAAGGATGTCAAGCTGTAAAAGCATGAAAAATGGCTATTACTGGGCCATGAGAACCCTGTGGTAAGCCATGTTCACCTAGAATATATTGTGTTGAGGTAACACAAGCCGGAGGGATGCCTCGACAGAGCAATTCTGAGGGATGCCTCGACTGTAAGACTCGACAGATTATCTAGAATTCTTTGTGTGCGAGAAAACCTTGGCAAGGCAAGATGGATCACCTGAGGGGCTGTATAGCAGAGAAGGGGATGCCTGAGCCTAGGCCTGGAGGGTGAGTGACCTAAAGGAAGAGGAGACCTTAATAGTTCTTTTAAACTATTATATTGGGATCATGCAACCAATGGGTATGTCAAGGAAAAACAATTATCCTGGATAAAAAAACAACCATGTGGATACAAATCCACCAACTGTGCAGATAATTATTGTGCTAAGATTATGAAATTTTCCTAGAAATTATTTTGTTTATGCAATGTTTTCGCATAAGACTATAATTAACGTGCTTGTTGTCCAACAATTATTGAAAGCAGGTGACCAAGATTAAAGGTCTAAAAAGGGACTTGACCGAGGAAGAAGGATCAAGATTTTTGAAACAGCTGAATGAGAAAGGCATGACAGGTGTTTTGAGAAAAAACCACTGAGGACGGTGTTCATTTAAGGGGGAGGGGAGGGAATTGTAACACCCATGTTTCCCTCAGCTTGTAATTAATCATAAAATAGGATTTACCATGCTAAGGCATGTGGACAGTGTAAATGTATTATTGTTTGAGTTGTCAATCACTGACTGTGGAGGTGAAGCCTTGAAAGTATTGGCCATGATATCACTAGAGGAAAGAAAGCGAAAACTATAAGGGAGGGTCATTATATCAAATAACCCCAAATTCCCTTGATGAGGATAATAAACCTCCTTCGGATCCCAAGGAGATAAATCAGTTAATGAAGAAAGGACCAGTGGTTGAATTATCAACCACTCCCATGAATGGAAGCATGGCCAAAACTGCAGATTGTCAGCCTGAAGTACCACTGGGTATGACAGGCCACGCTGACCAAAGTTCCCTTCTGACAGAAGGAACAATATGGGTCGAGAACCATCCTGGAATAAAGAGATGAAAATGGATAAGGATAATGCATAGAGCTCTCCAACGAATAAGGAAGAGAAATCTACGAGATTTATGTTGGGTGAGCATCTGATAAACCTCGTCAAGGCCATAACAAAGAGGGAAATCTCTTAAAGTTTGCAGAGAACAGAACCCGAGCAGAAGCTAAAATAGAGAAAGAGTCCTTGAGAACTGCAAGAGTTCCCTGGTGATACCATGGCTTGGCACAGGGGTGGCCAAAGTGCTAAGAATGAATGCCTTTGAGCCTATGGTCGGGTGGAAGGACGAACACCCACAGTCAATTAGTTGGCTACCACCTGTAATAGATAAGTAAATCGCATATCTTGTGTATTTAAGTGGTACTGTGAATTAAAGTTGGATATCCTATGAATGTTGCAGGGATAGATATGTTTGCTTAATGATTTATACTGTACCCATTTTTGGTGTCTTATTGATTGTATAATTAAGCAAGTAGGAAATTATATGGATGGGATATATTTTATACTCATAAATGCTTGTGTCCTGTGGGGCTTAAGCTAGAGCCACGAACTGTGAGTTCATCAACCTTGGGCATAATTTCATGTATGCATGTCGACCCCCCTATTCGTTTTGAGTCCCTTGGAGGATGGAGTCTGTTTAAGCTTAGGAGAGATAGTGAACGTATGCACAAGATCTTTGCGAGGCAAACAGAGATCGAGAACCACTTAAGTTCTAGAGTTGTGGAATGAACATAAGGGGTGCACGGAAGGATTCTTCCAAGTGTTACGTCCAAGAGAAAGAGAGAAAAGCTCTTAAGACTTTCAGAGCTAACAAAGCTCAGCAGGAGTAGCGAGATTCAAGTATCGAAAGGGATGGATCCTTTGTTCGTATGAAAAACGAATGAGAAACTATTCGGAAAGAGCCAAGGTCCATTGTGATCATTGGATACGGAAAGGAGTGTGGGAGTTAACCCCTTGAGTCCTCCGGACTTCGCGAGTTCGATGAACTATGAGTTCGTCGTAAGGGAAGTAAAAATCCCCGAAGTCCCGAAGTTAATCTGGACCGTGGATCTTTGAATCCATCAGGATCCTTCTCGATTGTCCGATATATGAGATTCAGAGTCCGCGCTTTGGGAGATTTGCGTGTTGGAGTGACCAAAACCCCACAGGAAAAGTTACAGAGAACTTAGGAGACACTCACAAATTTACCGAACACTCTGCAGCTCAGTAAGGAGTTCTTGAGTGAAATTTTCCAGGAGGGCACATACATCCTTTTGAGGAATAGAAGGGTCAGAGACCTTTGAGGTCCGATTAGTTGAAGCTCAGAAGAGATAGTGCTAACAGGGCACAAGAGTAGGAATTATTCCAAGTCCCAAATCTCAAAAGAGATAAACTCTTTTCATAAGTGAAGACGAGGTCCAAGAGACAGACTCATAGGAGGAACAAAGGTCGAGGCCTTTGAATACTTATAAAATCCTCTAAGATAGAGGAAGTCAAAACCTCAAGAGGAGGATCGACAACATTCGTTAGATCTAGAGGACAAGTGGCATGAATTTGTGGATTCCGGGTGAAGACCCGAAGTAAACATCAATCGTCAGATCATCCAAAGTAGTTCCGAACTGTCAAATCTAGAGGATAGGTGGCATGAATATATGGATTCCGGGTGCAGACCCGAAGTAAATGTCAATCATCGGATCATCCGAAGTAAACCTCAAGCATCGAATTTCCAAAGTGAATCTGAGCCTTCAGATCAACATCTTCGGGAAATCCATTCAAGAGTTTCTCAGTTGATATTTGAGATTCGTGAAGTACGAAATCCCAGAAATCTAAAGAAAATACCAATTGTTCGATCAACTGAAGCATATCTGAGCCATCAAATCACCCGAAGTAAATCTCAAGAATTGGATCACTAAGGAGAATATGAGTCGGCAGATACTATCTTTTCAGGAGAAGTCAAGGATTGAGAGTTGAGAATTCCGAAGTCCGAAATCCCAGAAATCTAAAGAAAATACCAATTGTTCGATCAACTGAAGCATATCTGAGCCATCAAATCACCCGAAGTAAATCTCAAGAATTGGATCACCAAGGCGAATATGAGTCAGCAGATACTATCTTTTCAGGAGAAGGCAAGGATTGAGAGTTGAGAATTCCGAAGTCTGAACTTCCATAAATCCGAAGTAAATCTCAATCGTCTGATCAACCAAAGTGAAGATGAGTTGTCATATCGTCTAAAGTGAATATCAAGCAGTGGATCACTCGAAGTGGATCTGAGCTGTCAGATCCAAGGGGGACGTGGCGAAAATCTGAGAATTCTGGATAAATATCCGAAGTAATTCGTAGTTGTCCAATCTAAGAGAGACGTGGAGAAAATCTGTGGACTCCAGGTAAAGACCCAAAGTAATCCTCGATCGTCAGATCAAGAGGACACACATCAGTAGATTATAGCCACCAGATTAAATCCATTGGGAAAAAGGGTGAAGTTTGAGATTTGAGATCTCAGAAGTCTGAAACCCGAATGAAATCTTGACTATTGATCGAGAAGAGGGCCACAAGACCATTGATCGAGAAGAGGGCCACAAGACCATTGATCGAGTTGAAAGGTCAACCAACCAAAGTAAAGGTAGGGTTGTTGATTAGGAGGACAGGTGTCCACAGATCATCAAATCAAAATATTGAAGTACGAAAGAGAGCAGGGTTTTGAGAGTTGAAACTCCTGAAACCCGAAATCACGAAAGAGATCTCATCCGTTGATTTTGCAAAAGGTCATATATGATCCGTAGGTCTGAGAGGGGCAGATCTGAACCGCCAGTTTTTGAAGTACCATCAAGATCGGGAGATTGATGGTCTTGTAGCATTGCAGGGATAGGAGTTGCACGAACATTAAAAAGTTGAGGGCGGGCCACAATTCAAACCGTGGATTTGAAAAGAGGACACGTGGAGGCTTGAGGAGAATTGTGGGCCAAAAAGAAGTTTGATTCAAACCACCTTTGGCCACACCTGCAATCACACGGTCCCATAAGGTCATCGCCCAAGGTCACATCAAGAGGGGGCTTATCTAGAAAAGGAGATAATGCCCAGTACTCAGAGATTTCGCAGGGGAATGAAAGGGAAGGTCGTGGGTGCCCTTAAACCTGCACCAAGAAGCCAAAAGTTTATGTGTTTAATTACAGAATGAGACCATCGAGGTCTTAGAGAGTTGTTTGGATTCAGAATCGGAGATCCTTGACCAGGAGGTCGGACTAGTTCCCCCAACTTTCCAAATTAGAAACAATGAACAAAGATTCTATCCTTTAAGAAAAGCGAAAATTTTTATGCCCCGTCGTGGGTGTGTTACAACGCCCAACGAAGTCGAGAATGTGCCCAACGAATCAAAAAAAAATTAGAAACCCCTAATGATTTCGCAATGGCTCGGGAAGGATGGTCATAGATTCCCAACTCAAAAAAACATATGTCAATACATGACTACAATTAAAGAGTTGTTAGTCTGGCTTACAAACCCATGATGACCATTTCCATATAAAACGAGCTCAATTCCAAACTGGTATGAAATTTCATTTTCTAAGTAAAAAACAGACAACCATTAAGTTACAGTGCACGAAATTTACCATTCATGAACAAATACAACCACAACAATCATCACACATGAACTCATAATTTACCCTAGAAACCCAAACAGGAATATCGGCATTCTTTTGGCTTCAGTTAGGATCTTATTTATTCGACAATGGGCAAGTTACAGGCTTTATATTTCATCTCTATTCTCCTCAGTAACATCTAGGCAGCCTCGCTTTCTCATTCATGAACAAAGAACCACTTTTCCATTGTGGGTAAACATATTATAGTAGATTGCATCGACCGAGACGTTAGTTGGAAGGTCAGGCATCTGCTTCAGCTTCTCTTCATTCTATTACTCCTTCATTTCTTATTTATTTCTCTTTTCTCCCACCTGGAAAGGGTATGAAGTCTCATTATTTCTTTACAATATGTTTCCTGACTTTACATATATTACATGCAAAATGGACATCAATCGTGATGGCATGGGGCCCTTCACGCCAACAAGTCAATATCCTTCTTCTTCCATAGCCTTAAACTTTTTTTATGTTGATCATCCTAGATTCTTGTGTCGATAGTCAATTGTTCTTGTTGGATCCGATTTGGATCACACCTCCCCATTGGGAGGATTTTGGTCCCCAAAAGATGTCAAGGATAGATGAGGGAACTTGCTTGCAATACAGTTCCTTGCATACCACTTTGTTTTCCTTGCATTCTATCCCTTGAGACCAATATGACACATTTATTTATATCCTTTGTGAGTCGTGCATTCCCAGTGTTGAAAAATTGTTTCTTCCTTCAACTCCTTAAGACCATGAGGTACATGGTCTTCAATAGTCGGGAGAACCTGATGTTTTTCTTCCTCATCTAGCATGAAGGGTTCAAAGAAATTCAAATACTCCACGTTCACCACTGAGTTGATATACATATAAGGTGGAAGTTTCAACCTGAAGGCATTCTCATTCACTTGTTCAATAATCTCAAATGCTCCATATCTAGGGGGATTGAGTTTATTTGTTGCTCCTTGTAGTCTTTCCTTATAGAGATGGAGCCACACCTTATATCCAACATGTAATTTATGATCTTCCCTATGTTGATCATGCAAGGCTTTATACAACCGTTATCTCTTCTTGAGTTTCTCCTGAACCCTTAGATGTATATTCCTAATCTTTTCCACGGATGTGCTTTCCTTTTGTTCTTCTCCTTGTAGTTATGCTTCTTCCTTTTGTTGTCCATAAACAATATCAAATGGTGAAGGAGGTAAATAACCAAAACATGTCTCGAATGGAGACTTATTGGTGGAAGAATGAAGTGCTCTATTGTAAGAATGTTGAATGTATAATATCTATTCGTCCCAAGTCTTTGGATGTTTGTTGTTGTAACCTCTCAATCATTGCACCAATGTCTTGTTTAATACCTAAGTTTTTCCATCAGTTTGAGGATGGAATGCAGTGGATTACTTCAACTTGGTATCCATTCTTTCCCAAAGTGTTGTCCAAAATCTGCCCAAGAACCTGCTATCCCGATCATATATGATGGAACTTGGAAATCCGAAATGTACCCAAACATCGCTGAAAATAGTTCAACTACTTCTAGCCCAGAGATTGTCTTCTTACAGGGAATGAGAACATACATTTTTTTTAAACGGTCTACCACAACAAACAAGTATTCATGGCCTCTACGATTCATAGGAAAACCTCCAACAAAATCCATGGAGATGCTTTCCCAAGGCCTGTTTGGTACTGGAAATGGCATGTAGAAGCCAATTTTTAAGTTGCTTGGATTGCTAGTGCTGCAAAGAACACAACCTATAACAAACTTTTCTACATGGTCCTATATCTTTGGCCAATACACATACTGTTATAGATTCACCATTTTCTTTGTAACACCAAAATGTCCAACAACTCTAGAAATGTGTGCTTCTCTCATCAACTGAACTCTTATATCCTGGGGTATACACAATTTGTCCAACTTGTACAACAACCCATCTTGGAGGTGGTATTTGGTTCCTTCCATGAAAACGACCATCCTCTCCTTTAGTTGTTTGTAGAATCCTTTGAAATCCTCATCTCCATCATAATACTCACTGAAATTTTCATGAGTGAAAGGCTTAAGCTACATTATCATTCCAACTGTTGCAATCTTCTTATGTGGTCGTCGAGAGAGCATGTCTACTAGTCTATTTGTGACTCCTTTCTTGTACTTAATTAATAAATGAGATTGTTGCAAGAAACCTAACCACTTGTAATGTATCGCTTGTTGCATCTTGCTTTGACTTTGTAGATATTGAAGGGGATTATGATTTGTGTGTATGATAGTCTATTTTTCCAAGAGGTAATGCTTCTACTTCTCCACTGCTTGTACAATCACAAAGAGTTCTTTATCATACATGGGAAATTAAAGTACTACTCCATGAAATAATTCCGAATGGTAGCACACATGTCTTCCTCCTTGCATGAGTATTGCTTCTAATGCATATCCAATAGCATTAGTCTCTAGCTCAAAAGGTCACTACAAATTCGACATGGCGAAGACTGGATCATTGCTAATTTTCTTCTTCAAATATTCAAATGCTCTTTGTTGTGTCTTACCCCAATGAAATTTCTTTCCCTTGGTAGTTACGACATGCAATGGTATTTCTACTGTCGAGAAGTTTACAATGAGTTTCCTCAAATATTGAGTTGCTCCCATGAAACTCCTGACCTCTGTCACATTGGTGGGGATGGGCCATTGGGTGATGGTTGCAATGTTCTGTGGATATACCCTCAACTCTCCTCCTCCAATCATGTGTCCAAGATATATCAAGGAGATCTTTCCAAACTCACATTTTTTCAAGTTGGAAATCAATTGATTCTTCTTCAAGGTCTCGAGTACATGTGTCACATGTGAGAGGTTCTCTTTCTAAGTATTGCTAAATATTAGTATGTCATCCATATATACTATTACAAAAGAATCAATTAAGGGACATATAACATCATTCATGAGTCTCATAAATGTTGCATGTGCATTGCATAATCCAAAAGGCATTACTAACCATTCGTACAAACCTTGTTTTGTTTTGAACGTTGTCTTCCACATGTCTTCTTCTTTGATCCTGACTTGGTGGTAACCTGATTTCAGGTCCAACTTAGTGAATAATTTGGCTGACTACAGTTGATACAACAAGTCATCAATCTTTTTCAAAGGATATATATTCTTGATGATGATCTTATTCAGGGCACGATAGTCAATTCACATAATACAACTTCCATGTTTCTTTGGCACCATGACGATGGGTGAACCACATGGTGATGTATTGGGTCTGATGACTGCCTGATCCAATAACTATTGTAGTTGATTATTTACTTAATATAATTTGATGGAAAACTCCCTATACAACCCAATGTTAGGCAGTGGTGACTCCAACAATAACCGAATCTTGTGTTCAACCTCTCTCTTGGGTGGCGGTCTCCAAGGTTCTTGAAACACTTCCCTATAGGCTCCAATCAATTGTTGTAGTTGTTGATGCTTCCCATCACTATATCCTTCCAAGGATTCCTTCATCTCCAACTTGCTTCCTTCTCCTTGTTGCTTCCTTTCTCTCAGGAACAACAAGAAAAACTTCTTTGTACTTCCCATGATTCTTCTTGCCCGATGAGCATTGATCAAAGAGGGATTAGTTTTGTCTTGGTGTGCATTTATGGCATAAGATTTTACATCGTTGACTAGCCTATATTGGTTCTCTCTCCTTATGAAAATGGAATCCTTCACATACAAATATGGACTTCCCAATATGACTCCAAATATGTATAGAGGGACCACATCTGCAACTACTTCATCAACAAAGTTTTGATTGATGGAAAAATTCAATTTGCAGTTATTTCTCACTTTCAAGCCCACATATTGCCTTACCCATCCCAAGGGGTATGGATGCAGATGGTATTGATTCTCTAGTCCAATCTTATCAACCAATTTTGTAGATATCAAGTTGGATTGTGAACTGGGGTCGAACAAACAATCCACCTTGCTTTGCTTCATGTGGATTTTAATGCAAAAAAATCCAGTCATTGTCTTCTCCTCCTTATGATTGCAACCAACTAATGTCACATCATTCTAAATATTAGTGCAATAAATCTTCCTTTCTGGGTCTATCATGCTATCCACTCGTTCCTCAACATCCACTGATATTAATTCTTTCTTCTTCTTATTTTTTTCTGAAAATATTTGGGGCACTTCTTAGGGTGAAATTTTCAACAATTCTCCTGAGTGTGTCCCTTTTGATCACATCCTTTACATTTTTGGATGGAATATGTTTCTTTTTGTGTTGTTTCCACAATATTCTTCTCATTCCAATTCTTCTTGTTTTTCTTCTTTCTCTACTTCTCTTGTGGTTCTAGTTGCTTGTGAGGATTTGTTTGTTTCCTCCAATTAACTCCCTCAAGGTACAGTGCTTGAATATTGGCCTACTCAATTGTCTTTGGTATAAATAGCATTAGTTGTCTACGAATCTGATCTGGATTATTTTTAGAACAAAATGAAAACAAAGAAATTACAATGAAATACTCATGAAAATTGCCAGAAACAAAGAAATACAACAATACTTGTTTTCTATTAATGAAATAATTGTAAAGAGATTGCAAAAATACTGAGTGCAAGACTCGCTAGAATGGTGGTTGTTTTATCTTTTAGAAGATATATGAAGGATATGCTCATTCACAAGAAGATGATTACAATGAGGCTTTAAAGGCCTTTTTATGATAAACATGAATGCCAAAACCCTAGACATCCAAAAACCTAACCCTAGGAGATGAAACGCCAAAATTCATGTGGGCCTCGTTTGGGTAAGTTGGTACATTAACTTATCGGGGTCGTAAATTTTGCATACAATCTCCGTTTTAGGCTCGTGATAGCTCGTTGGAAAGGTCTTTTCGATAATTACACATTATGTTGTTAGAATCTGAATCTGTATATAGTTTGACTATGGCATGCCAAAAAACACTGTTTAGGGCCCCAAAATGGCCCTGGAAGTATAGAAAGATGTGTTGACATGAAAACATATAAAATAAGTCAGTTGGATTAGGTGGGAGGCTACCAGTATCCACCTGGAAGATGTGTAGGGCTTCATACATCCCCAAAAGTGTACAACCCTCAATTACAAATAAGTACAGAAGAACATGTTGAACTAAAAAATGACAAGAGGAGCCGGTTGGAATAGGTGGGTGGCCACCAATATCCACCTGGATCAATCCTCCCCCCTTAGGAAGCAATGGTCTCCATTGTGTTGAGTGCCTGGGGAAGAGGGGAAAGTGTTTTCTAAATCTAAAACTTGGTGAGTTGCATGCCTTGTTGGAGAAGTTGCGCTACTTGGTCTGTGGATGGCTGTCACGAACTTGTTGTTGGTGGGGTTGAATCTGTTCCACCAACCTGTTGTCTCTGGGTTTGACGGGGCATTGTGTAGGCACCATTGTAGTTGAAGAAACAATATCCTCTTTCTCTTCGAAAAACTGTTTTTGCTAGATAGAAGGTGTTGAGGCTGCAGTGGTTGTAGCAGTCTTTTGTGCATCCTTTGAACAAACTGTGAAGAGGATTAATTTTGCAGTATGAGAGATTACCTTGCGGCGTTGTTTTGGGGGAGAAGTAGTCGGAACTACCTCTGGTATTCTATAGAGTTGACCTCCCAGAGTAATAATGACACTACAGGGTCTAGAATCATAGACAACATGACGTTTCCACATATATGGTTGGCCCAAAACAACATCACATACATCAAGAGGGGAAACATCACAAACTACCTCATCCTTGAAGGGTTGGATGCCATAGGATAGGAGACACTACTGGCTGACATGGAAATCTTGTCCCAGGTGAAACCACCCAATGTTGTATGGTTGTGGGTGTGGTGTTATCAACAACCCTAACTGTTTGAAGAACTTATCGTATATAAGGTTCTTCTGGCTATCGTTATCAACAATGAAATGCAATGGGGTTCCCTTCACCCACATCTGTGAATGGAAGAGGCACTCCCCCTCTTCAGGATCTACTGATTCTTCTGGTTGAATTGTTGTGGTTGTGACAATAGCAGTGGGGTTTGCGTCGATGATTTGTCTATTTTCAATATTTTCTAGATCGTATTCTGAATCAGGGTTTGGCTTCATGTCTTTGACCTCGACCACTAATGACTGTTTCGAGCGACATTCATCGGTGTTGTTCCAGGGGTTTTTTTGGAAGTCACACCACTTCCCAATGTCATTCTTCGTCTTTCCTTTACCACTCTTGTCCTATGTCTTGGACTGGTTGTCTAGAGGTTGTTGGTTAGGGACATCTTTATCATGCTTTGGTTGTTGCAGATTTGCAGACCGAATTCCCATTTTTTTGGTGCCTAAATTTTTTCTCGATTTTGACAGCATATCGATAGGCATCTCCCAATGATGAGATGTTTAGGAAATCCATTTCGGTTTGAATGTACTTATGTAGGGCCTCACGGTATTTCAGAACCAGATGTTGCTCAGAGTCTTTGATACCCATCTTGGTGCGCAAGGTATGTAAAGTATTTGTGAACTCCGACACCATTTGGCTCTTCTCTTTCCGCAGTGTGGTCCATCTCATGTACTAGTCTTCATAGTTATCAACATGATAGTACTATTCTTTGACCACATCTACAAAAAAAGCCCAAGTGGTCTTGGCCCCATATATTCCATATTCCTCTGTGGAACTTTTCTCCCAATAAGTTTCCCACCAATTTTTGACATGGGGAAGAGCCTCGAGGAGTGCGAAGGTAATCTTTTCCTTGTCGGAAAAAATTTGAACAGAGAAATAACCTTCTAATAGATTTAACCATTTTTCTAGGGCATCCACATCTATTTGACCTTCAAATATAGGAATATCAAAATTAACTTGTACCTTGAAGGGAGAGGCTCCTCCAAAATGGTCGCTTGATGAAGACGTGCATGTTGTTATCGACAGGCATTGAAGGATGTGTGAAAATTTATCCATCATTTCGTCCCTCTATCGCACGAGAGCTTGCTCAAGCAATAGGTTAATAGAATCTTCTGCTCTGTTGTTTTATTTTTTGCAGCCATCGAGAGAGACAAGCTCGAGACCCAACTGGCTATACTCAGATCTTGTCGGGGACATGTGTTGAAAAACAATCAAGAGCAGCCTACTATGATACCATTGATCCGGATTATTTTCAGAAAGAAATGAAAGCAGAGAAACTACAACGAAATACTCATGAAAATTTCCATAAACATATAAATACAACAATACTTGATTTCTATTAATGAAAGAATTGTAAATACACTGTAAAAATATAAAGTGCAAGACTTGCTAGAATGGTGACAACTTTATCTCTGAGAAGATATGTGACGGCTAGGCTCATTCACAAGAAGATAATTACAATGAGGCTTTGAAGGCCTTTTTATGATAAATATGAATTCCAAAACACTAGACATCCAAAAACCTAACCCTAGGAGATGAAACGCCAAAAGTCATGTGGGCCCCGTTTGGGTAAGTTGGTACATTAACTTCCCAGGGTCGTAACTTTTGCATACGATCTCTGTTTTACACGCGTGATAGCCCGTTGGAAAGGTATTTGTGATAACTACGCATTATGATTTCAAAATATAATTTTGTCTACAGTTTGACTGTGTCACGCTAAAAACATTGTTTACGGCCCCAAAACAGCCCTCGAAGTACAAAAAGATGTGTTGACATGAAAATATATTAAATAAACCAGTTGGATTAGGTGGGAGGCCACCAGTATCCACCTGGAATATGTGTAGGGCTTCAGACATCCCCAGAAGTGTAGAACCCCCAATTACAAAGAAGTAAAAAAGAACGTGTTGAACTAAAAACTGACAAGAGGAGCCATTTGGAATAGGTGGGTGGCCACCTATAACATCCCGCTCTGGCGCACTGAGAACACTTATTATTTGAGGACACTTGATCACAAGTGATCTGGACCCTTTTTATGTTAGACCTTTTATATTTGATTATGATGTGATGGACAGATGACATGATGTGTTACTATTTGATGTAGACGGGTGCTATTGACTCAGTTTTATTGAGTGTGCAGGGTTTTTGACCTTGAGGATGCAGAGGCATCGGTAGAACCCCCTTGGACTCTGGACTGAGTCAGGGAGTGTGCTTTTGGGGTTGATATGTTTATTATGATGTTTCATTTGACTTGATGATTTGATGTTGACATTTCTGACATGATTATTGGTGATGCAGGCTGACGATAGCTTGCCGACTTGACTCACATATGGAGTAAAGGGGCCACACACGATTGCAGAGAGGTTGAGGGAGAGGGGTGGACAGCAGCCCTGTCACCGCCTGCTAGCACTCCCGTCGTGGCTCGAACTGTAGGTTAACGATTACCTAGTTCGAGAGGACCCACGATGACGTGAGGGACGACTGCGACAGTCGCTCACGATGATTCTAAGGGGCGTGCAATAAGGCGGGGGCTTTATTCCTTAGAGCCCTTAGTCTCCTACTAGTTCACCTGGCAGAGTGTTGACTCCAGGGGTTATAGAAGTCTACCAATCAGTTCAGTCGGCGAGTGGCACCCTTGGAGCACGTGGTGCATCCTGAAGGGCACGTCGCACAGAAGAAACTCACTCGGCGAGTGGCACCCTTGGAGCACGTGGTGCATCCTGAAGGGCACGTCGCCAAAAGAAATTCCAGAGGTGAGTGGCACCCTTGGCGCACGTGGTGCGAGCTGAAGGGAATGTCGCGATAAAGGTGGTTGAAGGAGTCATCCTAATTAGCCCTAAGTCTTCAGCACCTGATTAAAACCTTAAGCAATTCCCTTAATCAATCGTCGCCTAGCTCAGAATCTAAACCCTAAGCCTAAGACCTTCTAGAAACAGGGGGGAAATTTAGTGTGGCCTTAACAAATGAAAATTCAAACAAAAAAGAAAACAAAAACTCAGACCATCACCCTCTCATTATCCTTGTCTACTTAATAAAACTATCCTCCATCGCCTAGATCTTCTAGTATCCATCTCCCTTTTACTTGTCTAGTTCACATTACTATATCGCCATCCCTCCTCGTAATTCCTCTTTATTTGTTTTTGTGATACATTTACTTTTCCCCTATACTGGTTTGCCATCGCCTTAATCTCTCATTATCCTAAATATACAGATATATTAATGGTAAATTAAATGATGGATAATGATAAACTACAATGATG